>CM044443.1:62570367-62586038 GCA_024363595.1 Xenopus borealis | reverse complement strand
CTATTCTAGTTTATAGGTCATGGACATGTGAATAATGTCCTTTACCAGGGGTTGAGTTATTTGCCAAACATCTAGTAGTTTCTTTACAAATGAGTGGATTTGCTCTTTGCACGGGGGGTTGTTGGCTGGTTTGTTCCATAATGATGATCCATAACTGTGTTGAAATCTTCCGCCACTACTAGTTGTTTGGTAGGGATGTCTATTGTTTGCTGAAGCTATGTGTGGGGGAATTTGTAACATATATGTTGCATAGAACATATGTTTCCATGTTAATCTGTCCTTTGATAATTAAAAATCTGCCCTCTGGATCTTCAATTTTGTTAAGTAGTTTACAGTTGAGGTTTTTGTGTATTATGATAGCTATGTGATGTGAATGGGGCTGAATAGCATGTTCCCACCCAGTCTTTGCAAAGCTTTTGATGTTCCTCTGCTGTAAGGTGTGTTTCCTGTAGGAACGCTATGTTTGTGTTGCAGCTTGAGATAAAGTATCTGATATCTTTTGATTGGGTTGTTTCATTCCAGGAAGTGACTCCTATATGGGTGGATTTGTTCGTTATCTGAGGTGTGTGTCTCATGTGGACTTGTGTATTGGACTTACTACTCTGTTGTTCTTCTTGTTTCAGTTCAACCATTCATTGTTTGTCATGCAGCTCGCCTCCTACTCTCTTTCATAGACACATGGGAAGGACTGAACAGGAAAAGGAAAGGTAGAAGAAAATAGTTTAACATATTATTAATCAAAACCTTTAACATTCATGTGACAAGGAAGTTGTCATCAACTTTAACCTTAATGAACATATAGTTCTGGGGGGTTACAGGAGAAGAACACTTAGGGAGGGCTGTAGTCTCACTGTAAACAGAGGTGGAGGAGTGGGTTGCAGAAAGTAGGGGGGAAGTGGAAAGGAGAGTAGGTTCAATGTGGGAGCTTTTAGGGAAAGGGTAGGGTATCTACTGAATATGTATCACATTCACTAACTGTAACAGTCTATTAACAAATTATTTTGACCTTCAGGGCCACTAATGCTTATATTCCAGTCTTTGGGAAACCCTTTTTATTGTTTTTTTCCCCCAGTTTGTTTCCCTACTATGTATCATAGAGAACTTTTCTAAGATAACTTTAACCAACAAACAAAATTGGAACTGCAATTGAGAAAGGAAAGAGGGTTAAGTTGTGACCCTCAGAGTTGGGGTTTAGTCACTGATATCAAGGTCAGCCTTCCTTTGATCTGAGATTTTATCTCTGTGTCCTTGGAAGCATTCAACATGGTGCTAGAGTAGCATTTCTCATGTGGGGTCTGATCGTCAAGGTCTAGATGTATGCAGGTTCAAACAGGTGCTGTGTGGGCATTTGCTGGAGTGGGCCCCATATTTATGGGAGGAAGAAAAAAGTTGTTCTAATGTTCAGCTGGGGGAGTTGGGTTCCTCACTTGGCAGTTGGGAGACATTGAGGGATTGAAGTTTTTGGCTGGTTCTGTGAACTAATGTGCTGTCCCTTGGTGCAATTGTTTTAGTCGTGCTGGGTAGAGGAATGCAAATTTGATGCCACCTCACCAAGTCATTCTGTGTGTTGTCTGATAGTTACATAGTTAAATTGGGTTGAAAAAAGACAAAGTCCAACAAGTTCAACCCCTCCAAATTAAAACCCAGCATCCACACACACACACACACACACACACACATCTCCACTCTTTCACACAAACCATGTATGCCCATAGCTATATTAACCATAGAGTTTAGTATCAAAATAGCCTTTGATATTATATCTGTCCAAAAAATAATCCAGGCCCCTCTTAAAAGCATCAACAGAATCAGCCATCACAACATTACCCGGCAGTGCATTCCACAACCTCACTGTCCTCACTGTGAAGAACGACCTACTCTGCTTCAAATGAAAGTCCTTTTCTTCTAGTCTGAAGGGGTGGCCTCTGGTGCAGTGATCCTCTTTATGGGCAAAAATGTCCCCTGATATTTGTCTATAATGTCCTCTAATGTATTTGTAAAGTGTAATCATGTCTCCTCGCAAGCGCCTTTTTTCCAGAGAAAACAACCCTACCCTCATAATTTGTCTTCCATCCCTCTAACCAGTTTAGTTGCACATCTCTGCACTCTCTCCAGCTCATTTACATCTCTCTTAAGGACTGGAGTCCAAAACTGCACTGCATATTCCAGATGAGGTCTTACTAGGGATCTATAAAGAGGTATAATTATGTTTTCATCCCTTGAGTTTATGCCCTTTTTTATGCAAGACAGAACTTTATTTGCTTTAGTAGCTACAGAATGACACTGCCCAGAATTAGATAACTTGTTATCTATAAAAACCCCAAGATCCTTCTCACTTAAAGAACAAGTAAAGCTTTTTTTTTTCTATCTGTAAATTTGCTCTAAACAGCCTCCCAGATTAATATACCTTAGTCCCTGCTGCAAGTCTGCTCTGGTTTCTGTGTTATCAGCAGCTTGTTTCCCCTTCTTCCTGGTGCAGAGTGAAGCCCCGCCCCTTAGCTTACTGAGCTGACCTTATCTCTTGGACTAGTCCTGGAGATCATTTGCATACTATGACATAGCAGAGACCAGTGTGTTTAGCACCTTTTGCTTGGGGAAACTAGCTTACTAATGCACACACTGGCTCCCTCTTCCTCTCTATTGTGGAACAGCACCAAATGGACTGCTCAGTAAACTAAGGGGCTGGGCTTCACTCTGCACCAGGAAGAAGGGGAAACAAGCTGCTGATAACACAGAAACCAGAGCAGACTTGCAGCAGGGACTTAGGTACATTAATCTGGGGGGCTGTTAAGAGCAAATTTACAGAAAGAAAAAGAAAAACATTTACTTTTCCTTTAAGGAAACTTGCCAGTGTGTTGGGAGTTTCCTTAAGTGAGAAGGATCTTGTCTAAGTTGGGAAACTGGGCAGCAATCTGGAAAATGAGGTTCAATGTTGATAAATGCAAGGTTATGCACTTTGGCAAAAATAATATAAATGCAAGTTATAGACTAAATGGCAAAGTGCATAACCTTGCATTTATCAACATTGAACCTCATTTTCCAGATTGCTGCCCAGTTTCCCAACTTAGACAAATCAATCTGCAAAGTGGCAGCATCCTGCATGGAACCTATAGTTCTGCACAATTTAGTATCATCTGCAAAAATAGAAACTGTACTTTCAATGCCCACATCCAGGTCATTAATAAATAAGTTGAAAAGCAAGGGACCCAGTACAGAGCCCTGCGGTACTCCATTAACAACATTGGTCCAATTAGTTCCATTTACGGAGAGCATTCACCGAGGCTTGTATTAAGTTGAATTTTTGCTCAAAAGTAGGTGTTAGCAGTTCTGCCACTACTATTGGTGATTCCTGTTCCAGAGTATGTTGTCTGTCTGTCGGAGTACCCATCTCCGAGTTGCTTTGGCTTGCCGTGGTGTGTTCTGGTGGGAGATGATGTTTGTCTCTTTCTTTGTGTCTCGTTTGTCTCCTTGTCTTTGGCTTGAACATGGTATCTGTCTTGGTGAGGTATAGGCACATGTATAAATTCAGATTGACATTTGCCGCTGACCTCTTAGTGAAATTTGCTTAGCAGGTGGTTTTGTATACTCTAGTTAGTGCATGTCGTGTCCTTGGGTGCAGAGAGTTATTGAGCCCACAGGGTTCTTTTTTAATCGGAGGTGCAAGCAGGACAGTCATAGAGCGAAGACCTTTGTCATTAAGTACATGGAGGTGGGGTTGGGGGTATTTTAGCTACTTGCAGTATTGCAGTGTAGTCCAGTTTGTAACTAGGGCTCTCTCCTGTAGTAATGCAATTTAAGCTTGGTGCTGTTAGTTTTGTGTGGAGCTATATTGGGCCGCAGTGTATGAGTTGTCCTTAATCCTTCTCTGACCAATAGCTGGGCTGTACTGGCCAGGTAATCCTGTTTGGGTTATCTTTCTGTTGGGAACTATTTATCCCCTTTGATGTGCCTGTGTTGTCAGGTATATTTCAGTATAGACTGGTTATGCCGTGTCCCGCGTGCTTTAGCTGCTGGGGTGGGAGCTGATGGCAACATGGCCTGTTAATGCCTGGATGGGGCCAGATTTCAACTCTGGAAAGGCACGTCTTTGCCGTTGTGCAACTCCTCCAACCACTGCAACCAGCCTTTAAAAAAAAAAAAAACACTGTAAACTTGTATCTGGATAATTCTGTACTATTTTATGCCTTATAAATGTGGCACCATCTTTGCTTCAAATTCCTGTATAACAATCCATGGCAATGTTCAGCTTGTTCTTTTTGTATAATTATCTGGTTACCTGTCTAACTGATTTCTGATTAAACAGTGGTTCACCTATAAGTAGGACTGTATTTAGGTCCGATACCGCCCTTACTTTATCTGCGTAACGTCAGCATGTCATAAGGCGTATTCAGCGGAAGTGATGTCAGCGCACAATGCATGTGACGCCACTTCTGTGTGTTTTGTCAGCCCCCCTACCCTCAACCTTGTTACCAGATTTCCTTTGGAAATTTGTGGTGGTTGGGTGTTTAAAAAAAAAAAAACCCCAAGACCATGCCACCCTAGGCACAGGCCCTTGGGGGTCTTAATATAAATACGGCCCTGCCTATAAGTTCCCTTTAAGTATGTTATAAAATGGCTAATTAGTAGCAACTTTTCAGTTAGTCTTCATTGTTTTTTTTTTTTTTTATGTTTTTTTAATTATTTGCTTATTCTGACACCAGCTTTCAAATGGGTGTCACTGACCCCATCTAAAAACAAATGGTCTGTAAGGCTATAAATGTATTGTTATTGCTACTTTTTACTTCTTATCTTTCTATTCAGGCCTCTCTTTTTCATATTCCAGTCTCTTATTCAAATCAATGCATAGTTGCTTTGGTAATTTGGACCCTAACAACCAGATTGCTGATATTGCAAACTGGAGAGCTGCTGAACAAAAATAGAAACTCAAAAACCACAAAAAATCAAGATCCACCGCTATGCTATTTTCCTTTTCTTGACCTTTTCATAGTGATTCATAGTAATTTATTTACTTTTTAAATTTGAGTTTAGATCAATTCATGTAGTATCTGCAGATCAATTAGTTATTTATTGAATAAATAACCAGCAGTAATTTAATTTATTGATCAACGTTAATGAATTGAGACAACTGAATTATTCACAGAATATAGGATCAGAGCTGGGCCAGACCGGCCAGGTGCCCTAGGCACTGACTCGGAGCGCACACGCACCAATTGCCGCTAGCACCCATGCACCAATTGCCACTAGAGCACATGCACCAAATGACACTGACAGGCATCAACCATGTGCATGCGCAAATTGATGCTGACACTCAACCTCGTGCATATGCAAATTGATGTGCACGGAAGCCCAACTTGCTAGGTGAGAGGTGACCAGACTATGGGTAGAAGGCAGGTAAGGTACGTGCTTGGTGTGGTGTGTCCCCAGTTTTGCACTCTAGCCACTTGGCTACTCTGCCTACCTCTAGTTCCAGCTAGGGTTGCCACCCAGCCAGTATTTTACTGGCCTAGTCTGTAAAATACCTCCCAAGGCCGTGGCCAGTATTACAAATTAACCAGCAATGTAGCTAAATTTGCAATACGCTTAAAAAAAACGGCCAGCCCCAAATCCCCTGGAACTTTTATTCTCCTTGATGTGGTCCTGTCCCCTTTTTACATCATGGCCATGCCCCCTTTGATGACACACTACACCCCGTTTTGTTCCCACCCCCCACCAGCAAGTAAAAAATTTAAGAAAAGGCAGCAACCCTAGTTCCAGCCCTGTAAAGGATATAAAGAATTGATGAGTAATTGATTCAGCACTTGTCACTTTATTTGAGTTGATTACACACACATCATCACATTTGTTTTTGTATAGTTAATTAAAGTAATTACTTAATTTAATGTTATGATTACCTTTAATGATTTGAGCCAATTAATTCATACAGAGTAAAAATATAATTAATTGACAATTAATTGAATTAGCACTTTAGTCAATTCATTTGCACATAAATTAATTTATCCTTATTGTTCGATCACTACTGGGGCAGTGTGGGGTTGTCTTACTTCTATATGTAAGTCTACACAGAAGTTCTTTATTTTGATTGATCTCATCGTCTATATGGAATTTACATATTTTTTTGCACCCTTGCTGTTTGTTCTCACTTAAATAAAAACTAGTTCAAATGTCTGAAATTGCACTGCACATTAACAGATCTGCACATAGGGTATGAAAAATGCTGAATTACTCAAAGTTTACCTGTCTCTGTACCACCCCTTATGTGAATATCATTAAAAACCTTCTACTGGGTGCTCTATGAATGGGTCTCACCATTCCACCCAGAGAAATGTTTTTTCCAATTTTATGTTTAATTACCTTGGGATTAAACACCTATATCCGTTCAGTTGTTTTATGATTGCTCACCAGAAATAAAGACTTTTTTCAATTAATTCCTATTTGTGGATCTTTTTCCAATATTGAAGTTTAAAGATTTATTTTTCACCTTCTTACATCTTTCAAGTAAATATATAAGGGGGTAGGTGGGTCACTGTTTTAAATTCATACATTAGTTGATACATTTATCATCTTTGGCCCTGCAGAGCAGAATCCCTAAATCTTAGTAATGTGTGGGTAAGGAAAAACTCAATCCACACCCAAACCTAACAGGCAACACTTGTATTTCTGAATCTCTGTTCTATGACGAGCAATGTTCAAGAGCAGTGGAAAAGTGTACTTCCCCCATCTTGCCCGCAACCAATCCTGACCCACAATGATTGACCCAATTTCAGCTCAAACCCTCCCAACCGGTGGTCAACCCACAGGCCACCATGGGTTTCCGGTTAATCTGCACATCAGTAGTGAGTTTCATTAAAGGCAACTGTTATAAATGATACAATAATTGCCAATATTCCACAGATACTGCTGAGAAATGTATCAACTATCTATCAACAATCTGCACCTGGATTACTGAGGTCCGAGGCTGAAACACCAGATGGAGGAACATTAAACTTTAGACAATTTTGAAAAAAAGAACAGTAAAAAATAAAACATTGACAGCAATTGAAAAAAAAATCTATTTCTGGCGAATAACCTGAACAGTAAAAAGTGTTTGGAAGGTGAACCACAACTTTAAAAAAATTGGGTGAGGGCAATGGGTGAATAATATGGAGCATAAATGTTAGTGAAAGTGATGCATTTCCCTTTGCAGGTAAGTTACCAAGAATATACAGTATGTATCTTTGATACAATTCTGAATAGTCAGTAAAATACATCTGCTGAAATAAATTGTACCTTCCTTGCTTTTGGAAGTATTTGTGGTACAAATTGCTTTAGAATAAGCTAGGTGTCTGGTCAACAGCAAAATGTGTCTTTCACAGCATATCAACATCTGCCTGGAATTTCTTACACTGTGTAAAAGCTGCTTTTCTCTTCACAGGGCTATTAAACCCCTTAACATTACGGGAAACAATCATTAAAGTAGCCATATATATATATATATATATATAAATAGCAAAGAGGTATAGCTGTAAAGAAATTCTTTTTACAGTGTTGGCCGAAAACTCAGGAAAAGCAGGGGGTAGGAGAGAGGGAGAAAAATATAGAAGAAAAAGAAAGAAGGGAGAAAAAAATGAATTAGCAAAAACATAGCCTCCAATATAAGTTTATTACATTAGCAAATAGTAAAGTAAACCTAATTGGTATAGCAATCTAAAATAAGTCCATTCCAAGGAAACCCTGAATGGCAGTAACAGCTGCCGAGGGCTGTCACCACAAGAACCAGTGGGAGCAGTGCTCTGCCAGGGATACATTCATTTATTTAAAAAGAGACATGTTGTATAAACAAAGGCAGGCATCCCAAAGCAATAACCAAGTAGATTAAATCATAGGTATACAGTATATAAACTGGGATTGTGTAGATGCTTGTTTACGTTTTGTTTTTTTGTTTTTTTGGGTGAGAGAGCCATTTCTGTTCCAACTTATTTAGGTTTGTGGATGGTTCTCAGCATTAGAGGCCATTATCTGATTACTGTAACCTGTATGCACCTCATTGGTGCAGCCCCCAACTAGTTACCTGGTGCGGCAAAATTAATGCAACTGGTAACTTTAAGTGCCAAATTTTCGTTTTTCAAACTGGATATTCAGCTATTCTAGCACATAGAGTGAGATTGCGCTCTCTGTGCTAGCATTCCAGACCCCTTAAGCGACTTTGTGGGAACAGCATCAGCAATCAGCTAGCATCGCCCCTTTCTGTGTTGCTCAGCAGACTGTTCAGGCACAAGCACACATTTTGCCCAATATTGAAGGGACAAGGTATGAAAAACATCTGTAGTTTGTGATCCCTTGATCACAAGTATTGTGCAAACCTCTTTGCAATTCTTCAATAAGAACTTAAGGAGCTAATGTACCAAACAAATATTGCACATACAATTGTAAATCAGCAGTGTAACAGTGATAGGGATACTTCTAATCCTCAAATTCTGTCAATAACTTCCAGGTGAATTTGTACTGAGCAGAGATTAATAGACAGGTGCTCATTCTTATCAAATAAAGCATTATGTCTGTCTGGGTACCCCCCTTCTATAATTTTTTTAAACTTTTCAGCATACAGGATATGATGTCACTGACATAAGATTGAGGAGTATGCAGCTTCATCTTGTCAGTTTGCTAGGTCTAAGCTGGCTAAGAAACTCCAGTGAAAGGGTTAGTGAATTTGCGGAGTAACAATGGTTTGATGTAACTAAAATTTGACTGGCAAAAGGGCAGGAAAATTCATTAGTGATGTACTCTAACGCTAGGATTGTCCTCTATGCCTGTTAGACTGGCAATCTCTAACTACTGTGGTTAAATTTTTTAAACGCTTTTTCTATCTTAGGAACTAAATAGCAAATAGAGGAGAGATTGTTTTCAGTTTGAAGTGGGTGGGGTTTTTATTAGTTGTACCTGAACAGACTATAGCAATAGAACCCCTGGGACACTAGAAGTGGATAGTTGTTCATTAAAGGGGAATTCAACCCCCAGCGCTAGCCCCTCCACCCCACCCCACCCCTGTAGGCCCCCCTGCCTACCTCCCCCACTGGGCTATTGCCCCTAAGTCGCTACTTACCCTTCTGTGTAGGTGCCCTCCATTGAAGTTCACAGGGACCATCTTCTCTTCCAACCGCTTCTTCCTGGATCCATCGTCGCTCTGGTACTACTCTGGTACTCGCTGGTACTACTGCGCATGCGCACACATTTCACTAAGTTCGCCGATTGTAAGAAAACACCAAGACAAATTATACTTTAAAATCACAAAGTCTTTATTAAGAAATAACTTACCAAAACTCCGCTTCTGCTCATATTACTAGTCCATTCATTATCGTTGCAAGATTGGCGCATTCCTAGAAGCAAAACTCAAACTTCTCCTGAGTGCAGTACTATGTAAGTAAATGTAGATATCCAGGGAGGAGAAATTGAGTGCTACTCCATGTATTGTCGGCCTGTCGCCTTTTCTGAAGAGAAGCAGAAGCGGAGTTATTTCTTAATAAAGACTTTGAGATTTTAAAGTATAATTTGTCTTGGTGTTTTTTTCGTTCTATACTAACAAATTAAAAAAAAAAAACATTTTTGATGTTACTGGTCCTTTAAGTGAGTGCTACTTAAGTGGGTACCTTGCAAATGAAGTTAAAAGCATTGGAGTTAGTGGGCGATCTGTAAATGGAGTTAAAAGCACAAGAGTTGCAAAGTAAAGGAGGTGTTTATGTATATTTTTATTTGTATAGCTCTCCTTAAGGGCAAAGCAATGTAAAGCAAAACAATCAATTTTTAGTAACAAATAATGGTTCACTGCAATAAGTAACAATAAGTGCTTTAGTAGAAATACAATTCACATAAATATAAAATATAACTACACTACAGATTATGTGCTCAGTCTAGGGCTTACAGTATAAATGGGCGGTTAACTTACAGACACAATTTGGAGTTGTATTAAGTGCTGTAGGTTACAGTGTGTAACACTTGTCATATAAATGCCAGTTCCCAGTTCAAGTGTTATCCAGGTGCTCCCAGAGACAGTGTTTGAGTTTAGTTCTAAAGACTGGGGCAGATTTACTAAATAGGGAAGTAGCTAACGCTAACAACATTTTGGCAGAAAGCCCAACCGCAGGGACATTGCCAATTTACTAACAGGTGTAGGTGACAATTTGCTAGCGAACAGGACTGTCGCTAGCCTTCATTTGCACTCTATCACCAGGTGATTTTTGTTGTTAATCTGCAAATTCAGTAAAGTGTGAATTTTACAGCACGTTACCTCTTTCGCCAGAGTTGACTTTGTCACGTTAGACCAGGTAAATTGCTAAAACGGAGCTAGATCTTCCTCAATCTTATGTCACTTGTCTGCTGGAAATGCATTAAAGTTGTAAAAACACTGAGGACTTTTCCTTTTTTTTAAGTGCAAAAGGCTTGCAAAAGTCCTAACTATTAAACTTTTTTGAGTTAAATTTTTTCCCCCAGACATTTGAGGGGCATGGAGCATTCATTTTAGCGTGGGCTTATATGTAGGCCATTATAGGATCTCTTTTGTCTTTATTCAGGTTTCTTGTACATTGGTAATTAAAAGTGGGCACTTCAAGCATTTGCACCAATATTTCTAATACAGTCGTCCATACAACTTTAATGTACCCGCCCTATTCCTCGTAAGAGGACTAACGAAGTTTCATTAGGCAGAATCGATCACTAGCGTAACTTGGTTTTGAAATGCTCGCACTGCTGAAGAAATACTAGCAAAATTGGAGGCCTGACTTAGTGCACAGTCTACCATATGTATGTAGATTTGGAGGAAGGGTTCCAAACTGCTTACAGATGTAAGTTGCCACTGTAGACGCTCAAGAGCTACAAACTGCTATACTGAGGTCACTGAGCAGGATCTAACAGGGTCACAAAGACATAGCAACAGAGGAAGCAGACCCTCCGGGTGCAGGGGGGCCCATGAGGTCAAGGGGCCCCATGAAGCTTAAATTCATATACAATTTCAATAAATATTGGTAAAATAAGTTAACATCTAGACATCTTGGAGGTATAAAAAATAAATTGCTGTGGGACCCAGTAATATCTAGTTACACCACTGCAGGGTCACATAGTTTGGCAGGAGGAGAACAGCAGCAGGATGATGAGGTAGTCGCCTGGGTGACATCTGTGTGTGGGCAAATGGAAAAGGGAGACTGCACAGGGGTTTGTGCATCCCAACAGATTTGCCAGATTGTGTGAAGAAGATGGCAGTATGAACTCTGTATTGGCAGTTGTAGATGGGGCTGACCTCTCTAATAGTTGGGAGACCAGTTTCTCTAGTGGCAAAGAGGAAGAGGTGATTGCTTGCTCACGAGTACCCTGGCCCAGTGCAGTTTTCTGCTAACAGATCTCAGGTAAGTCATTACAATCTTTCAGGTTGCCCTAACATTTGGCTTGGATTGGACATTACCTTCTCTTTTAATCAGTCATTTTCATATTCTATACAACAGAGGCTTCAGAGTTACAGGATAACTGTGTAGAGGTACAGTTGTCAGTGGCTAATAAAATATATGGTATTTTGAAGGTACTTTAAGTATGTTTCAGAAAAATTAATGTGAAAAGGGGTCCTAGGCCTGATGAATATTTTATGTCCCAGGATGTTGAGCAGCCAACCAAAATTCCTGCTATACTGGATCTAGTGATCATTAAAGTGATACTGACACTAAAGAATTAATTTTAACATAGGAATGTACATTAAATGTTACTTATAGGTCATGTTGATAATTTTTTGCTGAGAGATTTGTTTTTGTATATAACTGTTAGCTGAAACTTCTAAGCCTGACTCTCTGACACTCTGACTTTGCCAACCTAACAGTCCCATCTCAGTCTGTTAGTTACAGTTTCTAATGATAGATGACGGCTGCACAAATATGGCAGCCCCCTCATACAGGAACACGGGGGATCAGACAGGTAATGTAAAAGCATCATGCAAATACCTTATGGCAAAGTTAGAAGTAGCTTTCAAAGCCAGTATTATAATAGATGTAAAAAAGAGTTTAATTTCAGGTGTCAGCATCTCTTTAAGGACCCAGAATATAGAGCAAGTTTGCTATATTAGTTAAGTATCTGGGTAACAGTGTCCATAATGGTGTATTATTTAATATTTGGTACAAAAAGCAAATAAACACTGAGGCAACTGTCAATCTCTGTCTGCTGAGTGGATCCACTTCTGGTACCATGTGTTGTACTCCTTAATAATGGGATTCTGGGTTTTGCAACAGCAACTTATTATTAAAATACAGTGTATGATTGTATATCTCATTCTCCTCTCCTTGTGAAGATGGTCCCGCCTATGTGCTTCTTTTTCTATAACAAACTTTATTAACTTTAACAATTATCAGCACACCCTTCCCTTTTTAACATTTTAACATCATGTGCTAATAACAACAAACATTAATAGTTGTAACTTATTACATGTGATTTGCTAAAATTATATTACTGTAGCAACTGACTGTGTCACTTTACCACTGTAGTCTTGATGGTAAATGGAGTAAATGTATGTGCCTGGTTATTGTCAGTTGTATTTTGTGTATTAACTGTGGCATGATCTGATTTTCTAATTCCTTGTATGGGTGCAGTATCTCTCAAAAATATATCCATCTGGTTGTCCTCACTGTTATCTACTGACAACTGCCTATTTCCAGTGGCATCTTTTCCTTGATTGTCCTCTGGCAAGTAAGTATGCACTGGTAGATGCTGCTCCATGTGAATCAAATCTTGGTCCTATGGCTCCTCTGACTGATAACATTGCGGACCATCAGAATGAGTCACACTTGGTATTTTCGGAATTTTATATAAATGCCTATTTTCATCACTTGTTTTAACCTCATGAGTTGAGATTAGGCATAGCATGTTTTCATACCTGGCAGATCCATTCCAAATTCTGACCTCATCATTGTAAATGTTGAAGTGTTTTTGTACTTTTGTCTCTCAAGCATGTTTTGTTTCAGTTGTCTGTACTGTAGGGTCTTATCATTGTGGTAACTCCTAAGCAGGTAATTTTGTCTGTATTTGTCTTGCAAGAAATAACTCTGCTGGAGCTTTGCCTCCTTCCACAGCTGTTGCTCTGTAATTTGAGTGCCACTTCTGGGTCCTGACCTAAATGAACAACTTTTTTCAACAACTTTTTTACAATCTTTACACCACAATCTGCAAGTCCATTACTCTGCAGGAATCTTGGGCTTGAAGTGACATGCTTGAATCCAAACTCTTCTGTGAATCTTACAAAGTCTTTTCCTATAAACTGAGAACCATTAACTGTTCTTTTTTCTCTTGGTATTCCATATCTGCAGAAGTGTGTTTTAAGTATTGCATACCTCAAGTGATGTGCTATTTTTTAATTTTCTAACTGGATAATCGGGGTATGCTCCTTTCCATCCAACATGAATATATCAACTCCACTTGTATCCCAGTACCACATGGCATTCTCTCTGTAATAGGGGATCCCTTGGAAATGCTGGAGCAAGATTTGGCAAGTTGTGCAGCTTTTTATAACTTCAGCAATATCCTCATTTATAGAGGGCCAAAATAGCGATTCTTTTGCCCATCTTTTGCATTTTTGAATTCCAAGATGCCCTTTGTGTATTTTGGTTAGCATGTCCTTTTGCAGAGATGAAGGTACAACAATTTGTGATCCTTTGAGCAATACTCCATCCCATGTATAAAGTTCATCACAATATTGACAATATGATTTTGGAAGATATTTTTGGGATTGCTTGAATGTAAAGCAGTTATCACTTCTTGTAGATCATCAGAGGGAGTGCTTGTTTTAAATTTCTTCCACATTTCTTCTGATACTGCTTTCATAGCCATGACATTATTAATATGTATTTCCACACTTGATTCCTTTTCGCTGTCTGATACAACAGTGTCCTTATTTCATGTCCTCGATAGTGCACCTGCAACTACGTAGAAGGAACCTGCCTGGTGTATATTCTACTTTGTAGTCAAAATAGTCTGCAATTTCAATAACAAATGTTGAATCTGTGGAGGAGCTTTCCATAGTTCTTTCTGTGTGATGGTAAGTAGTGGCTTGTGATATGTTTCAACTATAAATTTTGTCCCATACACAGATTGTGGAATGCTTCACATCCAAAAGCAATACCAAGAGTATCTTTTTCTATTTGTGCATATTTGCACTCTGTGTGTGTGAATGGACATGATGCATATGCAACTGGCTTCCATTCCTTACCATATTGTTGATATTTTTTAAGGCCGATGTATGTCAAAATATTGCAGAGTCTTTTAATGATTTGAATTAATTTTCCTGCTTCTCTGTCCAGTTCCACTCAGTGTGCTTTAGCAACGAGCTCCTCATATGGGGTGTCTTGTCTGCCAGATTGGGAATGTACTTGCCAAGGTAGTTTAACATACCCATGCATCTCTGCAGTTCTTTTTTATTTCTGGGACTGACCATTCTTTTAATTGCTAAAACTGGTTTTACTCCACTGTGAGGAATTATTTCATCAAGATACAAAATGTCTGGTTTCTTAAAATGACATTTAGAACAATTCTGTTTAAGTCCATTTTCTTTAGACTAACTTTTTTTTTTTAAATATCTGTTTATTGGGTTTATCACAATAGAGCAAGGATATAGAAGGAAAAAAAAAAGGAATACAGGAAAAGCATTAACCATCATATACATGCATATATAATGTACATTTGAAAATAAATTCCAACTTGGATAATGAACAAGGTGAATAAACTGTTAGACTCACTTTTTGTTTGCCATGCTCTGCTTCTGCAGTGCCCTAAATTAAAATATCATCTATGTAGAGTTTAACTCCTTCAACCTCTTCCAAACGTTGCTGCATTGCTCTGTGAAAAATCTCTGGTTCTGAACTTAATCCAAAAGGCAGATGCTTGAACTGATACCTTTCAAATGGTGTACACAATTTTCTGCTTCTCTTAGTGAGCGGAATCTCCCAAAACCCATTGGAGGCATTTAAGATTGTAAATAATTTGTCATATCACCCAGGATTTCATTCTGAGTGGGTATAGGAAAATGTTCTCTCCTTCTGTTTTCATTTAACTCTTTAGGATCCAAGCACAATCTCAGGAATCTGTCATTTTTCTCTACAATGACTACAATGACTAAGGAATGTACCCAAACTGAAGGTTCATCGATAGGCTCAATTACATCTAACTAAGTCAGGCGCTGCAATTCACATTTAAGTCTTTCTCTCAGTGCCACTGGTTTTGCATCAGCTTGTAATGAAATATCATATGTAACTGACAGTTTTCCAAGACCTGTAAACACATCCTTTCGTTTACATCCTCCCTAGGCTTATCCTAGTGCTCAGACTCACCCTCTCACACCAATGGTAATGGCCTGGATCTCATATTTACCAGACTCTGTTCAACCATCAATTTTGCTAACTCACCGTTTCCCGTCTCTGATCACAATATGCTCACATTTCAACTCTCACTAACTCCCTCCTCACCCCCTGCTAATCCCCAAACACATACCTACCATGACTTGCAAGCTGTGGATGTGTTGCATCTCTCTTCTTCCTTTGACTCTCTGCACTCTAATATCTCACCACTGCCCTTAATGAGCTTGCTCCTGTAAAAACTAAACGTGCTAGACCAAAACCATGGCACACTGCTCATACTAAAGCACTCCAAAGACACTCACGTGCACTTGAGCGTCG
>CM044443.1:62544818-62565992 GCA_024363595.1 Xenopus borealis | reverse complement strand
TAGGGGGCCCCACCAAAATGGTTCCAATTGGGCCCCGCACTTGGTACGGCCAGCCCTGAATATCACATGCAGGACACCAGGCTTGTACAGAGGTACACATGGTATAAGTTTAGCTCCCGGGGGTCAGTTTCTCAGCTCATGTTGTAGTTTGGGGGCTTTTAAGCCAGGTTCCATATCTGTGTATATTTGTCCGAGCTTCCCCTGGTTTTGTAGGTTATAGCTTTGTATGGGAGTACTTGGTTCACTGAATTTATCCAGCCCTTGGATGTTGGATGTTGTGGTGACAGCCACTTGCTGATTATGTGTTTTCTTGTGCAGTGTAGCAATTCTGCCATCGCTGTCCCCAAGTATGTGTTGGGGTATATTTCTTCTATGATTGCCAAGACTTTGGGGTCCAGGGGAACTGGGGATCCCATGGCATCATGTATAAATGTAATTACTTGCACCCAGTAGCTGGCAATCACTGGGCAAGCCCATATTAGGTGAGGTGAAAGTTAGGGCAATCAGCATGGCATATAGGGCATTGTGGATTTATATTTCTGTTAAAATGTCTAAGCGTTAGAGGGGTAAGATACGCTCGGTGTAGGGTATATATTTATATGGTACATTCTCATACATAAGGGGAGGCATATCTGTGGGCCTCTAGGGCCTCTTCCCATTCTTCCTGGTCCAATTGACCTATATTGTCTTGCCATGCATTCCAAGACCGCTGGGTATATGTGTTTGATGCAGGTGCTAGTAGAATACCGTATATCTTAGATATCATACCCTTAGAGTAACCAGTTTGAATACAGTGAACATATGTATTGGTATCTATAGTGGGGTATCCTTGAGGATATTGTGTTGTTAGAGCATGGCGATTATCTAGAATTTGTCCCAGGCACCAAATGCCTTTCTCCTTCCAGAGCATGGTGTCCTGCATTTTACAACATTCAGAGAGTGAATTATTTTCCCACAGCGGTGTATAGTACTACATAGACCCTACTGGCAGAGGGATCAGTTTACCTACTTTATCCCAGATTCGTAATGCCTGTACTATTAGTGTGTTGTTGGGCTTTGGGGCGGGATGTGCACTGTATACTTTAAGTTATTGGTATACTCTGTTTCTTGTGGGCATAGGGCCTGTAAACCCCATTCTCCCAGCGCTATCTTGACTCTGTGGATGAAACCAGTGTGATAGTTGCATCATCTGTGTGGAGATATAATAGAGGTAGAAATTGGGGAGTGCTAGACCTCCTTTAGCAGTTGGGTTTTGCAGAAGAGTCAGTCTGAGTCTAGGTCTTGTGCCCTTCCATAGTAGTGTGAGCACATGTGATGTGAGGGTCCGATAGAGCTTTTGTACCAGGAAGATCGGGGAGTGTGTTATTGTGTACATTATTTTGGGGAGGAGTACCATTTTTATTAGGTTTATTCTCCCAGCATGTGTAAGTGGCAGCCTCCCCCAGGCTAGTGTTTTCTCTCTTGTGTATTTCAGCAAGGGATAAATATTTTGAGGCATGTAATCTGTGGGGTCTCTAGTAATATTTATACCAAAGTACTTAAAAGCATTGGTTATGAGCAGAGGGTGTCTCACAGGGGGCCTGTGCTCATTGTTTTCTTTGATGTAGTAACGAAGGAAGCGTTTGTTTATTTGTAGGGGATCTGTTAGGATAGTCTCGGCTTCGTCTCTAATCTGAGTTATCACTGGGGGTGCAGTTTGGGCTTTGGCCATATGTGCTAACAGCGTACCAGTTAATTCTCCATGTTCTAAATAGTCTTGTTTTACAAAAAACTATTTATGTTTAGCTTTAACATGCATATAATTACTTAACTCTCTTTCACATACTTTCAGGTGGTCATAATTGTGACCTGAGGGGGTGAGTGCATGTGCAGCCTCAGCTCTTGCGACTTTATCGCTTAGTTGGATTTCAGCAGTTTTGCCCTCACGCTTAATGGCAGTTACTTGCGCAATCAGTGACCCCCTGAGGTATGCTTTAAAGGTATCCCACACCATTCGACAGTCAATCAATCATTTTCATCAAAAAACATTTTCAACTGTTGTTCCAATTTTCCCTGCTCAGGGAACAAGGTTAACCAAAAGGCATTAAATTTCCACAGTGGTTGAGGTTTCATATCATACCATTTTAGTAAAGCTAGTATTGGGGAGTGGTCGGAAATCCCTCTTGGCAAGTGCTCAATTTTAAATATAGTTGGGTGTGCTAACTTCACAAACACATAGTCCAGTCTAAATAGCGTTTTATGAGTTGCTGAGTGACAGGTATATAGGCGATTTTTGGGGTTGTCGTACCGCCATGGGTCTGTCAGACCCAGTTCAGTCATCAGTCTATCAAATGGAGTATTGCTTGGTGGAGGTTGGTTTGTTAGCACCCTTTCATTTGGGGGTAGCTTATCCAATATATGGTCCCAAGTGTTGTTAAAGTCTCCAAGCCAAATTGCCGGGGTGTTTGAAAATTGGAACATGACTGACCCTTTTTGGATCACCTCTGGGTGGTAGGGTGGGGGTATATATATATGTATTATTAGCAGTGGATGTGAGCTTACAATACAAATGAGAAATATATATCTGCCTTGTGGGTCCTGTTGTATTGATGACAGTTGAAATTGTACTGTCTTCCGGAACAAAATTGTGACTCCTCTGGATAATTGTGAAAAGGTGGCATTGTACGCCCATCCCACCCAGGGCCGTTTAAGAGCAAGGGTTTATCGCCTGTGTTGTGCTTCTCCTGGAGGTATAATATGTTTGGAGTGTATTGGCAAACTTAAAGACTGTGGCCCTTTTAATCTTGCGTTTAAACCCCTAACATTCCAGCTCATCACTCGCAGCTGCTGCAGGGTTGTTTCCTTTGTTTCACATGCCATTTAACCAATCGGGGTATCTACTACCTAGCTGTTTGTTCTCCTTTTGAGGTCTGTACTTCGCCTTCTCAGTGTAACAGTTGAACTGGTAACGGTAAATGGGGAGTGGGGTTGTTGGTGCAACAGGCTGCCAAACGGTTTCAAACTGGGGATTACCTTTCCCATTGCCCGCCCTGTTGTGCATTTTAACTTGTACAGCCTTGTACCCTAACTGTGTAACTATCAACTGGAGATATCAGTTGGTGGTATCTTCCTTATAGTCACCAATAAGGTGTAGCAGGTGGTAAGTGTGGGGTAGAGTTAAAGTACATCTCCTAGTAGCGTGTGTTGCCACTATAACGTGGTGGGGCTAAGTCAGCATTTATTAGTTGCGTTATTGCATACTCACGACCTCCTTGGGGACTTGGTAGAGCTGTATGTAGTCTCAAGCCAGTTGTGGACGTCCTCCGGTGCTGTGAAGAATTAAGTTTTCCTGTTGTGGGTAATCCACAGTTTGGCAGGATACAGCATCGCATATGGAACCTTGAGTTCTTGGAGTCATTTCTTGGTTGGGAAAAATTTAGCTCTCCTTTTTTGCAGATCTATGGAGAAATCTGGGAAAAGGGATACGTTGGTGTTTTCATACTTGATGGGTCCCTTCTCTCTGGCCAGGCGAAGAGTGGTGTCTCGATCTCTATAGTTGAGCATCTTGGCAATAAAGGTTCGGGGAGGGCCCCCTGGTATGGGTGGTTTGGATGAGATTCGGTGAGCATGCTCTACTGTGAATGCTGCAGAGAAGGCATCTCTGCCAAAAGTGGCAATCAGGAATTTTTCCAGGAACATCTTGGGGTGCTCTCCCTCTGTACGCTCTGGAAGGCCCACAAGCCTGATGTTGCTGCGACGCATGCGGTTTTCTTGGTCGTCTGCATGGGCCTGTAGTGCCGTTAGTTTTGTTTCAAGCTGTCTCACCGTTGATTGTAGAGGTGGAAGTATGTCTTCTGTGGTGCTTATTCTGTTTTCCGCTTCTGTCATTCTGGCAAGGATGTTTTGTAGGTCTTGGCGAAGTAGGGAAATATCTATTTTAACCTCCTCAATTTTAGCTGTAAAGGTGGTTGTAAGTACGGTAGTGACGAAGGTTTGGCAGGTGGAGATAGCCTCTAGTACCATGCTTAGGTCTGTTCCCACTGATAGAGAAGGAGGCACGCTCTGGTTATCTTCTATGGCGTTGCACACAGAGTTTTCTCTCGCGCCACCATCTTGTTTAGGCCTTCGAGTCTTTTCGAGCTTGTCCCATATGTCCAGTTGTTTTTTAGGAAGGGCCATTGGGTTCGTGCAATGCTTCGCTACTTCTGGAGTGTAATCAGGTATGCAAAGTTGGGGTTGTAGCCCCCGGATTTTTTGTTCGGATATCGTTAGGAGAGGAGCTCTACTCTAGCTACATCTCTGGTTAGGCCACGCCCCGCATTCTTTACTGCAACTTGCAGGGATATCACCTCCTCCCTTACCCACCCCTAGAAGCCTAACAACAGAACAATGGGAAGCTAACCAGATAGCAGCTCCCTAACACAAGATAACAGCTGCCTGGTAGATCTAAGAACAACACTCAATGGTAAAAGCCAAGTCCCACTGAGACTGACTTAGTTAAAAAAGAAGGAGAAATAGCCTGCCAGAAAGTAGTTTCATGCTAAAGTGCCGGCACAAGTCACATGACTGGGGGCATCTGGGAAACTGACAATATGTCTAGCCTCATGTCAGATTTCAAAATTGAATATAAAAAAAATCTGTTTGCTCTTTTGAGAATATTTAACCAGGGAACCATTTGTATCAATGTCTACAGTCCATCTTTTTTCGCTTCCATTACTTTTACAGACAGCACTCAGCACACAGATCTCCTCCTGACTTTCCTCACTGCTGCTGTGCATAGCATTACACTGCTTGGCAAAGTGATTATATTTGCCACACACCTTGAATTGTTTAACAAAAGCCAGGCAGTTGTTAAAGGAATGGGTATTGCCACAATTATTACAGACTTTGTTTTTGGTAAATCTTGCATTAAAGAGAAATTGAGAAAAACTTTTCTTCACCTCTTATTCCTGTTATCACATTCCAGTTATAAAGTTTTGTGAGTTCAGCTGCTTGAGCAATTCTTATAGTTTTTTCTGATTAATGAATCTCTCAACTGACCAAAGTTTCATATTCTGCTTTTCAGCTTGAGGTCTGTTATGTTTTCCTCTATGCTTTCAATAGGAGACTGCACTCTGGAGTTAAAGGTAAATCTCTCATATGTCTCATTCACCTTAGGTTTACAGTAATCTTCAAATTTTCCCATAGCCATTTCAAAATTATTGCTGTCATTTTCATCAAGTTGAAATGAATTAACAAATTGCAAGGCTTCTTCCCCTGCTATTGTTAGCAAAAGGGCCACTTTCTGCATACCTCCCAACATTTTGGAAATAGAAAGAGTTTGTGAGGCTCTGTGAGCTGTCTTTATTATTGAACTGCAGCAAAGATTTTTCATAGTGGGGATCACCCTCCCATTTTACATGTTACCAGTGGCAAGCTAATTACACCTAGTTACACTTTACAAGTTTAAACAGCTGATATATGTACAAGTTGTCATACCAAATCAATCTTCTCAGCTTGTTTCCTTTTGAGAGGTTTTCTTTTTTTACTTTGACTGCCAAGTTTCATTTAATTTAATTTAATTATAGAGGAAAAGTAAAAAAGAGAAAAAAATAAGGAAAAGGTAAAAAAAGGGGGCGGAGGGGGAGAAACATGAATGAAAAACGATCTAAAAGCAAACAGGGCAAGCTTGGTCCTGAAATTTCTATTTTTGCAGATACTAAATTGTGCAGAACTATAGGTTCCATGCAGGATGCTGCCACTTTGCAGAGTGATTTGTCTAAGTTGGGAAACTGGGCAGCAAACTGGAAAATTAGGTTCAATGTTGATAAATGCAAGGTTATGCACTTTGGCAAAAATAATATAAATGCAAGTGATACACTAAATAGCAGTGTGTTGGGAGTTTCCTTACGTGAGAAGGATCTTGGGGGTTTTTATAGATAACAAGTTGTCTAATTCTGGGCAGTGTCATTCTGTAGCTACTAAAGCAAATAAAGTTCTGTCCTGCATAAAAAGGGCATAAACTCAACACATTAAAACATAATTATACCTCTTTATAGAGCCCTTGTAAGACCTCAGCTGGAGTATGCAGTGCAGTTTTGGACTCCAGTCCTTAGGAAGGATGTAAATGAGCTGGAGAGAGTGCAGAGATGTGCAACTAAACTGGTTGGATCGATGGAAGACTTAGGGGCAGATTTATCATTGGTCGAAAAAGTAAAATCCTTTGAATTGGAATATCGAATTTGAAAGATTTTACCACAATTTGATTGGTGATCAAATAGTAAAAATTAGTTTGAATCGATTTGAACGATTTTAACCCTTCAATCAAATTTTTACTATTCGATCTAAATTCACCAAAACCACTTCACCAGGTTAAACCTGCCGAAGTAGCCAATCGAAGGAAAAGTTAAAGGGGAAGTAATTCGAATAGTCGAATAGATTTTTATTCGATCTCTTCAATCTATTCGATGCAATCAAATTTACAAATTCGATGGTTGAATTTGCCTTATTTGAATATTCTAAAATTCTACTTTTTGTAAATTCGATCGAATTTCGAATTCATCCCACGAATTTGATAAATCTGCCCCTTAAATTATGAGGGTAGACTGTCCAGGTTGGGGTTGTTTTCTCCGGAAAAAAGGTGCTTGCGAGGGGACATAATTACACTTTACAAGTACATTAGAGGACATTATAGACAAATATCAGAGGACCTTTTTACCCATAAAGAGGATCACCACACCAGGGGCCACCCCTTCAGACTAGAAGAAAAGGACTTTCATTTGAAGCAGCGTAGGTGGTTCTTCACAGTGAGGAGAGTGATTGCTGATTCTGTTGATGCTTTTAAGAGGGGCTTGGATGATTTTTTGGACAGACATAATAGCACAGCCTATTTTGATACTAAACTCCACAGTTAGTATAGCTATGGGTATATATGGTTTGTGTGAAAAAGTGGAGGGGTGTGTGTGTGTATGCTGGGTCTTAATTTGGAGGGGTTGAACTTGATGGACTTTGTCTTTTTTCAACCCAATTTAACTATGTAACTATGTAACTATCCTCTTCTCAACAGCAGAATTTTCTTGGAGATTATCAATTAATAATTATTGAAGGATCAAAGCTTACAAACCCAACAAATAAACTCACAATTGATAAAGCCATTAACATCTGCATTCAGGATTTCAGATTTACAAGATGACAATGTTTCCTTTCATTCTAAAATCTCTTTACTGGAAAAAAACATTTGGTGAGCTGAAAAATAAAGCTGATGATCTAGTGAATAGCTGAGTCATTGGACCATTGAAAGAGAGACAACTTAGAACAGTAACTGTGAAATTACTAGACTACTCAGACAGGACAAAAAATTTCCAAGCTTAAAAGAAAATGAATCATCTCAACTTAGAGTGTAAGAAAATACTCATCAGGACAACTCTGTTCTATTATCTAATAGAAGAAAGGATTTTAATAAATCCTGCCAAATGCTTTACCAACTAGGAAATACTGTCCAGCTAACATGAAATATTTCTTCTCTCCAGCTTTTTGGTGATTCAGAGGAAACATTGTTTCATGATTGGAATATCAAGGAGTAAAATATAACTCCCTCTCTTCATAAACCAAATATATCTCCTAATCGGTATCTTCAAACTCCTCAAGTCCTTCAAAACCTCTTGTTGAAACACTATGCAATATATAGATTATATTGTTTTATAAAATTATCTGTTAACAAGGTTATGGAAGCCAAAATGGGCAAATGTTCTTATTCTGATCACACTCCAGTTATTCTTAGTTTAAGTTGCTCTGAAGTAAATAATTTCTATATCCCCAAAACCATTAGCTTCTGGACCTGACATTATATTACTAATGGAAGATAGGTGGAAAATATTTTTAGAAGATATTGCCATCAATTTGGACAATACATGGTGAGATCATAGCTTATGAAAAAAGATTTATTAAGAATATTTACAAAAGATTAGACAAACTTAGCAAAACCCCAAAGGCAGTTTTAGTATTAAAGCTAAATATGCAAACCATGGTAATAAAACAAAAATATTGTTTTCCAATTTAACTAAAATGTGGGAAAATCCTAAGAGACATATGACATTACTTGATGAGAAAAATGTTTTAATAAATGCGCTTGCACCTGGGCTAAAACAGTAGTTGTGGGTACAGCCAAGAAAGTAGGCTGATGCCATTGAAGGGGCTGACTCCCATCCTGTGTTTTTCTGCAGTCCTGTGTGACATTAGCCTATGAATAAAGCAATCTGTTATATGTTGTGTAAACATGAACCAACTAGGGTTTACAAAGAAGTATTTTTTTACCAGTAAAGGCTATACATAATTTTATATACACATTTTTTGGTGTTATTTTGCGGTTAATCCCACAGTACAGAATTGTGTATGACAATTTAAAGCAATCAAGCTCATTTCCTGACACACAAAAAAAAACTAACAGTAAACCTACATGTTCACAATACACATTTAGAAGATCTGGAATGTTGGGGATCACATAATGTGAGATGATTCGTTACAATGCAGTTCTAAACAATCAACATTTTCGGCTACCCACATTTCCAACTTTTAAGTATGTTTTGTTGTATTTTTTTGTTGTATGTTTTTTTCCACTGAATCCAGGATTCGTTATTCGGCCAGGATTTGCCCATTTTCAGCAGGATTCGAATGAATCCTTGTGCCTGGCCGAACCGAATCCTTAAAATCTTGTCACAAAACAAGGAAGTAAAAACTATTTTTTTTTTACCTTCCTCTCACTAATTTGCATATTCAAATTAGGGTTTGGATTTGGTTCGGTATTCACCCGAATATTTCACAATGTATTCGGGGGTTCGGCCGAATCCAAAATAGTGGATTCGGTGAATCCCTAATAGTAGGCCTGAATGGCAGCACCACTTTTCAAGTATTACAGTCACTAAAAGCACTAGCAATGAATACTTTATCTCACAAATTGTAGACTTTCTTTGGGATTCCCTTTTCATGAATTACCATTTGTGGACTTTATATGGACAGAATTTATGGCCCACTAGGGTTGGAATTAAATGACACATGATTAATTATGCCATCTGGAATGGGGGTGTTGGATGATGGTCAATGATGAGGTTAGTTATTTAACATATGTTTGCATTTAGGGGGTTATTTACTAAACTCTGGTCTGGCTTTTTGGGGCAAAACTCAAATTTTTAATTTCTTTTAAAAAAAACAAAAACATTTTTTAAAGTTTTATTAAACCGTGATACAGCAAAAAGCCCAAATCCGAAAATCCGCCATCTCAGACCTGCCAAGGTTGTGTTTAAGTAAGTGGCAGAGGTCGTATATCTTCATTCTGTTATGCAATAAGCCTGAAAAGCCGACCATGTCAGGCAAAAATCTAAAAACTTGAGCGCTCTAAAGGAAACCCCCCTAAAAAAGTAAGATTACGTTTTTTTTATTAATAATAATAAGGTAAAATCAGGCAAGGGATTTTGGTTGTGGGAATAAACATGCTTTGCAGTTATATCTGCTTTGGCTTTCTCCTTTCCTACATTAGAAAGTTACAGTTACATTTCCTGCTTTGTTATGTTGTTGCTGCATCGATATTATAAAAGGGGATTGTTTCAATCACCCCTCTGAAGGGTAGTTAAACTGAAGGACTAGCTTGTGGCAAAGTTAATGTAGGTAAAACAAAGAAAATAGGATTAAAATACAGCAATAGATTGCACATTTCCAGTAAAGAAATGAGCTTTGTAAAATACAATGGGTTTTCATACAGTGGGTTTTAATACCACAGGGGAGATAAATGGGGCTAAATGTCATTCTACAGAAAAGTAGAATAAAATCTTTTCTCATATAAAATAGGTTATAGGATGCCAAGAAATAATTTATAAGTAATTGCTGCCTTGACATATACAAACTTTCATTTTAAGAAAATATATTTTCACTTTATGGTGTTACAGGTCTTTTAATTAATACAGGGGGTTATTTACTAAATTCTGGTCAAGCTTTTTAGGGGAAAAAAAATGTTGAATTTTTAAAAAAATCTGCCATCTCAGACCTTCCAAAGTTGTGTATAACTCAGTAGCAGAGGTCCCTTTCCTATTTTGAAGTTTCTGGAATTAGTAATTAAGAATGCATGTTGAGCTTAAGGGGCACATTTACTAAGGTTCTAAATTGATTTGAAGTGAAATCAAATAGCCCAAAATTCGATTTAAGGATTCGGCAGATAAAATCTACCGAATTGCTATATATTCCTTTTCCAAGATTTTTTGATCGAATAAAAAAAACTTCAATTGAATGCTTAAATTGTTCGAATTGATCGATTCGAACAATTTTATTGACTGATCGAATTTTCCATATTCGATCGTTCGAAAATTCTAATTGCGTTAAAACCTCTTGAATTCAGAATTCGAGGGGTTTTAATTCGATAAAAATTTGAGGGTCGAATTCGAGGGTTAATTGACCCTAAGGGGCAAATTTACTATTATTCCCCCCCAAAAATTTGTTTCTACTCGATATTCGATTAGCATTCGATTTTCGAATGTTAATCGAATAGTTCTAGGCTACCTTTTATTCGATATTCGATCATTCGACGATCGAATACAAATTTATTCGATCAGTCGAATAAATAATTCGACTGAACGAATAAATAATTTGATCATTCGAATGATCCTATTCGATCAGGACTTAGCCTCAGAAGCCTATGGGAGTGCTCCCATAGGCTTCTATTGCAATTCGGTAGGTCCAATCTGCCGAAGTAGGCAATCGAATAAACTTTAAAATTAAAATCTTTCGCTGATCGAATAATCGAATATTCCTTCATTCGACTCTATTCGAATGTATTTGATCATTCGACCATTCGCTATTCGATGCTCGAATATGCCAAAATTTGCATATTCGACCAAACGAATAAATCCTACGTTCGAAATTCGATCGAATTCATTCGAACTTCGAAACCTTCACGTGAATTTAGTAAATCAGCCCCTAAGTGTTAAAAACTATAATAGTATTTAAACTGTGGCGAATCCATTAGGATTTCTCAGTACAAATAATAAATATAATCCTAAATCTACAGTTTAATCCCTACATTTTTTTAGGACCAGTGAACATAACACTAGAAATGTATAGTAAGTATTGAGGTTCATCTTGATACATAAGATCGTATTTGTTAATTTAGATTTAACTTATGGCTTCATAGTTGAAATTAAAATTCTGAAATAGAAATAGCATGCAAAATTGTATTGTGTAATATACATGCAAATTATTTGTAATAGCCTACATATAGAAATAGGTTTGTTTAACAATAAACATATATGTATTGAATAAATTAAGCAGTAAAGATATTTGTCACTAACTGTAAATGGAAAAAACAAAACAGCATAAATCATCTACAAAACATACCTGCATAATCAAGTTTATTAAATACTCTGAGGAAAACAAGTGCCTATAGCCACAGTTTCATGTATTTCATTTGCATAAATGGTTTATAAATTCTTAATCATGTACACAGCTCTTGGACACACAGATAATATACATAATAGTATTTTTTTTATACTTTAAAAAGAGAGGGTCATACATGTATGTACTATTTATGTGCAACTGGAAAAAATATATGTACATGCCCTCTTGGGTTACTCCAGAGATGTTTTTTCTAGAATGTGGTATATACAGGCAGTCTCATTTTATGTACACCTTTTAAACAGCACCAGTATATGAGCCTTTAAGTAAACTCTTTTACGTGTGGGTTGCTTCTGGGTTTAAAGGAGAACTAAACTCTAGAAATGCCATATTTTAAATTTGAACAGCCTAAAGGTTCAGCATCTCTATAATAGTAGTGATCCAGGACTTCAAAGTTGTCGCAGGAGTTTCACTTCTTGGATTTTTTTAGGAGTGTGTGCTTAAAACAGCTGTTGAGAACCTAAGCTTAGGGGTTGTTGCAAATCATCAAGCAGAAAATGAGGCTTGTCTGTCATATAACCTGAAGCTACATGGTTAATTATTAAATGCTTGTGCTAATTTGTTGTCTTCTGAGTTTGTGTGCAATAATAATCTGAATTATTATATATAATTAGACTTATATTGTAACATTTATAGTATAAATTCAGTATATTGTGTCATGATCCCTAAGCTCAGTAAGTGACAGCAGCACAGAGCATGTGCAGTGAATCATCAGAAAAGAAAATGGGGAGCTACTCGGGCATCTTTGTAGAAACAGATCTTCCCTGCTAAAGGGCTGTAGTTGCCTTGGGCTGATGCAGAATTCCAAAACATAGGGGCAGATTTACTATTGGTCGAATTTCGAATAAAAAAAAATTCGAAATTCGACAATGGGAATAGTTAGGGAATTAAAATCCTTCTAATTCAAACGATTTTACCGCAATTTGATTGGTCGAACGATCGAATTATAAAAAGTCGATCGAACGATTTTAACCATTCGATCGAATTCTTAAAATTCAATCAAAATTCGACAAAGCAGATTGAAACTGACGAAGTAGGCAGTCGAATAAAAATTTTAAGGGGAAATAATTTGATGGTCGAATATTCAAATAGGTTTTTATTTTAATTATTCGATTCGATCGAATTTACTGAATTCACTGGTCGAATTTATCTAATTTGCATATTCAACTTTCGAAATTCGAATCATTCATGTGAATAGATGTGAATTTAGTAAATTTGCCCCATAATGTACAACATTTCTGACCTTCTTCTTTCGTTACGACTTAGTTCTTCTTTAAAAAGTAATGGATATACCTCAATTAAAAGACCTGTAACACCATAAAGTGAAAATATAATTTCTTAAATTGAAACTTTGTATCTGTCAAGCCAGTAATTGCTAATAAATTATTTCTGGCATCACATAACCTATTTTTTATGGCAAAAGCTTTTATTCTACATTTCTGTAAAATTATATTTACCCCCATTTATCTCCCCTGTGGTATTAAAACCAATGCATTTTACAAAACTCATCTTTTTACTATGTAAATGTGCAATCTATTGCTGTATCTCAGCTTCTATGGCTGTGCAAATTAGTACACAGCAGCTTATTTATATGAACTATATTGATTCTCTGAAACAAATATATTTTGTACACGTGAAGGGCTATAGACTATAGTATTGAAAAGCCTTAAAACAATTCATTTTAGGTGTTACCTGCCTTTTAAAATACATGAACGAATGGTAATTTTGAAATAAATACAGCAAGAAAATAAATAACTTTTCAAAATGCAATAAATAAATAGGTACATAACAAGGGAAGTAACATTGATGAAGCAAATATACACAAACAGTTAAACAGGCAAATATACAGACTATAACACAGGAACATGAAAGAAATAATCCTAAAAAGAATCCTAAAATAATAAACACACATTATAGATATATATTTACACGCGAGTCATATTTTACACACAAGTTGCCACCTGTTCATTTTTGAACAAGACAGCTCTTGCTGTTTGACTCATCTTTCCGGGTTTCAATAACCAGAAACCAGGACAAAAATCCTCTGCAGGTACCCAGTAGTGACATCACTCTACCTGCCCCTTATGTCACCACTACTATATGCCAAAGGTGGCAACCCTACTTGTGGTTTCCACCAGAGACACTCTTAGAGGCACATTTATCAAGGGTCAAATTTCAAATTCGAAAGTTTTTTAAAACTCCCATAAATTTGAAATTCTACTAGTCGAAAATTATTAATAAAATCGAATTTGTAATACTTGGATAAATGTAAACCACCTGAAAACTCAAATCAAATTTGATTTGAATTCAACCAAACTCGATTGGAGTTTTTTCTCGGGAAAGAACTCAAATATCAGGAAGGCTGCAGATATCTCCAAATTGATCCCTGCACCTCTCCCATTGACTTAAACAGTAATTTGGCAGGTTATAGGTGGCCAATAGTCGACTCACCCCTAAGAGTAATATACAATTGTTGCAAGAAAAACATGGATGTACTGGTGTCTGCAAGTTGCCTGCGACCAGTACCTAAATAAATTAATGGTACCTATTGGTTCAGGCAGTTATCCATTTCACAATGTTTTAAGAGGAGCCATACTAACTCTCTATTTTCTGCTCCAGCAGCAAAATTCACCAAAGCTTGACCAACAGTTCCTAGTCCTCACCTGAACTAGTAGGTAGGGGAACACTAGGTGGTTCCAGGTGTAAAGCTGCTTAACCAGTAAAATACCAGCAAAGACTGGCCCAAAGTACTTGCTGGTAAGTTTGTAATCCTTAGTTTTTTTGCATCCCCCAGTCCATCTTCGATTGCCCAAATCCTCTCTCCCAGCTTCTATCCCCCAGACACCTTTTTAACACTGCCCAATTCGGCTAACAATGTTGCAACACTATGTTTTTACATTAGACATGAATATATACACAGAAAAAAATGCATGTAAAAAGGTACTGTTGATCCAGAAATGAGAACCCACACTCCAAATACAGTTAAAACAATTTAGCAACTACTGATTTTTACAACATGGTCCCACTGCTGTACTGTAAGAACCACTGGTTCCATTTCTAAATCAGTGCTTTTGTGTGTCTCATTAGCAAAAGGGTCAGATTAGCAGCCGCCAAACTGCAAAGTTTACTGGATCTTTCTATGTCCCTGGGTTGTACCAATGTTTTTCTAAATATTATATGCATTTGCGGGAATTACCTTTATAATATTACACAAACATAACACCACTTTTGTTTTACAAATGTAATTAAAATGGCAACTATAATATATCCAATAACTAGGCTGCCGTACCATTTCTATCTTGCCTGCTCATACCTTGTTAAAGGAAAACTATACCCCCAAACAATGTAGGTCTCTATAAAAATATAACAGCTCTTATGTAAAACCCAGCTTCATCTAAATAAACCATTTTTATAAAAAATACACTTTCCTAACAGTATGTGTCATTGGGTAGATCTAAATAGAAAATTGCCATTTTAAGAATGAAAGACCATTGTACTATTCATGGTGCACACAAACATACTAAGGGCACGCATACATGTTATGTCACATGAGCCAATTAATGGGCAAAGTCTTACCATTTACTCCCACACTTCTTTCTGTTACTGCAAGAGCTACATTATTTCTGATAAGGTGATCTCTGAGGCAGCACACAGACCATTACAAAATGGTATCTCAAGGTAAGAGATGTAAAAGAGCAATATTTACTGATACATACATTTCAGTTTGGTAAAATTCTTTAATAGGCCACTATTAAAAAATTGTTTATGTATTGATTCTAGGGGTATAGTTTTCCTTTACTCACACTGTTTTATACCAAGAATGTGGATAGCTTGGCATAATTATCTGCAGTTGCTTTGTCAATGTACAAATATGGAGGGTCAAGTAGAAAAATATCCAAAGGGTTAACAGGGGAGACTAAGAAACCATGGGGGTCATTTACAATGTGCAAAGCAGGGTGAAAAATACAAAAGACAGGCATAATCTGTCATCACCTTCATCCTGTAATGCATGTAAAAAATAGCCCTAGCTCTGTGATCAGCATGTCGCATTCATGAGGGGCAGACAAAGGACAGCATGTAAGCATATCCAAACTTGCACACAATTCAAACAAGACTGTAAAGCAGACTGTAAGATCAAGCAGTTGCAAAGTGCAGCCAGACTACAGGCTATTTAAGGGTTAGATAAAGAGCCCAGCAGCACCTGAAAATGATGCCCTTTTTGCCTGTAAATAAACTTTAATGTTTGCATTCTCCAAATGTTCAGAGTTTTTATTTCTGTGTTGAAACAGCATGCTGATCACATGGAAGGTTCTTCTAGAGTTTAGCACTTGAAACTGTAACATGGGTTGAACTCCTACTTTGCATTTTGCAAGTGCTTTTCAAATGAGTACTAAAGAGCTTGCTCTTGTACCCCTTAGTGTGCTTGCATTTTGACTGGGGTCATAGTAAATGGTTTAAAGGAGTGAATTACCTTTAAATGAATTCTAGTATAATATTTTAGTATGATATTAATATGCTGAGGAGAAATGGATGTGGGTTTATTTTTTTGAGGTTTTTGAATTGTTTAGCTTTTTGTTCAGAGGAACTCCAGGTTGGAATTTTAGCAACTATATGGCTGCTATGGTCTACTTTATCCTAGTAACCAGGTAGCCATTTAAATAACAGACTGGAAGATGAATAGGAGAGAGTCTGCATAGAAATATAACAAATATAATGTAACAATAACATTGAAGCCTCACAGAGCCTTAGTTCTATTGGCTGCTAGTATAAGAAAGCATTTTAAATGGCAACTTGGGAAGGAGTTTGAAAAGGTTGCTTAGAATTGGGCATTCTAGATCATACTAACAGTGAATTTAAAAGAGAAATACACCTTTAAGATGCATAGGGCTGAAAATACTTAATCTGCCCTAGGCATTAATAGTAGCCTGTCCTTGTCATGATTTGCTGTTCCTGTTCTTTTTCAGTCCAATGTATTTTCAAAAGCCCTTGCAATTTACTTTCTGTATGCTTATTTACAGTTGATATTTATTTAGTATATTTAGTAGATTTTTTTTGGCATGTCACTGCCATTTGGGCAGCATTTCATACTGAGCCATAATTGAGAATGCCCTGTTTTATTTCCTTTTTCCATATCTTTTTTTTATCGTGTAATTTAAAAAGACCACACAGGCTCTTCCCATAAATAAAACAACCCTACTGCATATTTGTGGTCACACTGCTCCCTTTATGGCTTTTTCTTGTTTTCCTTAAGTCAGTGATCATTTATTTGAATTCTCCTCTTATTGTTAGGCCATATTATTTCCCTTATGACTCTTTTTTCAATTTTCTGGGAACACAATCTAAAATCCTCCTTGGGCTATAAGTAATCTCTTTGTATTCTCATATTCTTCCGATGACTTATATTCCAGTAAAAAAAATGTGCAACATTTCATGTATATGTGAACACAGTAATACCATTGTGGCTTGCTCATTTTGGTTATTGCTGTATTAAGTTCAGCAATGTGAGTCAACTTCCTCATATCAACCACCTCACAGCCCCCGGGATTCCACTCTGAAGGCCACAACAGCTGGAACCTTCCTTTTGAGACGGTTGAAGTCTTTGGCTGATCTCCAGAGCCAAATTTGCAGTTCCTTTAGCAACCAGAAGTCCTCCATTTTTCTCAAAAAGTCATTTCCTCTCCCAAAACCCATTGCCGTTGGGGGAGAGGATGTTACCAGCTCTTGTGGAGGTTGATAGCCAAGGGAAGACATAACTCCAGCAATGCTCACCACAAGGCCCTGCAGGCTGGTGCAAAATCGTCCCAAGCTTCTCCTTAGTTCAGTGCGTGCTACCTCTTCATCAATTGATCGCAGGTAGCAGAGAAGCAAGCTGTATGCCCGATGGTTCTCTGCTAAACGGAGTCCATCATTCAGATTTCTCCACAGATGAAAGTCAACAGAAGCACTTGGAATTGTCTCAGGACCCCCGGCACGTGGTGGGTTAAAGTCTGGATCATTGAAAGGAGGGCCAAGGTAATTGAGCTGAAAAGTAAAAGAAAAAAGAAGCAGAAATCATAAACATGAGCAAAGACTTAGTACTACAAATCGAATATTGTGGATATTTAATTATTTATTTAATTTAACTTGATTGGATGGATCATAGTCATCAAAAGCTATATATATATATATATATATATATATATATATAATACACAAAAGCTGTGAATATCTTGTAAATTATATACTTATAAACGGTGAGTTCTGATGTCCTCAGTTATAAAGGTTGAGTTCTGATGGCATTTCTCTCACATGACTCACTGAAACTTGTGTATTATAATAAATAAGGTACCCCCAGTTGCAAAATATGAGGATTTTAGAAATTGTACATTTTACAAGAGGGGGTACTTTATTCAATATAGATATCAATATATATATATATATATATATATATATATATATATATAATAAGCTTCGGGATCCACAACACTTTATTCACATTAATAAATGTAAATACTTTATTTACACACAAAGGAGACCATTTCAGGGTACAAAACAAATCATAAAAATAAATTCTGCCCACTGGGCACTACCTTCACATATATAATGAAAAGTTCCCTTACAAAACTGGGCCCCTTGTAGACTACCAGTAAGAAAACATACAAGTTGGTGTCACCCCTGTACTCACGATTCTTATGGGGATTACTCAGCCAACTCTCTCTCTCCACACCTTGCAGTGGCAACCCAGCCCCTCTGGGAATCCTCACACAGGCAGGTATCCTCCCTGCTCTGTGTCCTACTCTGAGAGACCTCGGAGATGACTGGGGCAGCTGGGAAACTGACAATATATCTAGCACCATGTCAGATTTCAAAATTGAATATAAAGAAATCTGTTTGCTCTTTTGAGAAATGTATTTCAGTGTAGAAGTTTGCTGGAGAAGCACTATTAACTGATATGTTTTGCAAAAACATGTTTTCTCATGACAGTATACCTTCTTATAAGTTCTTTGTTGATTACTGTGTAAAGGAACCCTGTGATTTTTATATGAAAAAACACACCATTCAAGTAATTATGTATATACACACCTATATTTTCATGTAGCAGGCTCTGCATAGCTATATATATAAAAAAGTGTGGTCAATGTTTATTTACTTTAATGTCTACAAGGGACTGAAAGTCTTCTCCTTATGCATGTTTATGTGAACAAAATGAAATGGGGATGGAGATGTGGAGGAAAGAGAGGAGGGATTGTCCTTGGAAATATAATTACTTCTGAATGTCTCTGTTTATATATATAAAATGTGGTTTATATAACAGTCTATATACATACATATATATATTTATAGATATATGATCCACAACACCTCATGCGTAACCTCTGTATACAGCACAGTTGATTTTTTCCTCAGGAGTATACTGTATATGAGTATAGTATAACTTCCTTTGTGTTTATGAAAAAAATGATATTAGAATGTCTATACACAAAATTATATTGTTTATATACAGCCATTCCTCAAATAAACGGGTTTCATATGTACACTCTGTCTTAAATGCTTGATCACAGAATGTGCCTCTCATTTTTAACTGTTCCAGTGCTGTAGCCAGCTCTTTAATCAATGCTGCACATTGCCATGTAAACAAAGACAGGAACAAAGAGCTGACTGAAAAACACAGAATCTACAGCACTGGTGTGGATCCTTCTTTTTGAAGGTGCCATGGATTCTACTATGGATCACACTAGTGATGATTGCATCAAACATTGCAATGAAAATTTGTGTATGCTGTGGTTATCTTAAATGTCATGGATTATAAATAACCATATTTTAAATTGCTTTCTTTGATATATTTTGCTGATTTATTTTATATGCCGCAACTATGCTAAGGGGCAGATTTACTAAATTCACATGAAGGATTCGAAGTTCGATTGAATTTTAAAAAAGTTCAACTAGGCGAACTAGGTTAAAATTACTATTTGATCATTTGGCCAATCGAATAGCGGTAAAAGTTTTGGAGTATTTTTATTCCCTTACTTTTCACATGGTCGAATTCGACCCTTACTAAATTGCGTATTAGATGACAGCTTATACTGATATAGAAACATTCAGAACATTCAGTCGTAAAGAGATCTCTCAATTTAGGGGGGGTAGTTATCAAAGATTGAGTTTGTGATCTCAGTTTTCAACAAATAATTTAATTTTCGGGTAAAAAAAAACGAATTTTTTTAAAGATTTAGTATACACCAAAGCTGGAAATAGCTTGAATTCGAAAATACTCCAACTAAAGCCTGTTGAGGTTGTGTACAAGTCAATGGCAGAGGTCCCTTTAACCATTTGAAGATGTTTGTAGCCTTCATAATGATGTTTTTTTTTTGTAGTTTTCACTTAAAATCCAATAAATTTTACCGGTTTATTTTGACGAAAACTCGATCAACTTGAGTACTCAATTTTTTTCATCCTGATTCAAGCTTTTTACATTCAAGTTTTTTCATAATTAAGAAAACTAATAAAATCAAGTTTTGAGTTTATTCGAGGTATTAAAAAAACCACAAACTCGACTTTGTAAAATCTCCTTGTATTAAACTTAATTTGATGTAGTTATAAAATATGTAAACACAGATTTTTCATGCAGACTATGTACCTCAATAAGAGTCTGCTAGAATTTATTGAAGGAACAGTAACACTAAAAAAAATTGTGTTTTAAAATAATTTAACTATAATGTACTGTTGCCTGCACTGATAAAACTGATGTATTTACTTTAGAAACTCTACAATAGTTTATGTAAACAAGTTGTTGTGTGGCCATGGGACAGCCATTCAAAGCACAGGTAACATTGCAGATAACAGATGCACTCCTAGAATCCCATTGTATTCTATTACAGAACGTATCTGTTATCTGCTAAGTAGCCTGTGTCTTTCATCCTTTTTTCAGCTTGAATGGCTGGCCAGTACCCATTAGCCTATTTACAAAGAATGTAGTTGTCTTTCTAAAACAAGCACATAACTTTTACCAGTGCACATCAACAGTACACTATATTTTAATTACTTTAAACCGCTTGTATTTTTTGGTGTTACTGTTCCTTTAAGAAGTAAAGAAAGAAAGAAAACTGTTGTCTTCACATGCTAACTGTCAGAAGGATTTTACATTTTGTTTTATAAAGAATTAAAACATAAAGGCCAATATATATAGCAAAACTAGAAGTGAATCAGATGAAGCACACACTGGTAAACCTCCCATTTCATATAATGCAAATTTGAATGCAAATGAATACTTGCATCCAAAATGGGCACAGTTTTCCAACACATTTCTATGAGAAGCTTAATAATTATCTTCTCCATTGAAACAGGTATCCCCTGTGGTAGCCGAGGGTGATACTTTTAGCAAAAAAGGTCAGAGATTGGCCTTGCCTGTTTAATCCCCTGAACACATTTTCTATTAGAAACAACAACACACCTCATGCAAAAAATAAAAGTCTCATTAAAACAAGGCTTTATATAGCATGTTTCGGTAATAAACTTCATGGGAATACACATATAATTAAAAGACAAAGGTTAAATGAAGAGAGAAAGACTGGAGACTGTATGCCTTTTATCATACAGTTTACACTGTGTAGAAAGTGAAAAGGCTGCCATGTCTCATACTAGGCTGCCTGACAGCCAAGACACCACCTCTTTTCCTCTCAAATATTTATTCCCCTGCCTTCTGTTTGATTTAAGATAATTTTCTCCATATTTACTTCTGTACTTCTACCCAAGTTGTCTTAAAGTATATATATATATATATATATATATATATATATATATATA
>CM044443.1:62518690-62544772 GCA_024363595.1 Xenopus borealis | reverse complement strand
ATATATATATATATATATATATATATATATATATATATGTATAATTTTAATGCGTGTGTTAATTTCTTTTCCTCTAAAGTACTGTACATCTGTCTAGATCTCAACCCCTCTTGGCTTAGTATTGAGGAAGCTGTCTCATTTTAGACAGCACTGAGCCAAACATCTTGAGAGCTGTAGAGAGTAAAATGCGTGAAGGCGAGTGGGTCTTATAAACCAATGTATACTGTGCTGCACCTGTGTTTATGTGTATACACCAACAAATATGTACGCACTTTGGGATTTATGTGCAGAGAAATGTGATCATTATCACTCTCTGTAATGCCTCTTATTATTTCATATGAAGGTTTCTGATAAAGCATCTATATTCTTTAGCTAGAGGCATATGTATACAACTATTAGTATTACCAAACATCTTTTAAATTAGTTTAAAGTGGCAGTATTCCCCTTTCTTCAACATTATTTCAGCTTGAGCTGAACATGCTTGCTTATTGTTTTAATTAACATTTATATTTTGTTTTGGTTTTTTTGCACTAAACAGGGAAAAATCTGAAATTAAAAGTCACAATTCTTGTCCAAGCACAATCAAAACAAATTAGCAATCCACTCAGAAGCTCAGTATACTGAGACTATTCACTATAATGGGCTGCTCCTTATCTTTCAACTTAAAGGAGAACTAAACCTTAAATATTAATATGGCTAAAATGCCCTTATATTGTGACATTTCTATTCTATGTGTACTGTATATTGTGTGTCCCTAAGCTCAGTAAGTGACAGCAGCACAGAGCATGTGCAGTTAATCAGCAGAAACAAAGCTACTGGGACATCTTTGGAGACATAGATCTTCCCTGCTAAAGGGCTGTACTTGTCTTGGGCTGGTACAGAATCCCAACACATAATGAACAACATTTTTAGCCTACTTCTTTAGTTAAGCTTTAATTCTCCTTTAACAAAGGCAGAAGTATGTTTATACAGATATTTCTCAGTGGAAAGGTGATTTTTAATGCTTGAAAATGTTTAGGCATCTCTCGAATTAAGTACAACCTGTCACCCTTTATAGATACAAGGTCACCAGAACACTTAAGGACACATTTACTAAGGGTCGAAGTGAATTTTTGTATAAAATTCCAATTTTTATAGTAATTTTGGGCTACTTCGACTATCAAATAGACCAAAATTAATTTCAAATTGAAAAAAATCTAATTTCGATGTACTGTCTCTTTAAAATCCTTCGAATTCGACACTTTGCCACCTTAAAGCTGCTGAATTGCCATTTTAGCCCATGGGGGACCTCCTGGAGCATGTCCTAAAAATTTTTGTAAGTGCCAAGAATTTGAAGGATTTTATTGAAAATTTTAATTCAATTGAAAACACACCTATTTGGTCCATTTTCACTAGAAAATGGCCCCCCAAAATTTTGATGGTAGAATTTAGACATTTTTTAACTTTGAAATCCAACCCGTAGGAGCAGATTTACTAAGTTTTTTAACTTCGAAATTCGACCATCAAATATTTTTTGGGGGGGGGGCATTTTTGTGCGAAAATGGACCAAATAGGTTCGTTTTCGATCGAATTGAAATCAGTCGAATGCATTTTTCAATTCAAACGATTTTCAATAAAATCCTTCGAATTCTTGGCACTTAGAAAAAATTTCAGGGCTTGCTCTAGGCGGTCCCCCATAGGCTAAAATGGCAATTTTTCAGCTTTAAGGTGGCAAATTTTGTCAATTTGAATTGAATTTTGGGCTATTCGATAGCCGAAGTAGCCCAAAATTCACTTTGACCCTTAGTAAATGTGCCCCATAGTAAATCTGCCTCTTAGAAAATCAGGAACAATTCCAATAAATGCAAGCTGGTGGACAACATGATATTTACTAAAACTATGTAGTATACTCAACTCTCCTACAAGTTCTGTAATCATCTGGCATCTAGTGTATAGTTTCAAATGTAAACAAAAAACAGTGTACAGAGGATATTACAAACCAGAGAGATACTGCTTTCAATTGTGATTTCATTTACAAATAAATCCTGGATCTGAGTATTAAAACTATATAGCACAAACCAGCTGATGTGATGTAAAGAAGCATGCAAGGTTCATGGGAAGCTTGTTTGTTTCAGAACCAGGAAAGTAACAGATATTGTTATTAGTTGCAAATATTTTTACAAATAACTTTAAAACTACTATTGTATTAATACTGTTTGCAAAATGTTTTTGTATATTTTAAAATTGAACAGCGTGCACACAAAAATGGACATCCATGTTTCCTTATTAATACATGTTTTTAACTGTTACCTACTACTTCTTGGAAGACTTTTTTTGTACTTATAAACATGAAAACTGGATTGAATAGGTTATTTTCTGACTATAGTGTTGTACAGTGGACTTTGTACTTTGTGATTTTGTAGTAGGTAAATACATGAGGGGAAAAAAAAGAAAACAAACACATTTGTTTTATGATTTGTTAGATAACTTGTAAACAGAACCCAACAGCTGTCAGGGGATGCTGTCAGGGATTGTATTTGTTCTTTATTGATGGTATGGGATCTATTAATGCTTGGGATCTGGGTTTTCCTGGGTAATAATCTTTTCATAAATTGGAGCATCATACCTTAAGCTTTTAAGAATCAATAAATAAAAAAAACGAACTAAAAGGATTGTTTTGCAATCAACATAGATATATGCTAGCTTGGTTATCATCAAGTACAAGATAACTGTATTAATTAGATAAATGTCCTTTATCAGGATAAACTAGCAGTAAGGCAGGTTAAAATTGTTCAAAAGGTTGAACTTGATGGACGTGTGTCTTTTTTCAACCTAACTTAGTATGTTACTATGAACAAAAAATCTTTCAAAAATAAAGAATTGTTTGGTAATGTTATTACAATTTTGTTTGGATAACAGGTTACCAGAGAATTGATTCCATTCAGTAAATGACCTGTAGTGTTTATACAATGCAGGGATATCCACAATCAAAATCTCTACAATTTAAAAGAAGCTGGATGCTGAAATATAACAGCTGCACATCCACCCAAGAGCAATTTATCCACTTTAAACCCATGCAGTAAACAAGAGGGCAGCAGGACAGAGAGAGCCCAAGTAAACTCTTGTTTCTGCCACTACATTAATCATAATACTGCACACAACTGCTGTCTTTCATCTTTGGCATGTTCAGTGAACAGTCTAAACTTTTATGAGACTCTTTAAGGTTTTACAGGAGGGCAGCAGTTGTAGCCATAAGAGCATGTTAAGTCTTATTGCAGCTATGCTGCTGGCTTTACAGATCTGTCTTATTTAAAAGATTGTCACACTACATAGTGAGTTAGGTTGAAAAAATATGTTCATCGAGATCCTATGATTAAAGGGCACATTTACTAAAGGTCAAAGTGAAAAATCAAATCTAAAAAATTAGAATTTTGAAGTAATTTTGGGCTCCTTAGACTATGAAATAGCCCAAAATTCGAACTGAATTGAAAAAATTTGAATTTCGATCATTTAATTCATCTAAGTCCTAGGAATTCGAAGGATTTTGAGCAAAGTCTTTCATTTTGAACAATGCAATTGAACAATTCGAATGATTTTTATTCAATCAAATATGGCCTTTTTTCGATCGATAATGCCTGTATTCGATCGTAACTGAACCCCCCAAAAATAATTAGATTGTCAAATTGTTCAATAAAGTATTCTCCTTTTTTAACGTTTTGGTCTGACTTGATATGGCTTCCAATGTGCCCTACACTCTTCATTCTTTTGTTGCTACACAGTCTATATCCGCTACCTTGAGCAGAGAGCCTGGGACTGGAGCACCTGGGCCATTCCTCTACTCTGAGTCTTTATTAGCAGGAGTATTTATGCTAGCCATTTATCTTTCGAATGCCTGAACAGATCTGTCACATTTAAAAAGATTGTCTCACTACTTAGTAAGTTCAATCTTTTAACTGTATTTTAACCTGTCTAACTGCTAGTTGATCCAGAGGAAGGCAAAAAAACCAAACATTTGAAGCCTCTCCAATTTGTCTCAGAGGGGTAGTCTAACAGGTTGGACTACAGACACTTTATAATTTAAATACTTTTAAAATATATATAACTGACTTCCTTTAGTTTATGTAGTGAATCATTCAACCCACTTCACAATATGAAAATACCCCCAAGGAGTTTAAAGTACATTAAAGGACTTTACAGGCACAAGACTGCAGGCTAACTTTTACATTACTTTTACACAGATCACTACTACATACTCTAAAGTGGCTTTTAATATAAAATAATGTACTACTGTTATATTATAAAAACATATCTGACAGTATATGTATAGCTTGTGTGCATTATAACCTGTATATATTGTAAAGTATATCCTTATAAATGGTGCTTAGTGATGTCATCAAACTCAGGGATGTAATTTCTGTCACATGGCTCACTGGGACTTGTACCCCCTGTTGCAAAATATGAGCATATTAGAAGTCATTAGAGTTCCATAACCTGTATAAAAAATTATGGCCTTCTGCCTTGTGTTTTTATAAAGTCATGGAGCTCCTCTGTAACTTAAAATATCCTTATATTATAAGAGGGGTCATTTATTCACTGTATAACACTAAACTCTCAATGCAGTACATTGCAATATTCAGAACTATACATAATAATTGATGCATTGTTGATAGAATTCAAGACATATAGGGGTATATTTATCAAAGAGTGAATTAAGGGTGAAGTTCCGCCACTAGAGGGAAATTCCGCCGCTCTACATTCATTTCTATTGAATTTTCACTTCACCCATTGATAAATAGGCCTTTCAAAATCCCATAGAAATGAATGGAGAGTGGCGGAATTTGACTCTAGTGGAGGAACGTCACTCTTTGATAAATTTACCCCATAACCTTTATCAGAGCAATCAGCCTGTGGCCTTGTGCTTTTATTTGGTCACAAAATCCCTTAGAAAATTCTAATATCCTAATTATTTACAATAGGAAGGACATACTCCTCTATATATAACTGTTGACACCAGCACACCTATGAGAAGACATCAGGGAGATTCTAGAAAGTCTATAGCAAAACAGTCAGATAAATCCCTCTGTATGCTGTTAATGAGATTGCAAGTAAAACCAGTGACAGTTAACACAAATGTTATACTCACGTACGGTCCGGCCAAAGAGCGAAGCTGGTGTTCCAAGTATTTGGTGAGATCGTAGCTTTTCTGAATTGATGTACGAGCTAGAGGATCTGTCACATTTAGAGCATCGCTAGAGACAATATGAAAGAGAGATACCAAAGTGGCATACAGGACTCTGTAAGAGCCCCCTTTAGTTCCACAGTCCAAGAAAGACAATAGGAAATTTCACAGAGGAAGAAAAAGAAAACATGAAAAAGGATAAAAGAAATAGAAAACATCAGTTGAAATGTCACATTTGTGCACTAACAGCAACAAATATCATTGCCTACAAGTTAGAGATGCATCTGCCACATGCAGGCAGTACAGTACAGTACAGTACAGTACTACTGTGAAAGGGTAGTGAACATGAATAATGTATTCCAGATATGGAACATCTGAAAATATTATCCATTGGGACCATTAGTGCATACAGCACCAGCAGTGTATTAAAAATTAGAAATATCATCCACAAACAATATCCTTTTTATAGCCTGAGCCTTCATTTGGTCAATATGATGTTCTACTTACTGTATCTCTAATCATAATTTAAAGTTATAAAAGGGGTAGAATAACTCATTCTAAGCATCTTTTCAATTGGCCTTAAAGTGGACCCGTCACCCAGATACAAAAATCTATATAATATAAGTCCTTTTCAAATTAAACATGAAATCCAATTTCAAATGTTTATTAAAGCATTCGTTGCTGTTTTAAGCTCATTTAAAAATCTCAGCTGTCAATCAAAAATTGTGGGGCAGATAATTACTTTCACTTTCCATTCAGCACTTCCTAGATGCCACTGATCCCCACACATTCCCCCAGTTCTCTTAACCATTTAATTGTGTAGCCAGGACATGGGGATAGACATCAGGTCCCCCATTCTGGTGCACAAACAAGATTCTGAGATGATGCAAGGCTTTTCTTAATAACAGTGTCCACAAAATGGCTCCTGTCTGCTTGCTATAATTATGAATTCCCAGACTGAAGAAAACAAGAATAAAATAATTTATATAGTGTAATTAATGTTCATTTTGCTTGACTAATGTGATAAAATATGATTTTGAATTTTTTTTTGGGGTTACGGGTCCACTTTAATTTTTCTTTTTATATATTTTTTTAATTATTTGCCTTCTTCGTATGACTCTTTTCAGCTTTCAAATGAGAGTCACTGACCCCATTTCAAAATCAAATGCTCCGTAAGAATATAAAAGTATTTTTATTGATACTTTGTATTATTTATCTTTATATTCAGACCCTCTCCTATTCATATTCCCAGACCTGGATTTGTGGAAAGGCGACCTGGGCCCGGGCCTATGGTGGCAGGATTTTAGGGGCCGGCATGCTGCCCAGACACACCCACATTGGTTCAGAAACACTGAATTTTCCATGCACCAATCCCCATTGCTCTAGTCCTGATGATGAAAATTTGCGAATAAAGGGCAGAGTATGGGACAACAAATGGCAGTGGGCCTAGGGGTGCCAGCAACACAAATCCGGCCCTGCATATTCCATTTCCAGTACCTTAGTCATATCAATGTAGGGTTGCTAGGGTAATTTGAACCCTAGCAACAACAGAGCTGAAATTGCAAAATGGAAAGTTGCTGAGTAAAAAGCTAAATAATTCAATAACCACAAATAATAAAAGATTAAAACCAATGGAAAATTGTCTCAGAATATCACTCTCTATGCCATATTAAAGTTAATTTAAAGGTGAACAACCACTTTAAGAATCATGTCAAATGTTACAAAAATTTTGAAAATACCCTGATCCATGCTTTCATCCACAATTTGATTCACAACAATTGAGTTATAAAATTGAAATTTATGAAAAGTCAATCATTTACAGGTAAAGGATTTTTATATGGAATGTTTAGATAAGGATAAGGGATGTTTCCATAATTGGATCACCATTCTTTAAATCTGCTAATCTAAAAGGATTTTTTATGCTACCAATATGGATTCATGTGGTTTAGTTACAATGTATTACAATATACTGTTTTAGTAATACAGAGAAAGAGGAAATAATTTAAAAAATGTTTTTAATTTTCTTAAATTGTCTGTTGGAGATGGCCTTCCCATAATTCAGAGCTTTCGTGATAATGAGTTTCTGGATAAAGGATCCCATACCTGTATTCAAAATCAAACAAATAATTATAAGCAAATATCCAGAATTAAGCATGAATTTACTACTGGTGAAGATATTCATGGACTTCACAATAAGCTCCCACCTTAAGGCTTGTGGCACACAGGCAGATTCCCCGTGTCTTTTTCCAAAGTCGCCCGAAGTTGCCTCACTAGGAAACTTCAGGCAACTTCAGAAAAAGAAGCTCCATGTGTGCTTTAGCGCTGGTGACTTTTCATTGTAGCGGACGGGAAGACACGGGAAGGCAGTTCAGGGAGATTGTCACCCAGAAGAAGAGACAAATCTCCCCGAATCTGCCCGTGTGTCACAAGCCTAAAAAGAAGCATAAACGAATGCTACTCACTGTATAATGGAGGAAAACAGAATAATATTTGCTATAAATTAAACAGCATGATGTTTGATACTGATTTCAGATTAAAGTCTGAAATCACAGGTATGGAATATTTTATCTGTAGACCTGTTATCCAACAAGTTCTGACATACAGAAATGCCATTTGTCATAGTGTACTCTTTAAACAAACAGCTCTTTATTTTTTATTTTATTTTTGATGTGTACCTCACAATTGATGGTAACTAAGTTAGCATAAATCAGACTGATGGCAAAACAAGCTTATTTGGCTTTTTAATGTTGCATGAAGGGATGATCGTTTATTATGGAAAAAACCCTCAGGTCCTAAATATTCTGGCTAATACATCTCAGACCTGTAATATTTTCTTTTTTCTCTCTCACAAAAAAAGTCTGTCTCCAGCTGTTTATTGTCAATATAAATATGATCTAAAAATATAGCAATATTGTACATTAAAAAGTGTAAAAATCCCACCCAAGGCACATATTTAATGAAAATCTCCCCAGGCATTATACATTCTAACATGTTAAAACATAATAAAAGACAAAGTTCAGAAATAGCAAACCAAAAAGTAAAGCCATCAACACTAATGAAATTACAGTGAAAACAGAAAAATGTAACTTCTTCAATCACTTTACTTGCCCTGTATCTCTCTATTTTGGTCCCACTCTCTCTGTTTTACATGTAATAGGAAGCATATGTGTGCATTACAGCAATGAAAGGAAACAGAGAAGAGAACTGGGAAGTAATGAAAGAAAGGCAAGAGCGAGTTTGTTAAAGGTAAAGGAGAGAAAGCAATTTTCTACTTGCTGCAAAACTTTCACTGTAATGAAATGTAAGCTGTAGTGTATGGAGAATGTAGAAATAAGAATGTCAGCAAAAGGGAAACATTATTATGCTGCTGGTTACAGAGCCTTAAGCGCTCCTCACATGTTCTATAAATCCAGTGTTTACTGAAATCATAACCAGTTTATATCTATATACTATATAAGTGTTGCTTTGAATCTATAGTGTCAGGACACTGTGAACATGTGACAGAAACACTTGTAGCTTTCTACCCCCAACCTCTACTTCACTCCTTCTGCTCCTGTGTCTGCAACAAAGTATTTACACTTCTTTCCAAATTGTTGAGAAGCAGGATCACATCAGATAAATGCAGAAAAAATTAAACCAAAAGTGGCTGCTGCAAACATATTATTATTTGAACAATATCCTAAACTAAACCATGGAAAACAACTTAAAATACATGATGAAGTTTAGTGAGAAAACCTTGGTGTTATACACACAGAGTGCAAACACAGGCTCTTTTAAGGCAAGGACATTTTCTTAGGAAAAAGACCTGAAAAGCAGAGAGTAGAGAACTGTAGAAAGTCTACAGAAAGTTCTTGATCAAGCGAGGGGTGAGTAAAAAAGTGTTGTGATGGAGGAACAGCGTGAGACGGCCCAACCAGGGGCAGAGAAATAAAGGCTAAAAGGATGGGGTGAAATAGGAGAACAGGATGGGTACCTGTAATAAGCAGCATGTCTGGGCCCAGGAAGGTTAGTGGGTGCTGGTCGCTAGTAGCCCAGCTGTGCCTTTAGTAGCCAGGGAAGAGAGTGCCATTTCTCTCTCCTACTTTCCTTTAAAACCGGACTGAGTAATCCAAGGGGGGAAGGGAGGGGAGGAGAGAATTATTTGAAAGGGGGAGGCAGGAATTTTTGGGAGGGAGAGAGAATTGGAGCCTCTCCCCTGACGTCATATGAGTAACCACAGAGAAAGAGAGACAGCTAGACTTAGAGGAAGTAGAGACAGATGAAGGGAGGGATGGTGTGATAAAATCTCTGAATGTGAACTGCTTTAAAGTGGATGCCAGCCCAAGAAACAAAACTCTCCCGATGTGTTCCCCAACTTAATATGAAGCTACTGGTCACTGGTTTTTAATACTTATATTAGATTATTTCATGCTACTTTGTGTTTTTTTTAGATCTGAGTCTGAGAGGGTGTGACCAAGTGACTGCTGACATTATCACATATTACCCAGGCATTAGCAACAAACTACACTACCCAAAATGCACTTCTCTCCTCCTAGCAGCTTGGTTATCAATAGATATATAATGTTATCACTGCAGTCACAGGTCAGTAGCAGTTAAATCAGATTTAACTCTATTCTGCTATTTCAAAGCAAATCCTACTAACAATAAGGGCACATGGAGCATTGGCTCTGCTGTTCTCAGCCTGCTTTTTTGTGCATGCTGAGAGAAGAGGATTCGCTCCGTATCCCCAGCTCCACTTATCTGCACTGGTTAAGTGCAGGTACATGGAACAGAGCGGATGTAATTCCAAAGATGGGTGCTTTTGCATTTTTGGTCCAACTTTAACTCTGCTCCGTGTGTCTGCATTCAAATGGAAGCTGCACTTTTCAGTGCAGATAAACAGAGCTGGGAAATGGAGTGCAGTAGGTACAGTGTGTTAGATCTACTGCTCTCAGTCTGCACTTTTTTGCCTAAATTCATGAAAGCAGGCAATTTCAAGCTGACCTCAACTCTGCTCCATTTACCTTCACCAAAGCAGAAGCTCTACTCTTCAGTTAAGATCAATGGAGCTGGGAAAGTGAACTGACCAACTTCTCTCAGTCTGCATTCTGGGAGCAGTGGTGCCAATGCTTTGGGGCAGATTAATCAAGTGTCAAATTTCAAAGTAATGGGAGTTTTTTTTCTTTTAACTCCCATAACTTCGAAATTCGAGGAAAAAAAAGACCAATCTAAATTTATTTTAAAAATCAAAGTTTTTAACTTTGGGTGAAAGGGCTGTATTCAGTGTTGGACTGGCCCACAGGGATACCAGGAAAACTCCCGGTGGGCCCAGGTGTCAGTGGGCCCTCTTGCTTCTAACAATTTTGCCTATTTCATGTTCATTCCCTATTTCTTTATGTGGAAAAAGAGGCTTAATAATGGAAGAATATAGTATAGTAAGTAGTTATAAAAGAATAGGAGAATAAAGAGGTTAAGTGAGGAGAGAAGGAATATATTGTTAAAGGAAAACGTCGTATTTGCACCTACTTATTCAGAGACCAATTTTCTGTAATTTTTCCTCCTAACTGACAAAAAAAAACTTTATTAAATAGTAGCGGCAAGACAAAAAAAGCCATTCTAAAGCCTCACTAATATGCCTCGGGGGGGGGACCCCTTCCAGCTCTAGGATGGCAATCAGACTAGTCAGTGGATGAACTTGTACTAAGAACTATAGGTCAAGGGACCCCCTATCCCCCGACATTGTGCTTCCAAACAGAATTAACAAACACAGAGACATATTATGCAAAACATCTGTGGAGGTCACAGGCTTTATTTAACATTTAAATAGTCAAAAGTTTAGGAACACCCTGACCCCAGCTGTGGCTCTCATTTTCCAAACATGGGCTCCTGCCCAAAATTTCTTAACTCAAAACCGTGGGCTCAATGCCCAAAATTCTCCAAAACCTGAAGCAGGGATCACAGGGCCGGGCGTACTCCGTGACTGCCCTTTTGCCCATCCCCCTGCTCCCTCTTTGTGCATAATGGCTCTAACCCAGTCACTTGCATGCATCAGAGAAGACCGTGCAGTCCCAGTCTGCTGCACACTCGTGACTTACTCCAGGTAGGCCTGCACTGTAACCAATTCGTAGACCTAGAGCCGCACTGATGCCTTGGCCACCACAGGTAATGGTACTCCAGAGGAAGGCAAAAACTCTCGCACTTCTTAGCCAATTAGTGCTTTGAGGAAAATTCCTTCCTGACCCCAACAGGCGATCGGTTGCAACAACCCTTCCTAGGGAGGGGAAAACATGTAAGTATGAGCACAACACACACAGTTAGGGTTGCCACCTGGCCGGTATTTTACCGGCCTAGCCGGTAAAATCTTTGGTTGATCCCAATGTTATGAATAGGGGAAAAATAAAAATATATAGGATGGCCGGTATTTTTTTCAGGAAAAGGTGGCAACCCTACACACAGTCCTGCCTTAAAAACCCTGCCTTGCTCACCGCTCCTCCTCTGCTTCCTCCCCCCAAACCCGCCCACTTTTTACCCGCCGCTAACCGCCCCTTTCCTTTGTTCCTGGGGGGCTACCTGGGTGTGGGGCTACCTGGGAGTGAGGAGGGGGACGTTAACAAACAGCACATTAGGTGAAGGGGGCCTTGCCTAACTACATTCCAGCCTAAACGGCCCTCATTCCCCCTTTTAATAACCTTGTATTTCCTCAGTTGCTAAAAAGCCTTCTTGAAGCTATCTTATGTATCTGTCAGTACAACTTATTCAGGGAGAGAATGCCACAACTTCAGAGCTCCTTTCCCAATATTTAGATAGAACCTCCTTTTTTGTAATTGGAATAGATGTCCGTTTATGCAGAAATTACATTCAGGGGATAAAAGCATTAGTGCCTGCACCTAAGCTGACACAATGGTTCCAGTGCAGACAGGAGAGGAGGCTAAAGTCTGGCATTATTCTTTAGGGTTATGGGTTAACTAATTTTCTAATTTTCTTTTTTTTTAGATACTCCAATGCCTCCCACTGATTACTAGGAACCTCAGGTTAGAAACAGGAACATCCCTGTCACTTGTAAAAGAGTCAATAAAGCAACAATATGCCCCAGAGTAAATGATTACCAAACTCAACAGAACAGTAATACCAAAAAATGAAAGTAAGCCATTCAAGCTAGATAAAAGGAGAAAAGGCACAGGTTTCATAGCATATAACAGATAAGCCCTATACAATACAATAGTGTCATCTGCTATGTAACCTGTGCCTTTTCTCAGTTTTTCTAGTGATGATTGCTTCCATGACTAAACAGCAGCTTGTTTATATAAACTATAGGAGTCTTTTTGAAGCAAACACACAGCTTTTACCAGTGCAGAGCCAGTACCAGTACATTATATTTGAATTTTAATTACTTTTATACACTTTCAGTTTTTGCTGTTACTGTTCTTTAAGAACTACTTGAAACCACTGCAGGCACTGGCATAACTATAAGCCACTGGTTTCCTCTACAAAAATTTTTTGGGGCCCACCATGCCCTTTTACATTCCTGCTCCCTGTGCACTCACCCCCATGTATAAGAGTGGCTGGGGAAGGGGTATTGTCTTAACGACCCCCCCCCCCGACTGCAAGGTTATGCCAGTGACTGAAGGGCGATGGGATGTGTTAATAGTGTTTGGTCAGCAGAGGAGGAACCTAATGAAAGCAAGGAAAGATGGGCAGCCTAACTCCCAAGACAGGTAGGACACATTATTAAAGGGGAACTATCGCAAAAATGAAAATATAATATTGACTTTAGCATACTCAAATAGGAAACTTTCTAAATTTAATCAATTAAAAATTCTGTACTGTTTCTGAAATAATCAAGTTTATCTTCACTATTCCTCTCTCAGCATATGTTTCTCCTCATTTTGTCTTCATTCAGAATTTGAGTATCAGCTGAATGATCCAATATATCTTATAGGGGGGCTTTTTTGCCTAGAAGATGTATAAGAGTTCACTATTAAAACTACCAGAAAGCTTGTCTCTCTACATGCAGGATTTTTGCAAAAGGTAGTTACTTTGTTATATTTTGTTTGTACTGGAATCAGTTATTTGCATGAGCTCTAATACATCTGCTAGGAAAGGGAGCCCCCCAATAACATATATTGTATCATTCATCTGGCACCCAATTGCTGCAAGAAGACAGACTGAAGAGAAACAGGTGCTGAGAGATGAATAGTGAATACAAACTTGATTATTTCAGAAACAATGCAGAATTTTTAATTGATTGTATTTAGAAAATGTCTTACTTCAGTATGAGGAAACATATTAAATGAAAATTTTTTTCGCAATAGTTACATAGTTAAATTGGGTTGAAAAAAGACAGAGTCCATCAAGTTCAACCCCTCCAAATTAAAAACCCAGCACACACACACATCTCCACTCTTTCATACCTCCTTTCTTTCACACAAACCATATATGCCCATAGCTATACTAACTGTAGAGTTTAGAATCAAAATAGCCTTTGATATTGTCTGTCCAAAAAATCATCCAGCATCAACAGAAATCAGCCATCACAACATCACCCGGCAGTGCATTCCACAACCTCACTGTCCTGACCTAAATAGCTCTGCACAATTTAGTATCATCTGCAAAAATAGAAACTGTACTTTCAATGCCCACATCCAGGTCATTAATAAACAAGTTGAAAAGCAAGGGACCCAGTACAGAGCCCTGCGGTACCCCACTAACAACACTGGTCCAATTAAAAAATTTTCCATTTACCACCACTCTTTTAAGTCTATCTTTTAGCCAGTTCTCTATCCAGGTACAAATACTATGTTCCAGGCCAACATTCCTTAAAGGAAAACTATACCCCGAAAATGAATTTTTGAGTAACAGATGGTTTATATCAAATCAAGTGACATATTAAAGAATCTTACCTACCTGGTATATATATTTAAGTAAATATTGCCCTTTTACATCTCTTGCCTTGAACCACCATTTCATGATGGTCTGTGTGCTGCCTCAGAGATCACCTGACCAGAAATATTTAAACTCTAACTGTAAAGGGAAGAAGTGTTGAAGCAAAAGACAGAACTCTGTCTGTTAATTGGCTTATGTGACCTAACTTTATAGTTTTTTTGGAATGTTTGTGTGCACCGTTGGATCCTAGGATCCCAGGAGGCTGTCCTTATTTTTTAAAATGGCTATTTTCTATTTAGGATTACCCAATGGCACTAAAAAAGTGTATTATTATGAAAATGGTTTATTTACATGAAGCAGGGTTTTACATATGAGTTGTTTTATGCAATATCTGTTTATAGAGACCTACATTGTTCGGGGGGTATAGTTTTCCTTTAATTTAATCAGTAACCTTCTGTGCGGCACTGTATCGAATGCTTTAGCAAAGTCTAAGTAAATCACATCCACAGCCATCCCAGAATCGAGGTCCCTTCTTACCTTCTCAGAAAAAGAAATTAAGTTAGTCTGGCAAGATCTATTACGCATAAAACCATGCTGGCACAGACTCATAGTATTGTTATTTGCTATGAAGTCCAGTATCCTATCCTTTATTTAGGCTTCAAAAAGCTTTCCTACCACCGACGTCACACTAACTGGCCTATAGTTTTGAGGCAGAGAATGGGATCCCTTTTTGAATAGCGGCACCACATTAGCAATTCGCCAGTCTCTCGGCACCATGCCAGACCTCAATGAATCCTGAAAAATTAAGTATAGAGGTTTGGCAATCACTAAGTTCGCTAAGTACCCTGTGGTGAATCCCATCTGACCATGTCTATCTTAACATTTTCTAGTCTCTTTTGCATTTCCTCATGTGTGAACCATGCATCATTGGATGTATTAGAATTGGGGCTATTAACAAGGAAACCTTCATTAGCTGGTTAATCATTTTTGTAGACTAATGAAAAGTATTCATTCAGAATCTGAGCTTTTTGCTTGTTCTCATCAAACAGCTGACCCCCCTCTGATAATAAAGGTCCTACCCCTTCCTGTTTATTTTTTTTACTATTAAAATATTTAAAAAATAATTTTGGATTCCACACACTCACCAATGCCAGCAATCTTTATTTCTTTAGTGCATGGCTTTAATTCAGGCTTTACATACAAACACACTCCTCCCCTCTTTTTAATCCCTCTGTCCCTCCTGAAAAGGGTGTAGCCATTTTAATTTTTTATCCCACCAGGTCTCAGTGATACCAACGATATCATCATTTTTAGAGCATGCAATTAATTCTAAGTCTCCCATTTTACCTGAAAAACTTTGTGCATTTGCCAGCATACAGCGGAGATTATTACTTTTACTTTTTAAATGTGCATTACTTTGAGGGGAATTATATGTTAAGGTAATATTAGTCTGTTTTCCTTGTAACAGAGAAACCTCCTTAGCTGGTAAACTGTATGCCCCCCTCACTCCTCCCCCATGACCCCTTACTAATGCCACTACCCCATCTACACTAGCTTCCCCATAATTCTTTCTCTCACCCACCCCCCACTTGCCTAGTTTAAACACTCCTCCAACCTCTTGGCCATTCTTTCCCCTAGCACAGTGGACCCCCTTCCATTGAGGTGCAATCCGTCACGACTGTAGTTCCCCTTTAAGAAGTGTCAGAAAGGCCACAGTGCCAGTAAGGTCTGCTAGAATCGGTTTCTTTCTTCCAGAAAGAGGGTGGATGTCTTTAGACTAACTTGCATAGGCTCAGAATTGTCAGAATGTGAGACAAATGTAGATAGACGAGGAAAGAGTAGGGCATTAGGTAGCACAAAAAAACACTGACACTGCCAATGCCTTTCCCTTAGATGTCTGCTGATTTGGATAAACGGATCAATGAGTTTCTTCCAAAGCATCTGAAACACCTACTCTGACAAATTTATCTTATAAAGTCTCAGAAAATGTATAGTGGAACTATATTTTTATGGTTGCATTGTTTCTATTGGTGTCTGTAGCATGTTTATGTATGCTTGTATGTATGCTTTTTTTGATTGTTGGCTCAAAAAGCAGCCTTGGAAGTGGTCTTCTGATTGGAGTCATCAAAGCTTCAAGGAAACGTAAGATGGCAGCTGTTGAGAAAAGTACCGAACTGATTCTTAAGGTGGCCATAGACTTGCAGATGTACCTGACATATCAGATGAATGATTGGATGTCCCCCTCTCCCGATTTGCCACTAACCTTCTGTATATAGTAAAAGAACAGATCAGATGCTGTTCTGCCCCTACAGCAATCGTACAAAAGTTTATGTCCAACAAAAGCTTGTGACAGTCTGCCACTGAAAATTGTCAGATTGCAAGTACAGGTAGAGATATTATCGACAGAAATTTTCTAACCAGTCCAATTGACTGAACGACCAATCGCCATGGTATGAAAAATATCGGGATACACGACACATGATCTGAAAACTGGACTCAAAGATTCAGAAGAAGCAGGAGTGACCCTACTATGAAGTCCCTATTACTGTGCTTCCTTATATTAATAGCCCCAAGGTCTAACTGTTAGTTGATCCAGAGAAAGGCAAACCCCCCTTCTGGTTCAGAGAAGGAACTGTACAACTTCACAACTCTCACTATACAAAAAAAACTTTTTTCTAATACTAATATGGAACTTACTTTTTTTTCTAAAATTGGATGCCCTTGTGTCTGGCACTGGTAAATAAAGCATTAGAGGGTTTATTATATGGTCTACTTATACAGTATATTTATACAGTTATATCCTATCCTGCTTAAATGTCTCTTCTCTAGTGGAAACAACCCCAACTTGGCAAGTCATTCTTCATAATTGAGACTTTCCATACCCTTTGCCAGCTTAGTCTTTATTTGGACTGTATTAGATGGGACCTTACCAGCACAGTAAAGTGGAAGAATAAACCCTCTTCCATCAAATATATACACCCTGATATAGTCAAAACCGTTTTTGCTCTTGCAGCTGCTGACTGACATTGCTTGCAACAGCCAAGTTTATTATCTATTCCAATGTTCTTTTTCATTAAGAATTTTTTTTAGTACATTCCCATTAATGGTATAAGGGGCTAGCAATGTTTTCATCCCAGGTGTTTTAACCTTACATTTGTCAATTTGGAATCTCATCTTCTGCTTAGCTGCCCAGATTTTTCTTAGCTGCCTGTTTTTCCAAGATCCTTCTGAAACAATGTAAAATGTAAATGTAACATATAAATGTAACTATGTGTCCTCTGCAAACACTGACACATTACTATATGCTCCCTTAAGTGATTATTGAATAAGAAAAAGTGAACCCATTAATGATCCCTGCAGCGTTCCACTAAGGACTTAACTCCAAATAGAGAATGAACCATTAACAACCACCCTCCAGGGTCGGACTGGGGGGCCCAGGGTCCACTGGGGCTACAGCCTCAGGGGCCCCCTCTGCCCCCCTGGTGCTCCATTGTGCATGTGTGTGGCGCTGTGCCACCTTAATGCACCTGTGCTTGGCGGCGCATTAATGCGCCTGTGGTGCAGTGTTTCTGCAAACTACACACAAATGTTTTTTGGCGGCATTAAGGGGCAGATCTGGGCCAGTGGGGCCCACTGGGTTTTTTCCCAGTGTCCCGCCAGCCCAGTCCGACATTGCCACCCTCAAATTCAGACTGATCTCTGTATTGTTCACACCTGTGATCCCCCCGCATTGTTAACACATGTGACACGCCTAAAGCCCTATACCGTTCACACCCTAGACCCAGACTGAAACTGCCCACATTGTTCACACTTTTAAAAAAATGCTAATGGTGCACCAGCACTATGTCTCTTAAAGTGGTCCTGATAGGTTTCCCTGTCTCCTGCTCTATGCCTATTCTGCCTTCCCTATGCCCCTTGTGTGTCACATACTCTGCCTGTGTGTGCCTTACACTGCCTCTGTGTGTGTCCTACCCTGCCTGTGTGCGCCCTACGATGCCTGTGTGTGCACTGCTCTGCTTGTGTTTGCCGTGCTCTGCCTGTGTGTGACTCTGCTCTGCCTGTGTGTGACTCTGCTCTGCCTAGTGCTAGGGTTTGGCATGTGGAGGAGCGAGTGGACAGATTATTGGGAGGGGCTGGGGAAGACCCAGCGGTCTTGGTACACATAGGTACCAATGACAAAATTAGAGGAGGTGGTGAAGTTCCTCCAGAACGATTTTAAAAAACTGTAAGGTATTATTCCTCTGCTGGGTTTGAACCTGGGACCTCTTGTATTCTAGCCTGCTCCCTTCCACCCTGCTGTTTTTCTGGTCCTTGTTCCTGCTTTCTGTATTTGGACTTTGTTTTACCTTGATCTCCCAAGCCAGTAAGTTGCTTTATTTTCTGTTTGCCAATAAACGTTCTGTAAGCATCCAATCCGGTCTGCTCCCTCTGATTGCACTTCAGATAGTGACCTAGTGGCCCTTCTGGTTGTTCCTGTGTGGGATTTGGGCCACTGATCGTGATATTATGAACTGGCCACAAAACTCTTCTGAGGGAGTGTTCCAGAAACTGGATAAAATAATGAATGTCATGACACGTTTGGAGTCAAAATGGGAGTATGCTGCTGTCTCCATGCAGGCTTTATTGTGGAAGTTGTAATCAACCTCCCAGCTGGCCTGTCCTGTGCCGGCTTCCCCAAAACAGCTGCTGCCACTGGCTCCTGCTTCCGCTCCATGCCTACAGCCTGCTTCCGCTCCATGCCTACAGCCTGCTTCAGCTCCAGAGGGGTCTTTCCAACAGTCTGTGCTGCCTACAGTTCCAGAGGGTCCTTTTTTGCAGCATCTGCTGCTCACTGCTCTAGATCCGGCTCCCCAGCAGCTGCCTCTTGGTCCAGGAGGGGGGCTTCTGCCAAGTCCCGTGCCCCCAAGAGGGGGGCTTCTGCTTTGTGTTAACAAGGTATCTGCACCACTTTCAGTACCTGTGCCAGAGCCCAGAGCACCCACAAAGGCTGTACCTGTTGCTTTAGCTACTAGTCGGGCACCCGCGAGGGTGGAGTTGCCTGTACCGCTGCCAGAACTCAAGGCACTCCTGAAGGGAGCTCTTCCTGTTGCGTTACCTGATAGTTTGGTACCCGCGAGGGTGGATTTGCCTGTATGGCTGCCAGAGCCTCAGACACCCACGAGGTTGGCTCTGCTGCAGACTCGCCTGAAACCTAGGCAACCACAAAGGTGGTTCTGCCTGTGGCCTCGTCTGAAACCCAGGCAACCACAAAGGTGGCTCTGCCAATGGCCTTACCAAAAAGCGTCTGTCTGCTACATTTGAGTATAATTCTGCTGTGTCCTGCTCCCCAGGAGAGGGGCTTCTGCCTGACCTTTTGAAGATTATTCACTCAAGATTTTGTCCTGACTGAATTAAGTGAACTTTTATTTCTGCATCCTCGGTGCCTTGAAGAGAAGACTTTGTATTTTTGCCCTGTTCTTCTTTTGTCAGTTAATGATTGGAGCGTCCTGAGGGCGCTCTTGAAGAGGGGTATAATGTAAGGAATTATCCCTCTGCTGGGTTTGAACCTGGGACCTCTTGTAGTCTAGCCTGTTCCCTTGCCTCTCTTCTATTCTGGCAGGTTAGAAGCATGGGTTCACTTTGCATTGAGGTCCCTATGGTTAGCCCTGGTCCTGCTGATTAATTCAGCTGCTCTGCACTAACTGGCAGGTGCAGCCTATTGCCTAGTTAACTCCCAGCAGAGGGCCCTTATTTAAAGCATGAGCAGACCTCCCCCCAGTTGCCAGTTCATAGTCTACAATCTGCTGGTCACCTGGTTCTATGCTCCAAGTGTCAGTCTGACTCTGTTCTTGGACATCCACCCTGCTGTTTTTCTGGTCCTTGTTCCTGCTTTCTGTATTTGGACTTTGTTTTACCTTGTTCTCCTGAGCCAGTAAATTGCTTTATTTTCTTTAAACATCTAATCCGGTATGCTCCCTCTGATTGCACTTCAGATATTGACCCAGTGGCCATTTTGGTTGTTAATATGTGGGATTTGGGCCACTGATTGTGACAAAAACTAGGTGTAAAGTTGAGGGTGAGGACTTCCAAGGTAATTCTCTCAGATATATTACCTTTGCCACGAGCAACGCTGAGAAGACAGTGGGAGCTGAATGTGTGGCTGAGAGATTGGTGTTGAGAGGAGGGTTTTGGGTTTTTGGAGAACTGGGCTGATTTCTCAGTTGGCTACAGATTGTTTGCTAGGGATGGGCTGCATCTCAATGATGATGCTGCAGCTGTTTTGGGGGAGGAGATGGCTAGACGGTTGGAGGAGATTTTAAACTAGGCATGGGGGGGAGGGTTCAGTAAAAGATTCAAGGGAAGACAGGTTAGATGAGATGGTGGGCAAAGGAAGGGAAAGTGAGGGATGAGATTTGGTTGGGGGTATTACGGATAGGGAGGACCACATGTCATATGTTCAACGTGGTACCAGTATTAAATGTATGTTTGCAAATGCAAGGAGTCTGACTGGTAAAATAGGAAAGCTGGAGGTACTGGTGCTGGAGGGAAAATACAATGTGATTGGTGTGGCTGAAACATGGCTGAATGAGTCGCATGACTGGGCATTTAAAGGGGTTGTTCACCTTTAAGTTAACTTTTATTATGATGTAGGGAGCAATATTCTGAGGCAGTTTGCAATTGATTTTCTTTTTTTTATTTGTGGTTTTTGAGTTATTTAGCTTTTTTTTCAGAAGCACTCCAGTTTGCACTCAGCAATCTGCTTGCTAGGGTCCAAATTTACATTGGCAACCATGCATTGATTTGAATGAGAATATGGGATGTAAATAGGGGAGGGTCAGAACAGATAGATGAGTAATAAAAAGTTGCAATAACAATAAATGTATGGCTTTAGAGAGGATTTGTTTTTAGAGGGTGTCGGTGACCCCCTATTGAAAGCTTAAGAAAGTCACGAGCAGAAGGCAAATAATTCATAAACTATAAAAAAAAATAATGAAGACAAATTGAAAAGTTGCTTACAACTGGCTATTCTATAACATACTAAGAGTTAACCTGAAGGTGAACCACCCTTTATTATCAGCGGCTATACTTTGTTTTGAGGGACAGAGGCAATAGAAAAGGAGGAGGGGTATGTCTGTATGCAGGATTTAAAAGCTTATATAAAGGAGGAGGTTATTTTAGAAAATGAGGGGGCAGAAGGCTCATGGGTGGAGTTCTTCACCAACAAATTAATTGTAGGGGTGTGCAATAAACCCCCTAATATAAGGGAGGAGGCTAAACTCCTAAAGCAAATAGAAAAAGCTGCTAGTTTGGGTAAAGTAATGATGATGGGGGATTTAAATTATCCAGATATTGACTGGAGCATCAGATTAATGGGAATAAGTTTATAAACTTTTTGCATGACAATTTTATGACACGTTGTTGAGGAGCCTACCAGAAAAAAATGCATTTCTGTATCTAGTGATCTCAAATGACCCAGAACTTATAGCAAATGTGCAAGTCATTGAACCCCTGGGCAATAGTGACCATAATGTTATATAATTTAATATCTGGTGCAAAAAAAACTGGGGCAACAAAAACCATGAATTTTGGAAAAGCTAATTTTAGTGCCTTGAGTGCTGCCCTTCAGAGTATTGATTGGGGCATTATGTTTTCAGATAAAACCACAGAACATACATGGTTGTCATTTAAAATTATATTGAATCATTACTGTTCTCAATGTATTCCCTTAAGGCAGGGATCCCCAACCTTTTGAACCTGTAAGCAACATTCAGAAGTAAAAGCAGTTGGGGAGCAACACTAGTATGAAAAAATGTTCTTGGGCTGCCACATTAGTGCTGTGATTGGCCATTTGGTAGCCCCTATGGAGATTGTCAACCTATACTGAGGTTCCGTTTGGCATGACACCTGGTTTTTATACAACTAAAACTTGCCTCCAAGCCTGGAATTCAAAAATAAGCTCCTGCTTTGAGGCAACTGGGAGCAGTTGAAAGCAGTAAAAAGATGCAGGTTGAGAGTGTTGCTCCATTAAATAATGGTACCAGTATGGTTGTAACAGATACAGAAAAGGCAAATGTGCAAAATCAGTTCTTTTCTTCAGTGTATACAATAGTCTGAGTTCCCAGGCTCACTTCATATCTGCACTAATGACTCGGCTCAATCTAGTCAGTGGCTGGATCAGGATATGATTCATAAAGCTTTAAAGGGGTTGTCCACCTTCAAACAACTAGTTTTCAGATAGATCACCAGAAATAACTACTTTTTCCAATTTCTGTCTATTTTCTATTTGTAACCGTTTTTCTAATATTGAAGGGTAAAGTGTAATTTTTCCCCTTCTAAAGCAGCTCTGGGAGCTAAACTGATACTGATACTAAACTGATACATTTAATGGATACATTTCTTATCTTTGTCCCTGCTGAGCAGAATCTCTGGGTTTCATTACAGGCAGCTAATAGAATTGATACAATAGTTGCTAATACTCCAGAGATGTTGCTGTGAAATGTATTAATTAAATGTTGCAAAATTGTATCAGTTTAGAGTCTGCACCTGAATTACTGAGCTGCCAGACTCAAACTCCAGAGACACCAACATTCAACTTTAAACTTAGATTTAGGAAAAACAGTAAAAAATAAATAATGGAAAGTAATTGAAAAAAGTCTTTATTTATGGGGAACCACTGAACAGAAAAAAGTGTTTGGAAGGTGAACAACCCCTTTAATAAAAAATAATGTAAAGAAGGCTCCAGGGCCTGATGGTATACACCCAAGGGTTCTAAGGGCTCTTACACACGAGCGTTTTTACCTGCACTCCCCTGCGGCTGAACACAGCAAAACGGAACGCAGGGGAGCGCAGGTAAAAACGCTGTGTGTAAGAGCTTAGAAATAGGGGCTGGTCTAAATCTTAACTGATTTTCTCAGATTCGCTGGTATAGTTCCTATGGATTGGAGGAAAATTGGAAATATTTAAAAAGGGATTACGATCTCAGCCTGGCAATTATAGGACAGTAAGTTTGACATCTGTGGTGGGCAAATTTTTTGAAGGCTTGTTAAGGAATCACATACAAAATTTTGTCCTAGTGAATGGCATTATGAGCAGCAATCAGCATGGCTTTATGTATGTTAACATATATATTTTATTTGCTCCTTGAGGGCAAAGCACGGTACAGCAACAATAAATTAGTAGTAACAAACAAGGGATCACTGCATTCATAAGTAACAATAAGTGGATTATTATAAATACAATTCACATAAATATAAAATATAATTACACAGTGTCAAGGAGACAAAAGGATGGAGGACCCTACCCCATGGGGCTCACAGTATAAATTGGAGAGTAATTTACGGACACAATTTGGAGGGGTAATAAAGTGCTGTAATTTACAGTCATATAAGTGCCAGTTCCCATTTCAGGCGTTATCCAGGTGCTCCCAGAGGTAGTCTCTGAGTTTTGTTTTAAAAACATCGAAGGAGGATTCTCTCCGGAGAGATGCAGGAATGACATTCCAAAATATAAGGAGCTGCAAGAGAGGCTTTATGAAGGATAGGTTATGTCAGACAAATTTGATTGCTTTTTATGATGAGGTAAGTAAGATGCTGGACAGTGAGGGGGCAGTGGATGTGATCTATTTGGATTTTGCCAAAGCGTTTGATACTGTGCCCCACAAACAACTGCTTTCTAAACTAAGGTCTGTTGGTCTTAATGAAGTCGTTTGCACATGGATAGGAAACTGACTACAGGATCGGGTACAGAGGGCGGTTGTTAATGGAACATTCTCTACTTGGAGTAAGGTTCTTAGTGGGGTAACTCAGGGATCGGTATTGGGTCCACATTTATTTAACTTGTTCATTAATGACTTATGGGAAGGGTGTTGTAAGTAATGTATCAGTGTTTGCAGATGACACAAAACTATCCAGCCCAATTAATTCCATCCAGGATGTAGCATCCTTGCAACAGGATCTAGAAAAAGTGGGAAATTAGATTCAATATTGATAAATGTAAAGTAATGCACCTGGGATGTAAAAATATTCAAGTCACTTATACCCTTAATGGGACTACACTAGGCAAATCAATTATGGAAAAGGACCTTGGAGTCCTTGTAGATAAAACAAACTTGGCTGTAGCAAGCAGTGCCATTCAGCAGCATCAAGGGCAAATAAGGTATAGAGCTGTATTAAAAGAGGCATAGAGTGGGGGCGTGGCCTGGTGCTCTATGTGATCGGTCACAAGTGAGGGGAGCTCCGTGCCCTGGCCTAAGAACCCTGTAAAAATCTTGTCAAACCAGCACTGAAAACGGACCAAAACGGTATTATCAGAGACCCACTTCCTCCAAGGGCACTGATGGGGCAGAACAGGGCTCAGAAAAGAGCCTCTGAGGCTGCAGCGCGTCTTGAAAAATACGCCAGAGAGCCACAAGAAGACCAAGATGGCGCTGATCAACAACCACAGGGCGGTAGTGAGGCCCCGGCCCTGGCTTCCAGTTATCAGCCCCCACAGGAACCCACAATGTCAGATCTACTCAAAGAGATCCGAGCATCGAAAGACTCCTGCACTACACTGATCTGTTCCAAAACTGACGAAATCAAAATCGAGCTCTCCATTATCAGGCTCGATCTGCAAAAAGTGCGCAAAAGAACATCAGAGCTGGAAAGGAGAGTTGGCTCGGTGGAGGACTTATGTAACCCTTTGCCGAACAAAATGAGCCAACTTGATCAAGCAATTGGAGCCTGTACCTCAAAAGCAGACGATCTGGAGAATAGATTGCGTCGCAACAACCTGCGCTTTATTGGTCTTCCTGAGAGAGCGGAGGGAGACTCCCTGGAGTTATTCATTGAGGCATGGCTAACAGAGCAATTTGGCCGACCAGCCTTCTCCCAGACCTTTGCGGTGGAACGCGCTCATAGAATACCGGCGAAGGCCCCAATACCTGGGGCGCCGCCTCGCCCCTTTATCGCAAGATTACTTAATGCCAGAGACAGGGACGCCGCGCTGACTCAAGCAAGGCGGAAGGGCGAGCTTACCTTCCAGGCAGCCAAAGTCTCCATCTATGCTGATTTTTCCTCTGAAATTCAACGCCAAAGAGCAAAGTTCCAGGATTCTAAGAAGAGGCTACGCGAACTGGGACTCCAATACTCGATGCTATATCCAGCCCGACTCCGAATCGCAGTGGATGGGCAGACCCTTTTTTTCACCGCTCCCAAAGACCTGGCTGACTGGCTCGATTCCCGGACAAGGAGACCCGCCAATATCCAGTAGATAACCCTATACTCACCGGACGGCGAGATATGGGCACCAAGCGGCCTCCAGAACCGGGCTCGGAAAGGCCCCATATCACTGGCACGCAAATACCGCAGCTATCACCAGCAATCCTTCGGTTGGGCCCATGCCTCGCTTGGTCTACTACAACCCAGGCCTGATAGTCCACCGCGAGAGAAACTCTACCCATGCATGATAGGAGCACTGAGCAGGCCGGGACGCTACCTTGGGAGGGTAAGTCTACCTATAAGCTCCTAATCTGGCCTGACGCTGGTCTCCTTACCCCCTTGTCCCACAGATAACTGTAAAGCTACTAGCACAACTCCACGAGCGGTTAGCTCGACCCTTCGATTCTCCTCTCTCCAGGACTGGTTCTAAGACTTGGAGTCTTTTTTACCTATTTCAGCACCAAGTTTAAAATCCCACTTGTTTTGTCCGTCTCAAGATACTTCTCATTTACTATGACTGCTGGACTTCCTTGCGCTAAGGCCAGGGGCAACAGGCTCGGTCCTCTAACTTGGCAGTACTAAGTTTGTAGGCCAATTCACCTACTTGGCAAGCGAACTGGCCTGGTGATCTCAGGCACCCCCCACTTACTGTTCATTTGGGTCTAAATTCTGCCTTTTGTTGGGGTATGGGGCAGAAAGGGTGGGATCGGGGAAATGTTAAATGGTTTTATGATGTTTGTATGCAAAGTTTAAGTTTAGGTAAGACTAAGTGGCAGGATACAAAATGCATTAACATACTTAAAATGTACTTACAAATGGAAACCTTATGCACCATAACTAGGCAGCAATATGGCACTTAAAATCTTAAGCTGGAATGTGAGGGGG
>CM044443.1:62496139-62514673 GCA_024363595.1 Xenopus borealis | reverse complement strand
AGAAATAGGGGCCGAGCTCTCAGAGGTGCTAAATATCAGGCCAGATCTTGAACTAGATCCTCATATCTTCATGTTAAGTTCGCTTACAGGTATACAAATACCTTACAACCAAAAAATTTTCATGTATAAAGCTTTGTTCCAAGCCAGGCGTGTAATATGTCTTAACTGGAAGTCTGACAGGCCACCTGCCCTCGGTGTGTGGATAAAAGCCATGGTAGACACGGGGACAACTGAATTTCTTATCCACAAAAAAAATGGGCAGACTGCTAAATTTTACCGTATATGGACCCTCTGGTTGAAAAAATTCCTCCCTATTCCAAAAATACAATTGCCAGAAAGTGATACATCAGCCAGCCCATAACACTTACCTTTAAGTACCGTTTATAGGGTTACACCCAATGAGAGTAACATTAAACTGTAAGTTGGTTTTCAAAGAATCTTTGGAATGTACTGGGTATCTGACCTGTATTGGATTGTACAACGCAACATGTATGCATAACTCTGTATTGAACATTCTCTGTATACAATGACTTCCTTTTTGTATGCTATGCATTATAATCGCAAATAAACTTACCTGAACAAAAAAAAAGAGGCATAGAGTAACGAGAGAAGGGGTCATTCTTCCACTTTATAGAGCACTTGTAAGGCCACATCTAGAATAAGCAGTACAGTTTTGGTCTCCATCAAACAGGACATTATTGTATTAGAGAGGGTACAGAGAAGGGCAACTAAGCTGGTAAAGGTATGGAAATCTTAGCTATGAGGAAAGACTGCCCAAATTGGGGATGTTCACGCTAGAGAAGAGGTGCTTAAGGGGTGATATGATAACTGTCTAAATATATAAGAGGATCATATAATAATCTCTCTAATGCTTTATTCACCAGTAGGTCTTTCCAGCTGACACAAGGCCACCCCTTCCGATTAGAAGAAAAGAGGTTCCGCCTAAATATTGGAAGGGGTTTTTTACAGTGAGAGCAGTGAAGATGTGGAATTCTCTCTCTGAATCGGTTGTACAGGCTGATACATTAGATAGCTTTAAGAAGGGGTTGGATGGCTTTTTAGCAAGAGGGAATACAGGGTTATGGAAGATAGCACATAGTACAAGTTGATGTGTGCCATACTCTGCCTGTGTGCCCTGCTCTTCATCTGGTGACAGATCTCATTCTCCCATTCATAAGCCCTTCTCCCACAGTCCCCCAACCCCTGAAAACGTCCGCTCTGATGACAAGTGTGTCCACTCACAAAAATGGCAGCTCATTCTCTCATTTACAAGCCCATCCACTGGACTGGTAGCCCCCTGAACTGACAGGACAGCTCTGCTCAGGTGAAATACCTCATTTTCCCATTCACAAGTCCATTCTCCTACACACCTGACCACCCCACCCACACAACCCAAAATTTTAAGCTCTCCTCTGGTAAAATACCTCATTCTCCTATTCACAAGCCCTTCTGCCTGCACTCACTCAGCACCACCTTAATTTCATCCATTGACTTCTCCTATAATAGTCCTTGTTCTGCGCTCCTGTTTGCACAAATATATTGGGACCTGAATATAAGGACATTAAAGAAAATACCACAACCCTGAAAGTACAAAAATGCCTAAGAGATTACAAATTCATCAAGTCCTAGTTTCCTTTTTAGTCGAACTGAGAGAACAGATGGAACTCAACCACCGTTGGCAACCAGGAAAAGGTCTATTTTTGGTTTCTTGGCAGAAGTTGGAGTTCACGTACATACTTCCGAGGAAACATACCTCCCAACTGTCCCTTTTTTGGAGGGACAGTCCCTCTTTTGAGAACACAACCCACTGTCCCTCATTAGTACTGGAAAGTCCCTCTTTTCTCTGCACTGAACAGCCAGAAAAAGAAACAGTTTCTAACTTAATTGGCCTTTAGCAGAGAGCCCAGAACAGCTAAAACAGGGGTGTCCAACCTTTTGGCTTTTCTGGGCCACATTGGAAAAATTGTCTGGGGACACACATGAAATACACCAAACTTATGATTTGGAAAAGTAAAGAAAACACAGAAAAGAACTACAATACCAGCTGGACAACCAGATGGAGCTATACACTGGAATATGGAGCACCTGGATATTATATAGACTTATTATTATTATTACTAATTGGACAATGGTCAGAGTCCCGCTCCTCCCTATATCCTAACATGACATTTCCTCGGGAACCAAGTGTCTCAAGCTGGGCTGCATTCATTTCCATCCTCTCGGGCCGCAAGAAAATAAGTAACTGTAACAGTTTAGATAAGGAGGAATATTTTCAAACTTTCATAACCTGCCAAATTTTGTAAAATGAACATGGTAATTAGGGGGTGTGGTCACAAAAATGGGCATTTAGCCACACTACAAGAAAAAATATTTTTGTCCCTCTTTTTACTTCCAAAATGTTGGGAGGTATGGAGGAAATACTTGGAGATGAGAGAGCCAAAGGAATGGCGGGAAAAAAACCGTAAAAAGAAAAGTCAGTATTTTTTTGTTTTCTAACTAGAGTGGGTGGTACACGTAGAAGAAAACCAAATCATTAGCGGACATAAAGCCTCTTATAATGGCTTTTCAACCGCTCGTGTAAGCAATGTTACACGAGCTCTGCTCGTCACTCCCTCAAGGCGGCTACGTGACACGTCATTACGCTTACGTGTAGTCTGATACGCCGGAGTCTCGCGTGGTTAGAGTGGCGGCTGCGGGATTTTTCTGTAAAAGACGAAGCAAGGAGCTTGCAGTTAACAGCTTAGCAGGAGGTGTAAGTAGTGATTAGGAAACATTAGTTGTGTTGGGAGTCATAAGCGGTACTGTGGCATTATGTACGTACGCGTGATTAAGGCAGTCTTTCTGTTAGTGAACTGCAGTCTTTGTAAGAATGAGAGTTAGGATGACTGCTTGACCTTCTGCTATGGTTACCTTTCCGTACTGCTAGTTTTGACACGGAAGTTTAGCCCCAGTAAGGCAGCACAGGGATTGGATAAACTACTAGATTTGACCTTCCCACCCAGCCATTTTACCTAATCCCCATCCAGCGCTATATAGATTTAAAGTCTGTGTGAAAGTTATTATCAGTTATTTTAAGAAGAGTAAATGATACCCCCTCAACCTTCTTGGATACTTATTTGTCCAAGTACAGCACATCTGTTATATATTTTAATCTAATCCATAACTTTTAAATATTGATATTTTTAGACAGATTTATGTTTTTTGTGCTAAAATAAGATCACATTTTTATAAAGCTGTGCCTTAAAGGGGAATTAAACTCCTCCTGCGCTAACCCCCACACCCCCACCCCCCAGTAGGCCCACCTCCCCCAGGCCTGCCTCTCCCCTGGGGCAAATGCACCTAAATCGCTGCTTACCGCCTCCGTGCAGGTCCCCTCCTGCCAGTTTCCCGAGCGCCATCTTCGTCCACAACATCTTCTTCCGTCGGCGCTCTGCGACGCATGTGCAGTAGAACTCATTTGCCGGTTTGTTCTACTGCGCATGCACCGAAAATTCACGAAGTTCGCCGATTGAAGATGGCCCCTGGGAATTCCCCTTTAAAGGGGTAGTTCAGCTTTAATTGAACTTGAATTGAAAGGATATAGGAGTAGGAAGCATGGGGGACTCTGCCTATTGCCCAGTCAAAACTAATAATAATAAACCTATTTAATATCATGGTGTCCCATATTTCAGTGTAAAGCTTCATCTGGTAATTCAATAGGTATTATACAAGTCAAAAGTGTTTGTGTATTTCATGTGTGGCCCCAGGCAACCTTTCTTTTGCCAATGTGGCCCAGGGAAGCCAAAAGGCTGGACACCCCTGATGTAGAGTGTCATATCCTGAGACAAATTTTATTTCGGTTTTTGGTTGCTAGGGTCCAAGTTATTCTAGCAACCATGCACTGATTTGAAAAAGAAACTGGAGTATGAACAGAAGAAGGCATTAATAGAAAGTTCAGTAATGAAAAGTAACAATTACAGTGCACATGTAGACTTACAGAACATTTGTTTTTTACATGGGGCCAGTGACCCCCATTCGAAATCTGGAGAGAGTCCGAAGTAGAAGGCATATATTTCAAAAACAATAAAAAAAAAAAAATGGAGCCCAACTGAAAAGTTGCTTAGAATTAGCTATTCTACGTTAAAGTAAAGTTTAGCCACCCTTCAAATATAAATCATTAAACTTACGTGTAGTCTGATACGCCAGAGTCTCGCGTGGTTAGAGTGGTGGCTGCGGGATTTTCTGTAAAAGCCGAAGCAAGGAGCTTGCAGTTAACAGCTTAGCAGGAGGTGTCAGTAGTGATTAGGAAACATTAGCTGTGTTGGGAGTCATAAGCAGTGCTGTTGCAGTACGTACGTACGTACGTACGTACGTACGTACGTACGTACATTCGCACGCGTGATTAAGGGAGTCTTTCTGTTAGTGAACTGCAGTCTTTGTAAGAATGAGAGCTAGGATGACTGCTTGACCTTCTGCTATGGTCACCTTTCCGTACTGCTAGTTTTGACAAGGAAGTATAGTCCCAGTAAGGCAGCACAGGGATTGGATAAACTACTAGATTTGACCTTCCCACCCAGCCATTTTACCTAATCCCCATCCAACGCTATATAGATTTAAAGTCTGTGTGAAAGTTGTTATGAGTTATTTTAAGAAGAGTACGATACCCCTCAACCTTCTTGGACACTTATTTGTCCAAGTACAGCACATCTGTTATAACTGAAAAGTTGCTTAGACTTAACTATTCTAAGTTAAAGTAAAGTTTAGCCACCCTTTAAATATAAATCATTTAATTGTCAGCAAAAAATATATGCCAACTGAATCTTATAACAAACTTTCTCAGTTTCTGCAGACTGTGAAGATGCTGGGTGCACGCCTAATCTATAACGCTGCTAAACAACCAGGTATGTATGTAGTGTTATGCTCACAGGTGTATAATGCTTTCTATGTGTGTTTATATATTACTTCTAATGGCATGCCTTATTAAAGAGATACCTGAAATTAAACTCTTTTTTTACATCTATTATAATATTGGCTTTGAAAGCTACTTCTAACTTTGCCATAAAATATTTGCATGATGCTTTGACATTACCTGTCTGTTGCCCATGTTCCTGTGTGAGGCGGCTGCCATATTTATGCAGCAGGAGTCTGTTAGCATTAGAAACTGTAACCAACAGGCTGAGATGGGACAGTCAGGTTGGCAAAGTCAGAGTGTCAGAGAGTCAGGCTTAGGAACTTCAACTACAATTATATACAAAAACAAACCTCTCAGCAAAAAATGATCAACATGACCTACAGGTAAGATTTAATCAGTATCACTTTAAGTACAGCCCAGATTATCAAAAACACAAATAAAAAAAGTTTAACATAACATGATACTTAAAAGGGCAACTATCGCAAAAATTAAAATTTTATATAAACTCAATCATAATGGAAATAAGAAACTGCATGGTTTCTGAAATAATTACCTTTATCTTCACGATTCCTCTATCAGCATCTGTTTCTCTTCATTCTCTCTCTTCTTGCAGAGAATGAAGAGAAACATATGCCGAGAGAGTACTTCTGAAGATAAAACTTGATTATTTCAGAAATAGTACTGAATATTTAATTGATTATATATAGTAAACTTCTTATTTCAGTATGGTGAAGCTTAAATAAAATTTTCAGTTTTGCGATATTTCCCCTCTAAGTACATAATTTTAAATTATAAACCAATTCCCATCATTTTGTGGTCCCAGTGTTATAATAATGACACCATAATCATTAAAAAAAAAAACAACTTTAATAGAGATGGCAGGAAAAATTTAGCTTCCTTTAAAACACATGAAAGAATGAGGGCTTACAGGTCATATAGTGTTCATCTAGAATATAATTGCATTTCCTCTCTATTTCAACTTTACTTTGGTATTGACCCCTGTCTGTCTGATCATTTATTGCTTTAATCTACAGTGCTGCATACATAGTAGTACTATGTAAATATGTATCTGCATACATAGGAGTAAACAATATTTAAAACTAAAGTTCAAAATCTAGTCCAGGGGTGTCCAACCTGCGGCCCAGGATGGATATGAATGCGGCCCAGCTGGAAATGTTTGGTTCCCGAGGAAGGAAACGTTATGTTGCAAAGGATATAGTTGTAGACAGGAGGGAGTACTCTGCCCATTGTCCAGTTAGTAGTAGTAATAATAATAATATAATCTATCTATTTAATAGCCAGGTGTTCCATATTCCAGTATTCTTGTATTTATATGCATTTTCTTTACTTTTACAAATCAAAAGTGTTTTGTTTATTTCATGTGTGGCCTAGACAATCTTTCTTCTTCCAATGTGGCCCAGGGAAGCCAAAAGGTTGGACACCCCTGATCTAGTGTATACCCCGCTAACAATGCATCTTCCCTGCACAATTTGACATATCTCAAGTGCTTTATGTGAAAATTCAATTAAAAATGTTCTCTCCTGTTCTTAAAGGAAAACTATACACCCAAAATGAATACTTGAGCAATAAATAGTTTATAGCATATTAAGTGGCCTATTAAAGAATCTTACCAAACTGGAATATATATTTAAGTAAATATTGCCCTTTTACGTCTCTTGCCTTGAACCACCATTTCTTGATGGTCTGTGTGCTGCCTCAGAGATTACCTGACCAGAAATATTTCAACTCTAACTGGAAGAAGTGTGGAAGCAAAAGACAGAACTCTGTCTGTTAATTGGCTCATGTGACCTAACTTTATAGTTTGTTTGGTATGTTTGTGGAGGCTGTCCTTATTTTTTTAAATTGCTATTTTCTATTTAGCATGACCCATTGGCACATGCTACTAAAAAGTATATTATTATAAAAATGGTTTATTTACATGAAGCAGAGTTTTTACATATGAGTTGTTTTACGCAATATCTTTTGATAGAGAGTGCTGCGAGCTGGCGAAGGAATACGCAGACTGACAGTGGATTTATCCCTGACCTGGGTGCTGCTTTCCCTGCTTGCAGCACTTAGACATAAATCACACTGAGTTTAAATACAAGGTGCTAGAAAAAATCCTTCATAAAGCTGCAGCAACTGGCTTTTGGTTTGAGGAGGTGATGTCACAGCTGAAGTCAACCTATCGCCTTTTGATGAGAACTTTCCCATAGTCACTCATGGTCAGCCTTCACCAATGGCTTTACTTCCCCGTGGGCCAGCGGACAGGACCTCCCCTAATAGTTCGATAGGTTGCACCTCCCTACCTCCCTCAGTCTTTTTGTCCGGGCCGGTGGATAGCATAATCTTACAGGACACAAGATTAGCTACAGAACGCAGGAATGGTGAGGCCTAGGAGCTCCCCTTTCAGGGGTTAGCATGGGCTGTGTTACCTGGAGTAAAGATCTCTTCTCCCACCTTGTGGGTCAGGGGATTTCTGTAACAGAATATAAGTATATTGCTACTTAAGTTATTCCTGCCTCAGATGGAAAGAAATACAAGTCACCAGAAAAACCTGTAGCCTCCACAGAAATTTGGCAAGAACCTATTTGTCACAGGAAAATCAGCTGTTTGTGGAATCATTGGCCTCCGTGATGGAACAAGCCGTTATTCAGGGATTTCAGGAAGTATCAAGCTCCAGAAAGAGGCCTAGACGTACAAGACAAGTAGAATTATTGTCTTATGTTTAGGAAGGAGATTTATCAGAGGATCCTGAAATCTTGTCACAAGTAGGGTCAGAAAAGGGAGAAGTGGAATCAGGAGGAATCAATCCACTTTTGATATTGCGATCATTGATCCACAGATTAAAGCATTTAGACAGACCGTGACTTTTCCTACAGAAGCAGCAAAAGTTTCTTCAGCAGATAAGCTGTTTCCCTCTTCAAGGAAGGAGAGGTTTCCTGTACATTCCTCTATCAAAGAAATTATCATGACCGAATGGAAGAAGACAGAAAAGAGAGCTTAAACAGCAGGGAAATTTAACAAAAAATACCCCTTTGAGGAACAAGAGGCTAAAAAGACAACCTTTCCAGTAGCTGATGGGGCATTATTTAAAGAGCCAAATGGAGAATCCTACATCCTTACATATGCAAATTAGGGTCAGGGAGGGAAATCACGTGGCTTTTTGGCACAAAACAAGGAAGTAAACAATGCCCCCCCTTCCAACCCCTAATTTGCATATGCAAATTAGGGTTCGGTATTTGGCTGAATCTTTCAGGAAGGATTCGGTGGTTTGGCTGAATCGAAAATAGTGGATTCTGTGCATCCCTAGTTTAATCTAAGGAAAGCGTTTGGAGCAGCAGGGGCAGCCTGTAAGCCAGCGGTTGCACTAACATCAGTGTCAAAGCAGGTGCTTACTTTTGAATTCCTAAGTATAGTGCCAAGTAGAGCCTCTTGTCCACATAGAGGCTACCAAATAGCCAATCACAGCCCTTATTTGGCACCCAAAGTGGATCTTTCATGCTTGTGTTGCTCCCCAACTCTTTTTACATTTGAATGTGGCTCACGGGTAAAAAAAGGTTGGGGACCCCTGGTCTAGAGCATTAAAAGTATGGTTGTTGGGGCTTGGGGATGCGATTTCATCTAATGTAAAAAGACCAAAGCTGGAAATTCTACTGTAAGATGGCGACAGAATTTACAGTTGTGCTCATAAGTTTACATACCCTGGCAGAATGTATGATTTCTTAACCATTTTTCAGAGAATATGAAAGATAACACAAAATCTTTTCTTTCACTCATGGTTAGCGGTTGGCTGAAGCCATTTATTGTCAAACAATGTCAGAAGCCTCAATTGATCTTGTCCATGTGTCGGCTAGATCCATGGCTCTATCAGTAGCAGCCAGGAGAGCACTATGGTTGAAAGATGGATATATGAATGCATAGGTAGTACAAGTTTACTCAATAACCAGCGGCTTAATGACCAGAGTAAAAGGCGATAGAACCAGTTCCTCCAGAGGAAAAATTAAAAGGCCTTTACTCAAGTCTTTTTTAATAAAGAAAGCATCTGGAACCTTAAGACCAGTGCTAGATGAGAGAACAGATTCTTGCAAGAAAGAAAGTTCAAGCTTCCATTGTGCAAGCAGTCTTGGCAGGAGATTAGCCAACATGCATAGATCTGAATGATGCTTTTTTCCACATACCTGTTGCAAAAGAGCACAGAAAGTTTAGGAGATTTGCAGCAGGAGGTGTACATGTACAGTTCAAGTGCCTACCATTTGGCCTATTCCAATCTCCAAGAGTCTTTTCAAAAGTACTAGTGGCCCTCATCACAGAACTAAGGAAGGAGGGATTGGCAGTATATCTGAACAATGTTTAAAGGTGCTGGGCACCATCTCAGCAACCTGTCAAATATTCAAGTGGGAAAGATGGCCCTTGCAAAACTTTCTGCTAAGAAGAGTGAGATAACCTTACAGTTACAGAAAAAGAGAAATACCTCGAGATCAAACAAAGTTTAACCTGGTAGTGCAGTCGGAAGAATTTGGCAACAGGAGTTCACTTAGAGGAGCCAGAGTGGGTTATAGTAACCACCGAGGCATCAAGTGTGGGATGGGGAGCCCACATAGGCGAAAGATATGTGCAAGGTACCTGGAGAGGAGAAAATGTATGGTCAAACATTCTTGAATTAAGAGCCATAAAGCAATCTTTCTTTTCTTTTGCACACCAGTTGTGTATATAGTAAAACAAGGAGGCACCAGGAGCATATCACTGATGGAAGAAGTAATCCCACTATTTCAGTGGGCAGAAAGTTGGCTGGAAGGGATAACAGCAGTTCACCTTCCAGGAAAAGAAAACCTAAAAGCAGACTTCCTCAGCAGGACAGTGATAGATCTGGGGGAGTTGAGCATACATAAAGACAATTTCAAGAATATGGGGGCAGCCAAAGATAGATGTAATGGCATCCCCACAGAACAAAATGTGTCACCAATTTTACTCCAGATTCCCCTACTAGGGGACTTATGCAGTGGACGGCCTAAGACAAAGTTGGTCAGAGGGCTTAATCTATATCTTTCCTCCATTTCCATTAATTTGGAGAATATTGAAAAAGATACAAAGAAGCAGTTGCAGTGATTCCCTTCTGGCCCAGAAGGCCTTGGTTTCCTCTCCTCCAGAGGTTGGCGATAGAGAAGCCAATGACAATTCAGAACTTTCCAGGAGGGTTGTCATAGGGAGCAATCCAAATCCAAGAGCACAATCATTTATCTTTGATGGCTTGGTGGCTGAGAGGGAAAGGTTGAAACACCTCTCTTTTACAGACAAAACTATAAGTTTATTGCTGAAGTAAAAAAAAAAAATAGTATTTCATCTCAGTATTATAAAGTATGGGAAAAGAAAGGGAGAGGATCATTTGTTCCCATCTCCAGCAGTGTTGGTAAGTTTCTTTTATTCTCAGGATATGAGAAAAATCTTCAATAAAGTACATTAAAAGGCCAGGTGTCTGCAATCTCAGCCCTAATTGGTAGGACGTGGGCAGAAGAACCTTTGGTGAAGAGATTCTTTAATGCTCTAATAAGGGTAAAACCAAAGAAGAAAAGTTTTATTCCTCCATGATATCTTTGAAAGTTCTGACTGGGCGCCAATTGAGCCATTAGAAAAGTCCTCATTATGGAACATAATGTTGAAAGTAGTTCTACTAGTGGCAGTTACCTCAGCCTGCAGAGTGGGAGAGATATCTGCTTTAGCAGCCTCAGAGCCGCATACAGTGATATTTGAAGACAAGGTGGTGTTAAGATGTGCATTCGGGTTTTTACCAAAAGTAATTTCAAAATTTCACTTAGATATGGAGGTAATTCTTCCGTCCTTTTGTCCAGATCCCAAGTCACCAGAGGAGGAAACATGGCATATGTTAGACCTAGTAAGAGCCATAAAAATCTCCATGATTCTGTTCTTTGCACATGGAAGATCATAGAAACTGTGCATAATTTCCTGGTCAATCTCCATGGCAGCATTCAGCAGTTAGTTTCCCACCCTTATTGGAGGACAGCTTTATACTTAAGGTGGCCATACACTGGCAGATAAAAGCTGCCGACACTGTGTCGGCAGCTTATCAACCCGTGTGGGGGGCCCTCAGACGGGCTTTCCCGATCGATATCTGGCCGAAAGTCGGGCAGATGTCGATCGGCAGGATTAAAAATCCCGTTGGATCGCGGCCACATCCGTTCGTTGATCGGATCAGCCCGGATCAGCCCACCTCAAGGTGGGCATATCGGGGAGAGATCCGCTCGTTTGGCAACATCGCCAAACGAGCGGATCTCTACGTGTATGGTCACCTTTAGACTGAGGGAAGTAGGGAGGTGCAACCTTTTGATCTATTAGGGGAGGTCCTGTCTGCTGGCCCACAGGGGAAGTTAACCCACTGGTTAATGCTGCCATGGAGAGTGACCAGGAAACAGAAATAATGGTATGTATAAACATATACCATATATTTCCTTTATTTATTTATTTATTTATTTTTTTTAATGGTATTTTCTCATAAAGAACTTAAATTATGTAAAATTGTGCAGGGCAGATGCATTGTTATAGGGGGTATAGAATAGATTTTGAACTTAATAATTTTTAGTGTTACTGATCCTTTCTTTTTGCCCATGAAGAAGAGGGAGCCATTGCAGAGTGAAACTCTGAAATGAAAATGCTTGACTCTCCCCTATTCCTTTAGCAGGCATCAACACAACAGAAGGGCTGCTTTTAAAAAGTACTTAAAAGGATTTTCAGTTGTTTTTAATTTTTTTGATTTTTTTTTTTTTAAAGGAAAGCTATTGCCTACATGAATCTTCATACTGAAATAAGAAACATTCAGTGTATAATACATTTAATGGAGTTCTTCACCCTGTATGATGTATTGAGCGACATTCTGAGACAATTGCAACTGTTTTTAATTTTTATTTGTGATTTTTGAGTTATTTAGAATTTTATTCAGTAGCTCTCCAGTTGGCATTTTGGCAATCTGTCTGCTAGGGTCCAAATTATCCTAGCAACCATTCATTTGAATAAGAGACTGGACAATAGGAAAGGACCTGAAATGAATGACGAGTAATCAAAAGTAGCCGTAAGTGTAGCTTTACAGAGCATTTTTTGTAGATGGGACCAGTGACCCCTATATGAAATCTGGAGGCAGAAGAAGAATGCAAATAATAATTAAAAAAAAAAAAAAAACTATACAAAATAAATGACGTCTAATTGAAATTCTGCTCATACTAAAGTTAACTTAAATGGACTAGGTCATGGTTTTTATGATGTAGTTTTTATTTCTAAATTACACTGAATAATTCACTCTACAATATAAAATGTAATTCCTGAACCAATAAGTGTATTTTTTTTAGTTGTATTATTGGTGTGTAGGCAGCCATCTCTGTCCATTTTGCCTGGTCATGTGCTTTCAGAAAGAGTCAGCACTTTAGGAGGGAACTGCTTTCTGGCAGGCTGTTGTTACTCACTCTCAATTTAACTGAATTAGGTAGGAGGCATTTAACTAAAGGTACATTTTGACCTTCAAATTTTATTTAATGGATAACTGTGGATAATTAAAAACACTGGAAGCAGCCTGCCAATATGTCCCATGTGGTCTGAAAGAAAGATAAGCAATTAAATGTAAGAATAATAAAAAAAATTAAACCCTCAAATCCTTTGTATTAAATGGGGTTGGTACATTCCTTAAACTGCAGCACAAATATAAAAATGACTTCTTCTTAATGAGTCTGACCAATGTTTCTTTTTCTCAGGTGTTCCTCGGGTGTTTTCAAGGTCTCTCAGTCTTGCCTCTCAGATGCATTCATACAGTAAGTAATATGGCTATGATTACTAAACTAATAATTTGGTTAACCTTTGGTATTGTTTTTTCTGTGGTTAACTTTCAACAATGTGTAGCTGTTGCTAGTTATACGAGTTGTTGTAAATTAAAAATTTTAACATACTGCAACATTGTATTGTGCCCAGTAGCATTTAGAAACTGCTGTAGTGCTACAGACCGATTAAGTGATCAAATATTGAAAGTAATGGATAGCACACCCAATTTGAAAAACGAAGTAAATTTATTACAAAAAAGAAAAAAATAATATGCAAAAAATATAAATGAAAAACGTGAGCCCCACCGCTTTTCGACCATAAGGGTCTTCCTCAGGGGCACAAATTAAACACAAATCAAAAAAGGCAAAATGAATCTTACTGTCCATGTGTTTTTATAGTCCATGCTGTGAGTATTGCGATGAATACCTGGCTTCTGACGTCACTTCCACCCCCTCCTGACTAAGGCTAAGAAACGTCTCTCAAGTGAAGTGCTGGTGAACAAATGCGTTTCACTACTGCGTCTATATTGTCTATATGGTTATCACTGCCAAGTAATCTATCACTTCCATCCCCTTAATGACCACAATGCAGAGCAGCGTCTCCTGGGTAATAAATTGAAACTAAAGTGCTTTCCGTCATAGCATTATGATCCATAGTGGAGAATATCACTCGGTACAATAAAATATTTTAAGGCACTCCTCAAGATGTCAACCAAAAAAATCTTTCTCTAAATGATGCGTAGTCTGTGTCCCAATTGAACTCTGCAACAAAGTACGTCATTTCCTGTGCTCAACCTTTTTACATATCCAATTCCCACACATGGAACACACATGCGTTCTTATGTCCATGATATATTTTATGACATTTGGAGACCACTAGTTTCAGCGATAAATATCCCATAGAAGTAGTCCATTAATAATCATTTCAAGAAATTCATAACAATTATTTAAGCAATTAGATATCGGACTTGCAAAAAGGAAAAGATACTATATGACTAGTATGGATTAAGACTACACTGTCTCCCCATTACATACTTAAGGCAACAAAAAATGGAAAAAATTTAAATGTGAAGAAATACACAGAAAATACACAAAAAAAGAAAAAAGTTTGTACTACTTACTGACTCACAGATGATCCAGACGCATATTGAGACTGAGCAAGTGATGTCACGTTATTAAACAATATTTCATCTAGTCTGAAGGAAGCAAGATACATTTAACATATCATTAAGTCCCGATGGTGTCACTGGCAAAATATCCATTACGCCTCCCTCCTTAATAATACACCACCCATAGAGGCTATTATCTGATCAATTCCCATTAGTCGTAACGACAACACATTATGATTGTGTTCCCTACAGTGTTGTACTAACGGGGTAGACTCTTTGCCCAACTTGATGACACTTTTATGTTTGATGAATCTATCTTTCAATTTTTGTATTGTCTTCCCTGTGAAATATAAACCGCATGGGCAAATAATGTAGACCACAAAAATTGATTGGCATGTTATTCTATGTTTAATATATTTGTAAATTTTGTGGATGGGCAGTGGATGAACTTTGTAACATACTGTTGCATACTGAACAATTCAAGCATCTATAATTACCTGTTTGAGGATTACTGAGAAAATGTGGGATCGTATAATATAATTTATTATTGGCCCTCACTAAAGGATTTCAAATTTTTTTCCTATTTTATATGCAAAAATTGGGAATTCCAGACATGTGGTTCCCAGGATCGCATCCATCTGTAAATGATGCCAATGTTTAGAAATTGTGTGCTTGATAAACCGGCTAGCCGTTGTTTACTTAGACAGAGACTGTTCTGTCTTTAGTAGATTCTGTCCTTGGCACATCTGTATTTACCTTTGAAATTGCTTGATTAATCACATCAGGGGTGTATCCACGCTCCCGAAATCTGTCTGTCATAGATCGAATAGAAGAATCTAATTCACTTTGGTCTGACGTGATACGTTTTACCCTGGTAAGTTGCGAATAAGGTAGAGCCTTAATTAGCGATAACGGAAGAAAACTGCTTGCATGGAGTAGTGTATTTCGATCCGTGATTTTTCCAGCTTCATAATTGATGAGGATATCAAGAATATATATTGTTGAAGTACTCCATGATACTGTGTGGATTCTATGGAGTTCAAGTAATTCACAAAAGTAGTCAGGGTTGATTCATTGCCCTGCCAGACAAAGAAAAGATCATCTATACAGTATAACGATGATAGCAAGCAATATGTTGCCAATATGGTGATTTATATGTTTCTCCTCATATTCGGCCATAAAAAGATTTGCATATGATGGGGCCACATTACTCCCCATCGCAGCCCCCTGTTTTTGCCTATAAAAAGAATTCTCAAAACTAAAGTAATTATGATCCAAAATAAAACACAAAAGTTTGAAAATGAATTCTGCAAGTATTTGGTTATCAATTTTTTCTGTTAATTTTTGTATAATGGACTTCCCCAGATCATGTGGAATATTTGTATAAAGACTGGAGATGTCCATTGTAACTAACATAATTTGAGTCTGTGTTTGTGGATCAATATCGCTAGTTTTCTGGGCTACAATCTCCCCGAACTGCCTTCTCATGTCTTCCCTCAAAAATGAAAAGTCGCCTCGTCGCTTTGTTTTCCGAAGTCGTCAGAGGCAAACTTCGGGCAACAAATCGTCGCTTGTGCTTAGCATAGGCAACTTTTCATTATATCGATTGAGAATCTGTGTCACTACCCTAACATACACTTGTTGTCTACAATAATGCCATTCTAATTTGTTATTTTTCCTGTTTCTTTTGACAGCTCAGAAAAATCAATTAAGTTTAAATTATATATATGCCATGTTCCTTTTGTTTATATATATATATATATATATATATATATATATATATATATATATATATATTATGATATATATAATTTAAATACAAATAGATTTTTTGCTCTTAAGGTGTCATGTTCCTTTGTTTATACAGGATATATTATCTCCTTCAGGTGGTACACTGCTTCAAATTTTGCCGTGGGTGCATATGACATGTCTGTTGTTTTGAAAACCAGACACACTCTCATGCTACCTTGATGCGGGTGGAGGGCTTATGTGTCTTTGGGTACTAGAGAGCTATACTGGTTGGAAATTATCCTTCAGGTTCAGTAACCCTTACTAGACAGGACAGAGAGTAGAGACCATATAAAAAGTGATCCACTTGTCCTCCAGGTTTGGGATTAAGCGCTAACAACCCTGACTTATAAAACCAGATACACTTAAATGGCAACAAGGAAATAGTTTACTACAACAATGTGTGGTTTTTTTCTCAGTCTGGTTTAAAGATTTGCACATTAAAAAGCAGATGGACTGGCTCAGGAAAAATTATGACTATTTCAAGGGAAACAGCCTTGTTTTTAGGCCAAGATTGTGAGTAGCATTGAGAGGGTTTAGCAATCCTTCTTAGAAAATGCAATGAAAAGTTCCTAATGGATAATGATGGCGAGATTAAAAGATGTCACCATATCCCTAATTCATTGTCGTACACCAGCAAATGACCACAAAGAATAAGAAAAATAGGCATTCTACAGAAAGAAGTAGAAAAAGCCCCTCAGCTGGATGTCATTGTCATACATTATGTATTTCTATAGCGCCAACATATTTCATATCGCTGTAAAGTAAATGTGATTATACAAATAAATCACATGAATTGCATACATACATACATATGGAGTTACATACATCACAATTAATGCCGGTACAAAATGTAAGGAAGGCCCTGTGCAGGAAAAGCTTATAATCTAAAGGGAAGGGAATGATACACAAGTTGTGGGAGTGGGCAAGATCAGAGTTAAGTAGGTGAGAGATGTGGTATTGCATTTGGTAGTTGAGTGAGGGTAGGCATCTCTAAATAAGCGTGTTTAAGAGATTTCTTGAAAGCAGAAAGGTTGGGAGAAAGTTGTACAGACCGTGGGAGAGAATTCCGGAGGACGGGTGCAGCCCTTGCAAAGCCTTGAATTCGAGCATGTGAGGAGGTAATTAGAGAAGAGTTGAGTAGCAGGTCAGTAGAGGAGCATAGTAAGTGGTTGGGTGAGTATATAGAGGTGAGTTCAGAGATGGGTCAGATTTATGAAGTGCTTTGAATGTCAGGGTCATTAATTTGAATTTAATTCTGAAGGGCAGTGGAAGCCAGTGCAGGGATTGGCAGAATGGCATGGCAGAGGAGGAGCAGTTGCTGAGGCATATAAGACTGGAGAGGCGGGGATGGCCATTTAAAAGAGAATTACAATAGCCTAGACATTATGACGAGAGAGTGAATAAGAATTTTGGCAGCATCTTGGGTGATAAGTGATCTTATTTTGGATATGTTCCTTAGGTTGCAGTGACATGATTTAATAAGTGATTGGATGTGAGGAGTGAATGACTGGGCAGAATCAAGGATAACCCCAAGGCACTGGGCTTGGGGAGACAGTGCGATGGTGGAAGTGTTAGCTATGGGATGTTATTGGAATGTTATATGGGAAGCTATTAGCTGGTGTTATTTGGAGGTAAGAGAACCATTCCTGTTTGAGAGGTTTAATTTAAGGTAGTATTGTGACATCCAAGTAGAGATGGTGGACAGGCAGGAGGAGATACCAGTTTCTGGGTTGAGATCAGGAGAGGAGAGCTTGATAGGAGTATCTTCCGCATAGAGGTGGTGGTTGAAACCATACAAGCTGATCAATTTGCAGAAGGAAGAAGTATATAGGGAAAAAATGGTCCCAGGACAGAGCCTTGAGGAAAAGAAATAGGTAGGGGAGAAGATGCTACTCTGTTGTAGGTGACACTGAAGGAAAGATTGATGAGCTAAGAAGAGAACAGGACAGGGCTGTGTCACAAAGGTCAAGTGAATGGAGGGACTAGAGGAGGAGAGGGTGATCTATAGTGTCTAATGCAGCTGAGAGATCAAGCGGTATTAGTAGTGAGAATTTTTTGTTGGCTATAGCTGTTACCGGGTCAGGGCAGTTTCAGTGGAGTGTTGTGGTTTAAAACCAAATTGTAGGGAGTCCCGCAGGTTATTGTCAGAGGATTGAGGTTGGTTGTTTGTAGACTAGGCACTCAAGTAGTTTAGAAATGAAAGGTAGCAGAGATAGGTTGGAGGTTGTTAAGAATGGGGGTTACAAGAGCATGTTTTAGTTGAGAAGGAAACCGTCCACTTGAGAGCTAGAGATTAAATAGATGAGTTAAGGCTTTGATTAGACAAGGATTGGTATTGTGGAGAAGTTTTGAAGGAATAGCATCAAGCGGGCAGGTGGTAAGAGTCAAAAAGTTTTGAGATTTCCTCAACAGTGACAGGGGTGAAGGAGCACAGGAGAGACTGGGAGTGTGGAGGGAAGGTGTTTGAAGCCTAGAGAGGTTGAGTAGTGTAATGTCCCTTTTTTTATTTTTGAAGTGCTCAGCAATAGCTTGAGCAGAGACAGATGTGCACGGAGGGGGTGGAAAGGAGAGTGTTAAAGGTGGAAAAAAGTTGTGCTGGTTTTTTAGAAAGGGAGTTAGTGAAGTAAAGTAACATAGTAACATAGTAAGTTAGGCTGAAAAAAGACTCGCATCCATCAAGTTCAACCTTTTTTTTTTTTTTTAATTTTAAAGGAACAGTAACATCAAAAAAAATTTAAATAAAATTCGTTAGAATACAATGAAAAAAAAACATCAAGAAAAATAAAAATTTTAAATTGTAAAGCCTTTATTAAGAAACAAATTACCGAAACTCCACTTCCTGTCCTCTTCAGAAAAGGCGAACTGGCGACCATCTATAGTGCAGAGCTTGATTTCTCCTCCCTGGCTGTCTCTTATTGTACTG
>CM044443.1:62476833-62490674 GCA_024363595.1 Xenopus borealis | reverse complement strand
CAAAATTGTATCAGTTTAGAGTGCACCTGAATTACTGAGCTGCCAGACTCAAACACCAGACACCAACATTCCACTTTAAACTTAGATTTTGGAAAAACAGTAAAAGATAAATAAAGGAAAGTAATTGGAAAAAAGTCTTTATTTCTGGGGAACAATTTGAAAACCACTGAACAGAAAAAAGTGTTTGAAAGGTGAACAACACCTTTAATCCTTCGAAAAGCTTTCCTACCACCGACGTCAGACTAACTGGCCTATAGTTTTGAGGCAGAGAATGGGATCCCTTTTTGAATAGCGGCACCACATTAGCAATTTGCCAGTCTCTCGCACCATGCTAGACCTCAATGAATCCTGAAAAATTAAGTAGAGAGGTTTGGCAATCACAGAGCTACATTAATTACCCTGGGATGAATCCCATCTGACCCTGGACCTTTGTTTATCTTAACATGTTCTAGTCTCTTTTGAATTTCAGCATGTGTGAACCATGCATCATTAGAAGTATTATTAGAATTGGGACTATTAATAAGGAAACTTTCATTAGCTGGTTCCTCATTTGTGTAGACAGACGAATAAGAATCTTGTAGCAGTCTTTTACATATCTACTTGCTCTGCATAGGTGTTCCATAACAATTAAATGTCTACTTGTTTTGTAGTTTGGTAGGTGTGATCATAGTAAGTGGCATGCTGTATACAAATGTATTTGGTCTTTTCCTTCGTAAGTCCTTGAAAGGTCTCCATGAGCCTGCTAAGTATAGATCTCCTAAAGTTCAGACACCTTTGCTATAAACTTCTCCTACATTTATGTTTGGAATCATAGATTTGATAGTTGTGGTGAGTATGGATGGGAAGATCCCAAAATTGTATTTTTTGCAGTTTATATCCCACATATGTAGATGTAGTTTCGTTGTCGGCAATGCTGTTTGTGTGGTTGGTCTTGACTCACGTGGAATCCACAGTAATTCAGCCATGGAGTGGCCATTCAAGTAGTGGGTTTCTATATCTACCCATGATTTATACCCTGGATCACTATGCATTCTTATCACATTTTCAAGGATGGATGCCTTGTGGTATAGGGAGACATTAGGTAGGCCCACGCCTCCTGAGTTTATCGGAAAATGCAGTGTATTTAAAGCGGTGGTTCACCTTCAAATTAACGTTTAGTAAATTGTAGAAGGGCCAATTCTAAGAAACTTTGCAATTGGTCTTCATTATTTTTCATAGTTTTTTTTAATAATTTGCAATTTTCTTCTTTCTTTGCAGCTTTCGAATGGGCGTCACTGACACCATCTAAAACAAATTCTCTGTATTTGTTTTACAAATGTATTGTTATTGCTACTTTTTATTACTTATTCTATTCAGTCCCTCTCCTATTCATATTCCAGTTAGAGTCCTGCGCGGGTCCATTTTTTGGGACCCGAACCCGACCCGTACCCGCAACCCGAACCCGCGACCCGCATTTTTACCCACTTGGACCCGTGACCCGAACCGTACCCGCAACCCGGACCCGCTGACCATCAAGAATCAGGAAGTGCTGTCATCATAAACAGGAAGTGACATCATCGGAAGTAGCCAGGATCAGAAAAAAAGAGTAAAACAGGAAGTGCTGTCATTGTAAACCGGATGTGACATCATCAGTAGTGGAAATGCTCAGAAAAAGGAGTAAAAATCCCTATAGCGAGGATCCGCGACCCGACCCTCAACCTGCAGGACCACCGGCCCGCTTCTATACCCGCACCCAGAAATTCTACAAGCAACCCGCAGGGTACCGCAGGATTTTGCGGGTAACCCGCGGGTACCCGACCCGCTGCAGGACTCTAATTCCAGTTTCTTATTCAAATGAATGCAGGGTTGCTACGGTTATTTGTACCCTAGAAAACAAATTTCTGACACTGCAAACTAGAGAGCTGTTGAATAAAAATCTAAATAACTATAAAACCACAAACAATAAAAAAATTAAAACCAATTGGAGATTGTCTCAGAATATCCCTTTCTACGTTATACTATAAGTTAACTCAAAGGTGAACAACCCCTTTAAAGAACAAGTAAATGTTTTTTTTTTCTATCTGTAAATTTGCTCTAAACAGCCCCCCAGATTAATGTACCTTAGTACCTGCTGCAAGTCTGCTCTGGTTTCTGTGTGATCAGCAGCTTGTTTCCCCTTCTTCCTGGTGCAGCGTGAAGCCCCGCCCCTTAGCTTACTGAGCTGACCGTATCTCTGGTGATCTCGTGGTGATCATTTGCATGCTGTGACATAGCAGAGACCAGAGAGGAAGGGGAGCCAGTGTGTGCAGCACCAGCAGCTTTTTCTTTCTCCTCATGTGCACTCCCTGCTCCTTCTGGTTCATTCCATATCATAGCAGCACTGAGAGGAATATTTCTCTGACACTGCTGATGTACTGTAGGTAAAGTAACAGCCCTTTCTCAATTTATAACAAATTTTATAATGCTATTGATTGCTATGCCTGATCTTCTGTATGGTTATGTAAAGAATAAAGCTGAGTTTGATTAACTCATTCATGTGTCCCTTTACTGATCAATTTATGTACAAAGCTATTTGATTTTTTCTTTTTCCATTTCTGCATACTGACATAGATTAACTATGGTGGTTGTGCAAGTGATTGTTGATGAGCCTAGGGGAACTGATTTATTATCAGTTAGAATGGCAAGTGGGGATTTTATTTAGAATCATAATGGCAGCCTGTTCTGGAATGTTCAGAGCCTTATGCAAGAAATTTTAGTGATGCTGGGGGAAAGTAACTTGCTAATCATTTAGGGTACAGTGGAATGTTTTATAATTAGATTGGCAGCAAGTTGTGGCATTTGTAATTTATAGTAAAGGTTCAGGGATTTGTGCAGAGAGTGCACGAGGAGAAAAAAAAAAGCTGCTGGTGCTGCACACAATGGCTCCCCCTTCCTCTCTATTGTGTAACAGCATGCAAATGGACTGCACTGTAAGCTAAGGGGAAACAAGCTGCTGATAACACAGAAACCAGAGCAGACTTGCAGCAGTGACTAAGGTACCTTAATCTGGGGGGCTGTTAAGAGCAAATTTACAGATAGAAAAAAAAAAACATTTACTTTATTTTAAGGCTAATCTCGGTTTCTTGCCTTTCCATACGAAGGACTGGAGGGTTTTTGGAGATCTTTAATCAATTTTGGGGGTAATGTTCGAAATAAGTATAAAATACATGGGAGAATAGTAATTTTGATCGTGGCTATGCGGCCCAGCCAGGATAGTTTGAATTTTTGCCATTTGGCACAGTCTGTTTTGATGGTGTTTAGTAAGGTGGTTTATCTGTAATGTGTTCTGGAAAGTTTTAGGAATTTTAACCCCTAAATAGGATATATAGGTATCCAGTCATTCAAATTCATATTCTTGTTGCAGTCACAACACTTGTCACTCGGGATTCCAATTTGGAAGGGCTTGCGTATTGTTGCAGTTTGTCTTGAGTAAGCCCCAGACAGGATTCTGGGATTTGTCAGTTGAAAGCAGTAAGTGCTGAAAATTTTGGGTGCAGATTTGTTTTTAATGATTTTGATGAGCTGTATGTAAGATATAATTGTAATGTGACAAATTCTCTGTTTCATTTTTGGGTTTCTATTTTTGTTTATAGTTACTCTTTTTCCTACAGAATATGTCAATGCTCGAGAGGAGGCAACAGACCTGAAGTCTGTGACTGATCGTGCAGCCCAGACCTTACTTTGGACAGAGCTTTTTAGAGGTGAGTAACTGGAGGTGTTGAATTAAGCAACCATGAATTTTATTTCTTCTGAAACTGTATCTCTGTATTTCTTATTAGCTAACTAATGTTTCTGCCTGTACGCCTTCTTATGCCTTAGACATGTTGACTTCGCTGTAGAAACAAAAACGCAGATCCATTCCATGCCCCAGCTCCCTTAATCTGCACTAGTGAAGGGCGAATCTGACCTGTTTTGCTTCTCCAAGCTTTTGTGAAATACTGAAAATTTTCCAAAAGGCAGTGAAGATTAACAGGGACATTTTTTTTTTTTGATGCAAACAAATTTTCCATCTATGGGCATTATTTATTATTTTCTTTAATCTGCACTGAAAATTGCAGCTTCAGATCAAGGAAGCTGGGGCATTGAATGGATTTGAGTCTCTCAGCCTGCAGAAGAAAATGCAGAACCTCCATTCTTCGCATTTCAGTAGATATCCTCATGCCTGCTAAAAGTAAATGCTTTCCTTACCCAGCTTAGCTTAGTAGCTCTTCTTTCTTCTATGACCTCCTCCTGTAAGCTTATAGTCTTTTTAATACAGGAGTGTTACCTTCGTTCTTTCTTCTACTCAATGGCAATATTTTATTATTATTATTATTATTATTTACAATTTACAGGGGCGGTTCACCTTTAAGTTGTTTTTGTATGGTATAGAATTGTTACTTCTAAACCACTTTTCAGTTGGCCTTAATTATTTTCTTTATAGTTTTTTTAATTATTAGCTTTTTTCCTGACTTGCTAGCTTTCAAATGGGGGTCACTGACCCCATCTAAAACAAATGTTCTGTAAGGCTACAAATGTACTGCAATTGCTACTTTTTATTACTCTTAATCTTTTCAGGCCTTCTTATATTCATATTCCATTTTTTTATTCAAATAATTGCATGGTAATTTGTACAACATAATAAAAGTTAATTTAAAGGTGAACAACCCAGCTTTAAACTAATCCAAGGTACTTTTCAGATCTCTCTCTGGCATTGTCACACGATGTTGTAGATCTAATAAAGATCTAATAAAGTCAGTTAGAGGCTGGCTTGGTAACTGAACAAAGGCTTCATGAAGTTAGAGGTGTTACTAGGTCATTTGTGACATTTTATTTTGGAATACCAATTAAAATGTGCCAAATGGTATCTGAGGAGTGTTTGTTCAGGAAAAATACAACTGTTCATGTGATTTTGATGATGACTTTACCTTCCCTTTCATATAAAATTTTACGCCGAGTCATTTGTTTCATTCACCTCAGGCCTAGGAATGACCCTTAGTTATATGTTCCGAGAGCCAGCAACTATTAATTACCCATTTGAGAAAGGTCCTCTAAGTCCACGGTTCCGTGGTGAGCATGCATTACGTAGGTATCCATCGGGTGAGGAGCGCTGCATTGCCTGCAAACTCTGTGAGGCAGCCTGCCCTGCTCAGGTATGTTTGGGACAAATCTTTACATACAATTTCCACCTTTCCATGGTAAGCACTATAATTTTGAGGTCCAATACCTGCACGTTATACCATTATCTAGCTTCCACCAAAACCCTTTGTCGGTGTTCTTACTGTCATTTGATATTAACCATAAAATAGAGGTGACTAGGTGGGCCATATCATGAATGCCTCTTTATAACTATTTTACTGGTTAACTGTTTGAAATTATACTCCCTGAGTAGATATGCTGGTGCTGCAAAAATTTTTGTTTTGCAGGCAATTACAATTGAAGCAGAGCCACGTGCAGATGGAAGCCGTCGAACTACAAGATATGACATTGACATGACAAAGTGTATCTATTGTGGGTTCTGCCAGGAGGCATGCCCCGTAGACGCAATTGTGGAGGTAACCAGCGCTTTGTTCTATTTTTTCCCCATAACCTTTTAAATCATGTGACTTTACTGCTCCAAGGATCATTTATAAACACCAGGGAAATTTGCATCTGGGTAGTAATCCATGGCAACCAAACTGGTGTTTGCATTGTTGTACCCACAGGCAGCTGAAAAAAAAATCTAAGCTCTGATTGATTGCTACGGGTTACTGCCCAGATGCAGATTTGCCCAATGTTTATAAATTAATCCAAATCACTACACATGCCGATGCCTCGAGGTACAGGTATAGGGGGAAGTAAAATTATTTGCATGCTAAAACATCTACTTTTATGCCAATAAATGGCTAACTTTTGGTCTGTATATTTATTAGAATTTCATAATGGTAGCATAATTTCTGGACTCTCTCTGGTCCAGTGGGGACTGAGAGGTGGTAATCTGGACAAAGATTTAATGGATGTTTTTACTTAACTCAATCACTCCAAAAGGCTTAAATGAGAGTGTAGCATTGAGCATATGTCTGGATTCAAAATATATTAGGGCAGTTAGTCTCACAATGAAGTGATGTCCATTGTGACTCATTTATTATTTCTAAGGAATGACAGACCATACCATTTTGTAAATAACATGCAATTTTCTTTATTTATATAATCAGATCATGTAATTCTATATTTTTTATATTTCCATACTCCCTGGATTTCAAATAATCATCAAATCTGTTCAGCTCACTCCCCAGCGCCATCATTGTTATATGTTCCACGATTGGTTGATTGTGTCGTTTGAATGGCTTTGCCAGATTTAAATACACGACCAGGGAGGAATACTCTAGTACTTTAGGCAGTTTTGGTGACTGGAATCTTGCGTGTGTTGAGTACTTCCCTAAGGGGCCATACTCACCGGTGTAATGCCAGGCACAAACCGTATAATGGGAGTTCTCGCAATTCAGTGGGATTTTGAGAGGAGGTACAGTAATACGCTGAGTGTCTCTGAACATAACTTGACAGGCAGGGTCAAAGCAAACTTTCTCTACCCAGCTTGCTACAGTGTATTCAACTGATTGTTACAGACACAGTGATATGAAAAAGTTTAGGAAGTTTAGTCCCAACTTTCCTAACATGATACTTGCAATACTTTATTAAAGGGATCCTGTCATGGGAAAAACTTTTTTTCAAAATGCATCAATTAATAGTGCTGTTCCAGAAGAATTCTGCATTGAAATCCATTTCTCAAAAGAGCAAACTGATTTTTTTTTATATTTAAATTTGAAATTGGACATGGAGCTAGACATATTGTCAATTTCCCAGCTGCCCCAAGTCATGTGACTTGTACAATCACGCTGTACTGCAAGTTGGAGTGATATCACCCCCTCCCTTTCCCCCACCCAGCAGCCTAACAAAAGAAAAATGGGAAGGTAACCATTGAGAAGGATCCAGGATCCAGGATGTGGCATCCGTGCAACAGGAGCTTGACAAACTGCTAGTCTAGGCAGCTAATTGGCAAATGAGATTCAATGTTGATAAATGGAAAATGATCTTGGAGTCCTTGTAGATGATCAACGTGGCTGTATCAAGCAATGCCAGTCAGCAGCATCAAGGCCAAATAAAATTTTGAGCTGTATTAAAAGGTGCATTGATTCACTTTATAGAGCACTATAAGGTCCTATCTAGAATATACCGTGCAGTTTTGGTCTCCAGCACTCAAACAGGACATTATTGAATTAGAGAGGGTACAGAGAAGGGCAACTAAGCTGGTAAAGCATATGGAAAGTCTTGGCTATGAGGAAAGACTAGCCAAATTGGGGATGTTCACACTAGAGAAATGGTGCTTAAGGGGTGATATGATAACTATGTATAAATATATAAGGGAATCATATAATAATTTCTCTAATGCTTTATTCACCAGTAGGTCTTTCCAGCTGACGTGAGGTCACCCATTCCGATTGAAGAAACGGGTTGTGCCTAATTATTTGGAAGGGATTTTTTACAGTGAGAGCTATGAAGATGTGGAATTCTCTCCCTGAATCAGTTGCACAGGCTTAAACTTTAATTGCTTTAAAAAGGGGTTGGATGGCTTTTTAGCAAGTGAGGGAATACAGGGTTATGGAAAATCGCTCATGGTACAAGTTGATGCAGTGACTAATCCGATGTTTAAGTTGGAAGGAATTGTAGAGGCTTTGGATGGGGTGTTTTGCCTGCCTCTGGATCAGCTAGCAGTTAGGCAGGTCAAAAAAGTTAAGTTTCTTAGGATTATAATTCAGTTATGCAAAAAAAAAATTTTTTTATTTTTCTGGCTGGACATCCCCTTTAACTTAGCACCACACTTTAAGCAAGCTGGAGAAAGGGTGGACTAATAGGACTTCTATGTTCATAGACTTTATGAATATAACTAACTTTACACGTTTTGTAAAATATGACCATGCTGCGCTAAACTCAGAAGGGTGCATTTCTGAATACAATTTAATGTAAAATATGGGATGTGCTTCATCTTTGGCTTGATTTAATTACAATATTCTTCTTTCAGGGCCCAAACTTTGAGTTCAGCACAGAGACTCATGAAGAACTTTTATACAACAAGGAGAAACTTCTAAATAATGGAGACAAGTGGGAAGTTGAGATTGGAGCAAATATTCAAGCTGATTTTCTTTACCGTTGATAATCTGTCCCGTCAGTGACTTCAGGACACTCAAGCCAAGCCTATGCATAGCTGATATCTTGTACTAGTGAACATCAATCACCTTTAACATGGTTGTCCTTTAGTATGATTGCACTTCAGAGTACTTTGTTATATTTGAGAAAATAATTGTGAAAAAATAGAGGAACATGTGTAGACCTGCAGAATGCCATTGTCTTTGTGAATATTAAATTAAGTTCTTGTGTCAAATCACTTTAATCTAATGTAGTAAGCAAGAATGCCTGGAACTTTCACAATTGGCTGGTCTCAGAACATGGGTGAGTTGGTAGGATGGTTTATATAACAACCTCATTCTTACCATACTGAGAATCACTGAGTTACCACTCGTCCTACTTCCATGTTTTATTTGTAGGGACCTTCCAGCATGCCAGTCAAGCACATTTTTCCCCATACACTGTAATGTATAGTCAAAAAAAGTTTAGCAAAAAAACCTCAATGACTTCAATGAATTTGGCTAATTTTGTGTATGTTCAGATTCATCCATCACTAGTGGACACATGGTAATCCTTCAAGATTTGCTCAGGTTTACCTTCCTAGGGGGAGTGCCATATACAGTTAGATCCATAAATATTTGGGTAGAGACAACTTTTTTTCTAATTTTGGTTCTGTACATTACCGCAATGAATTTTAAATAAAACAACTCTGATGCAGTTGAACTGCAGACTTTCAGCTTTAATTAAGTGGTTTGAACAAAACAAAAAGATTGCATAAAATTGTGAGGAACCTTCATTTCGGGGGCTCAAAAGTAATTGGACAATTGACTCAAAGGCTATTTCATGGGTAGGTTTGACAATTCCTTTATGTCATTATCAATGAAGCTGATAAAAGGCCTGGAGTTGATTTGAGGGGGGGTGCTTGTATGTGGAAGATTTTGGTGTGGACATGCGGTCAAAGGAACTCTCCATGCCGGTGAAACAAGCCAAGTGGTACTGTCATGTTCCTTGCTACTACCCACCTGAACCTAGGACTCAACCTCCCAGTCACAATACTGTGACTAGATCATACATCAGTATAAGCCTAATGGTAAAAATAAAAGGCAATTTTTATTTAACAACCATGCCCATATATAAATACAATCAAAACATATTTAAATATTTTTAAATATGTTTTGTTTGTTTTGATTTTATTTATATATAGACATGGTTGTTAAATAAAAATTGCCTTTTATTTTTACCATTAGGCTTGTACTGATGTATGATCTAGTCACAGTATTGTGACTGGGAGGTTGAGTCCTAGGTTGAGGTGCGTAGTAACATTGTACTATTGTATGGAGACTCCCACTCCCAATCCTGTCAATCTTTAGTTATATATATTCCTACAGGTGTTCATTTTGGTTTACTGTCATGGTCCTTAGTTAATATTGCTACTCCAGTAGACTTCTGCACTGGAATCCATTTCTCAAAAGAGCAAACAGATTTTTTTTTTTATATTCAATTTTGAAATCTAACATGGGGCTAGACATTTTGTCTATTTCCCAGCTGTCTGTGGTCGTGTGACTTGTGATAGCACTTTAGGGGGAACTGCTTTCTGTGCAGGCTGTTTTTTTACCATCTCAATTTAACTGAAGGAGTCACAGTGGGACATGGTTTGTACTATTGAGTGCTGTTCTTAGATCTACCAGGCAGTTATCTTGTGTTAGCGAGCTGTTATCTGGTTCCTTCCCGTTGTTCTATTGTTAGGCTGCTGGGGGGAAGGGAGGGATTGATATTACTCCAACTTGCTGTACAGCAATAAAAAGTGATTGAATTTTAGCAGAACACTAGTCACATGACTTGGGGCAGCTGGGGATTTGACAAAATCTGTTTGCTCTTTTCAGAAATGGATTTCAGTGCAGAATTTTTCTGGAGCAGCACTAATAACTGATGCATTTTGAAAAAAAAAAAAAAGCTTCAAAAAACAGAAAAAAACCATCCGAGAAATTGCTACAATATAAGAAGTGACAAAATCTACAGTTTGGTACATCCTGAGAAAGAAAGAAAGCACCAGTGAACTCAGCAACCCAAAAAGACCTTGATGCCCATGGAAGACAGCAGTGGTGAATGTTAGAATAATTTCCATGGTGAAGAGAACTGCTTTCACAAACAGTCAAACAAGTGAACAACACTCTCCAGGAGGTAGGAGTATTGATATCCAAGTCTACCATAAAGAGAAGACCGCATGAAAGTAAATACAGAGGGTGCATTGCAAAGTGCCTCAAGAATAAAAAGGCTAGATTGGTTTTTGCTAAAAAAAAAAAAAAAAGAAATCTTAAAAAAGCCAGCACAGTTCTGGAAAAACATGCTTTGGGCAGATGAAACCTCTACCAAAATGATATCAAGGAAAAAGTATGGCAAAGGTGTGGAACAGCTCATGATCCAAAACATACCACATCAGGTGTAAAACATTTAGGAGGCAGTATGATGGCTTGGGTGTGCATGGCTGCCAGCGGCACTGGGACAATAGTGTTTATCCATGATTTGACACAGGACAGAAGCAGCTGAATGAATTTTGAGGGACATATTGTCTGCTCAAATCCAGCTAAATGCAGTCAAAAAAAACATACAGCCAAAGCAACCCAGGTGTTTATTAAAGCAAAGAAGTGGAATTTTGATTGGGCAAGTCAGTCACATGATCTGAGCCCCAATTGAGCATACATTTCATTTGCTGAAGACTAAACTTCGGACAAAAAGGCCCACAAACAAACAGCAACTGAAAGCCTCTGCAGTAAAGCCTGGCAGAGCATTATTAAGGAGGAAACCAGAATCTGGTGAAGTCCATGAGTTCAAGACTTCAGGCTGTCATTGCCAGCAAAGGGTTTTCAATCAAGTATTAGAAATGAACATTTTATTTTCAGTTTTTTAATTTGTCCAATTATTTTTGAGCCCCTGAAATGAAGTGATTGTGTTTAAGAAAGGCTTTAGTTCCTCACATTTGTATGCAATCTTTTTTTTTCAGCCCACTGAATTAAAGATCAAAGTCTGCAGTTCAACTGCATCTGAGTTGTTTCATTTAAAATTCATTGTGGTTCCCCTCCCTTCAAGGCCGTTGGGATCTTTGGTTGCATGGAATAATGAGAGAACCCAGGTGAAAAAGGCTTGTGTTGACAAAGAGATTCTTCTTTAAGTCCACTAAAACATCAATTAAAAACGTTAGGATTGTTTTGGATCCAGTAAGAATTAATTATATTGTAGCTGGCAAGACGTGCACAGTAATGTTTCTTTACTACAAGGAAAAAGGAAATCTTTTTTTTTTTTTTCATTTGGTTATAATGGAGTCTATGGGAGACATCATTTTTGTAATTCGAAGGTTTCTGGATAACTGATCCTGTACATACTAACATGGAGGAAAGCACAAGGGCAAACATTGACTAACCGTCATACCAGATATTTGCTTTATATATATATAGAGAGAGAGAGATTTTCCGTTCTTGGATGTTCATTTTGACTGGTTAATTCTCTTTAGGTTTATTGCTGGAAGTAGCAGCCAAATTCAAAGTGTGTATTTTTGTTAACTACAGCGATCTATCAGAGTAGGATTGACATAAATATATATTTATTATGACTGTGTGCTGTGAAACATTCCCCATGCCCAGCATCAGTTATCACTATCCTACCTGTCTGAGGAATGGATAATAATCAAATGATAATGTTACAGCGCTACAAAATATGTTGGCACTTACATACAATACATGATAATAATAATAATATGCATGCTGTAGGAGGTATGTGCTAATCCGTGAGTATCTATTAACACTCAACAGTATTCATAGCTCACTTTAAGCTTATTTTCTGGAATACCTGGGGTCTAAATTTCAAAATTAAAAGGGGACTTGTCTTCCAGTACCTTAAAAAATAGTCTCCAGTTCTGGTATTGTCTTCCAGTACCTTAAAAAACAGTCTCCAGATCTGGTGTTATGACAAGAGACTCACCTTGAGGGCTGTAGGGTCGTGACACTGAAAAAGGCATGGGTGGCCAGGGTACTTCATGCCTCCTATTCCACATACTCCTGCGGGCTGGCCATCCTCGTTGGTAAACCTGCTAATATACTGATTCAGCACATATGTACTGACCTGCAGGATAGATATATTCTTATTAGGTGCTTATGGGGAACCAAGCCATATGTTATCACCAATGTTTACCTTCCTCCACCAGCTAATATAGAGGTTCTCCACTTAATACTGATCTAGAATTGATCTTGCTCTAGTTTCTAGGCCCTTACTGGCAGAGGTAGCCAGCCTCTCTTATATTCCAAGTGGTATATCAGATCACGCCCCTCTCTCCCTTACTCTAAGGTCCCAGGGGGTAACCAGCCCAGTGTAATGAAGACTCCACCCCAGGTGGCTACAGGTTCCAGAGGTAAATTATCAATTGATAAGAAATGGGGGAATATTGGGCGCTAAATGAAGGTTCAGCCTCTGCACAAACAGTGTGGGAAGCCTCTAAGGCATATTTGAGAGGATCCTGTATCATGGCTGTATCCAGCCACAGGAAATGCTTAACCAAAAGTCGGAGGAGGACATACGGTTGGCAGAGGGGGAGTTTGCTAGGGATCCATCCCCGTATCACCATCGACAGGCAGCACAGGACCATCGGCAGCATTTCCCTGAGGAAATAGTCTTTGTTGATATAAGGAAAGCTTTTGACTTGGTTAAGTGGAACTTTTTGTGGGGTGTGCTGGCAGCCATGGGCTTTGGCCCTAAATTTATTAGCTGGACACCGCTGTTATATACTAATCTGACAGTTAGAATCCAAACTAACAAGCTGGTCTCTGTCCCTTTTGGTTTTCTGTAGAGGTACTAGACGGGTGTCTGCTCTTGCCATACTTGTTTGAGCTGGCTATTAAGCCCCTAGCAACCCACACATCACTTGCTTGCGCCTTGGTGGGGTGGAGGAGCAGATTTTCCTGAATTCTGATGATGCCTTGGTGTTCCTAGCATATGTCAGTCACTTTGGGCCCTCTTCAGGGTAGTTGAACATTTTGGAGAATTTTAAGGGCTACAGTTTAACTGGCAGAAATCTACTTATATGACTATAAATGAACACCCCCCCCCCCTGCACTCTACTGCTCTACTGCTGCAGAGTTGCAATGTGTAGAGACATTTAAGTATTTGAGAATATCGGTCCCCCTAGACCTGTCCAAGTTTAAAGAACTAAACATTGACCAAGTAGTCCAGCAACTGACCATGAATGTTACTAACCGGTCAGGACTAGGGTTGCCACCTGGCCGGAAAAAATGACGGCTGCTCCAAATTTTATTAATAGGGAAAAATATAACTAGGTAGAAAGGCTGGTATTTTTTTCCAGAAAAGGTGGCAACCCTAGTCAGGACTCCCACTTAATCTGCTAGGGCACTTTAAACTTTTAAAATGGTGGTACTCCTTAATACTGTCTAAAGTTAGCAGCTGGGACCCAGCGCCACTTATCTCATACGTTGGACAGGCCTGCCTCAACCATTAGCCCATTAACTAACTGGTGTGATACTTATAATTTTATTGGACTATAGAGACATAAATTTCCAACTCAGAAAGTGTATTCATGGAGACTCCACCCCAGGTGGCTACAGGTCCCAGAGGTAAATTAATGACTTAGGGGAGGGTGTTGTAAGTAATGTATCCGTGTTTGCGGATGACACAAA
>CM044443.1:62379893-62422722 GCA_024363595.1 Xenopus borealis | reverse complement strand
CCCCCGAATCTCCCCGTCTGGCCTTAGCCTTAATGCTCTGACTCTAATCTTATTGCTTCTAATCAAACTCCTGCTGATTCTACTGCTACAAACACCAATCTTTCCAAAGTAAATCTTAATGCTTCTGTTACTGGTGGGATTGCTGTGTCTGTGCCTTCTGTCAATGGAATGGTTAATGCATTGAGTGGGGGAGGTGGGGGAGTTAATTCTGCTGAACAGAATCAAAGGGCTGCACAGGTAAATGATACAGCAGCTCATGTGCAACAGGGAAGTAAAAGTTTTTGGGAGAAGAGAAGGTTTTTTGTGAGGCAGGAGGAGATACCCGTGTATGATGGCACTGTGTTTAAGAGAAGAAATGTTGTTAAAATCAAGTGGGAAGGAGAAAAGGAAAAGTGCCTGGGCAGTAGATTTGTATGTAAAAATCTGATAAAGGAATCTATGGGGTTTACTCCTGGTTATGCGCATTCCTTTATTGGGGTTTCTGATGTGGAATTTGAGATCTGTTTCAAGCTGTCACAAGGTTTGGACAGATTTTGGAATCTATATCAGGAAAAGAAAACTTCAGTGTGGGAAGATTTCAGAGCAACCCCAGTTTCAAAACCTGATATTAAGACAGTGACCATTATTTTTAAGAATGAATCTATACCTCCTGAGGATGTGCTGGTATGGTTAAGAAGACAATGCACTGTTCAAACATCTTAAAGACCAATCTATAATGAGGAGGGATTTTGGGTAGTGGGATGGAAGGTTCAAGTTAAATTGAATTGTTACAACAATGTGACTCAGCATCTCCCAAATTCCTTTTTCATTGGGAAAGAGAGGGGGGTTTGTTTTTATCCAGGGCAGCCCCGTCAGTGTTTCAAGTGCGGCTCAAGAAGGCATCTGGCAGGAGATTGTACAGTGAAACTGTGTGCGTTGTGTGGGGCCCAGGGGCATCTTAGCAAAGACTGTGATAAAGTAAGAAGTAACCTTTGTGCAGAACTGGTTCATACACATCGTGAGTGTCCTGAGGCCTGGCATAATATTGTTAGAAGTTGTCCTAGGGTGGAGGAGGAGTTTTTGCAAGAAGACATGACTGTAAAGGTGGGCCAGGATACAGAAAATAGGCAGGTGGGAGAAGGAGGTGGAGAGGACTGTGCTTCTCAGGCTGCAGATGGGAATGGGAGAGATGGTGAAGGGACTTCAAAAGGAAGGGAGGAGGATTGGAAGGTTGTGGGGAAAAAAGGTCCTGTAAAGTTGTGGGGAAAATGGTTGTGGGGAGTAACATTACAACTTCAGATAGGTTTGAATTACCTTCTGGGAAGTCTTGGGGAGACTTGGCAGAGGAAGAAGAGGAAGTGAGAAGGATAAGAAGGGAAGAGAGAAAGGATGATAAAAATAAAAAGGAGGTTAAAAAAATGGGAAAAGTAAATTGAAAAAGAGTGAATCACTAAAAAAAACAAAAGAAATAAGTGAAGAAGGAAATATCTCAGAAATTTTAAATCATTCCCCTATGGAGACAGAAATAATGGAAGAGCAAGGGAAAAAGAGAAAAGGAAGGAATGATAGTGAGGAGGAATGGGAGTCAGTGGATGAAGAGGATCTTTTTGTTGAGGAAAGTTCTTTGGGTGCTTCAGGGAAGCCTCAATCTAAAAAGCAAGGAGAAGTTAAAATGGGAAGGCTGGCTAAATCTCCACGATGCCTGAACAAGTAATTTCAATTAGCACTATTAATGTATGCAGTATAAAGAATCGGAATAAGAGAAAAGAGGTTTATGATTTCTTAAGGGAAGCAGACTCAGACATCTATTTTTTACAAGAAACTAGGTTATCAAACAAAGTGGATGTATTTAGTGCAAAAAGGGACTGGCAATTAGGGCCATCTTTTTGGTCAATTGCAGAGGAACCAGCAGGGGGAATAGGAATCCTTTTTAAAAGGGTTTTCTAATCTTAAAGTAAAACGACTTTTGGACATTAGTTTTGGAAGATATACTGTATGCTACTTGATGTGGATTTTAAATGTGACATTTTCAGATTCATTAATGTTTATGCCCCTCACACAATTGCAGATTTGTTGGAAGAGATTAAGCAGTACCTTTATGTTTCTTACCCAGTGGTGTTAGCTGGAGATTTCAACCAGACATTAAATCCAGGTGATAGGACTGGGAAATTTAATAAATAAGAAGGCGTCTTTTTTATCAAATATGATTAAACAGGCTGGATTTAATCAATGTAGCAGTGTGGGGAGGAAGGAAGGGCATACACACGTATTTATGTGCAAATAGGAGCAGCCGTATTGATTTGATTTTTGTTAAAGAAAAAGAGAATTTTTCTGAGGTTAAAGAATCTGTAGTAGAGTTTTCAGATCATCTCATGGTTTCTGGTAAGTTGGGACTGTCAGACCTTCCTAGGAGGGGGAGGGGTCTGTGGAGACTAGGAATTAAATCTTTAAAAGATGCAGCAGAGAATGGTTCCTTCAAAAGATTTTTTGAAGCCCAATGGTCTAAGTTGGATTTTTTTTGATTCTGTTAAATGGGAGGGTTTAAGATCAAAAACATACCAGTCTCTAAGGAAGAAGTTGGAAACCTTAATTTCGGCCGGGGTGGTGGGGGAGAAAATTGCCCGGTTTAAATATCTGATAAGACAGCATCAGTACAGTCGCATGGACTCTATGATTCTGGAGAGAGATTTTGGGGCAAAAAACTCCCCTGATCTTTTTCAGAATTGTAGAGAGACCTTTAAGAAAAAGCAGGTAACTGGCCTTATTGACTCTGAGGGAGTTATGCAGAAGTCCAGGGAGGGTATCCTCGGGGTTGTAAGGTCGTACTATGCTGGTCTGTTGAGAAGTAAAACTTTGGAGAGGGAAAGGACAGAAAACTTCTTAAAGGCGACCCCAGGACCTGATACAGTAAATTTGGACTTTTCCCCATTGACAGCAAATATTAAGGAGGAAGAGGTGGCGGGTGCGATTGATAGAATGCATAACAAAAAAGCTCCTGGGCCTGATGGGCTAACGGCAGAGTTTTACAAGACCTTTATAGAGCTGTTAGTCCCAGTGTTAGTTAAGATCTTTAATTAATGTTTGGAGAGGGGTATGCCTGAATCAATGAGGTGTTCTTCTTTAATTTTGCTGTCGAAGGGGAAGGATGATAAGAAGGTTGAGAACTGGAGGCCGATTGCCCTTCTCAATTCTGACAGAAAGATTCTGGCGCGGATTCTTTTTTTACGTTTGATTTTGTTTAACTTTATTATCGTCCTGTCAGTTCTGCACGGTGAAAGGGCATAGCATCTTTGGGGCCCTCCTTAATTTAAGGGAAGCCTTGGAGTCATGCAAAGCTCATGGTTGGGGCAAATACCTTTTGTCTTTGGATCAAACGAAAGCTTTTGATTAGGTTAACCATGATTATCTATGGGCTGTTTTGTCTAAATATGGCATCCCGGGTAAATTTATTAGTTGGTTAAGGAAGTTGTATGGGGCAAAAAGCTTCCCACTGATTAATGGCTGGCAAGGTGAAAGCTTTGATGTTGGGGCCGGAGTACAGCAGGGCTGCCCTCTGAGTCCTCTTCTCTATGTATTTGCTCTGGATCCTTTCCTGAGGATGCTGGAGGGGAAATGCTTGGAGGGGGTTTGTGTGCCCGACGGGCAGCCACTCAGGTTTGTAGCCTACGCGGATGATGTGTCAGTGGTCATTTCTAAGCAGGCGGAGGTTGAGGTGATCACTGATTGCATCAGAAGCTACTCGAGGGCCTCTGGATCCTCAGTTAATCATGAAAAGTCTGAAGCTTTTTGGACTCTAGGCGGGGAACCGGATTTTCAGGCCAGAAATTTCCCAGTGGCCCCAGAGCAGGTTAAAATCTTGGGAGTAAAATTTGGGAGGCATGATAATAGTAGACTAAATTGGGAAGAAAAAGTGGATGCTGGTTTGGCAAAGGTTCAGCGTTGGAGATCTTGGAAGCTGACCTATAGAGAAAGGGTTAATCTGATCAAGACCTTTTTGATCCCATTGTTTCTTATTGTTGCTTATGTGTTTCCCTTGCCAGAATCTCTCTATGCTCAGGTCAACAGTCTGTTCTTCCAGATGCTTTGGGGGAACAGACTGAACCCAGTAAAAAGAGGGGTAACATTCCTGTAGAGAAAAGAGGGAGGTTTAGGGATGGTTTGTCCAATTGCCTTCTTTGGCACCATCTTCCTTAAATTCAACTTTGGAAACCTGGGTCAAAGGACTTGTTCTCTGTGGTAAAACTGTGTCAGGTCCTGGGTTTCGCCTTTTATCAGAGAATGGATGGAGGGCGGTAGAATGAAGGGGGTCTGGATAAGGGGGGTGGGATTCCGCAGCACATTCTTCTGGGTTTAAAACTTCTAAAGAAGTGGAACTTGAGTTTTAGGGACATGGAAAATCTACCTAGAAAGGAATTATATAGATTGGTGCTTGATTCTTTTTTTACTTCTGCACTGATTTTGAAAGATTGCCCTACTATAAGTATGGCTGGCGTTACAGGGAAAACTTTTCTTAAGAGGAAATGTGAGCTATCTAAATATTGTAGAAAGATTCTGTCCTTGGGGATGTGGAGAAGAAGAAACTACAGAACATTTTTTGCTAAACTGCTCAGTTTCCCACAATCTTTATGATCATGTCCTAACAATGCTGGGTATTAAGGGCTTTTGTAGGGGAACTTATGAGGAAAGGGCCTATGGTATCATTAGCAGGAAACATTCACTGGAGAAAGAAACACTTTTTATAATTTTTTCTGTAATTTGATATCACTTATGGATGAGTAGGTGTGGCAAAACCTTTGGGAGGGAAAAAGGAACCATGTAAATTCTTAAAGATTTGTATTTCATCAGATTTAAAGAAATTAGTAACAATAAAGAAAATATAAATTGGTGGAGGGGAATTAATTTTGCATGGGAAATTTCTTTTGATGATATTTAATTTGCTTTATGTAAATATTGTTCATTCATAATCTGCCTATTATTTGAAAGTTTGATTGTTTGTATATTCTGTTTTTGTTAATGTTTTTATTTAAATTATTTAATAAAAATCCCTGATCCCCATCCCCTGAATCTGATCCCCATTATAGGAAGCAGCAGTCCTGCCCTGCTTTATGGCAGCTGAGATTCTAGCTATCTGTATTACAGATCACTCTGTCCCAGTGGCTGCACAGATCCAATCTGATCCCCATTGGAAGCCCATAGGCTAAAACACAAATTTGGCAGGTTTTAGATGGCAAATAGTCGAATTTGAATTCTTAAGGGACAGTACATGAAAATTTGAATTGAATTTGGACTATTACCTAGTCAAATTACTCTAAAATAAACTCAAAATTCGAATTTTCATTTTGACCCTTGGTAAATCTGCTTCCCAATGTATAATAACCGGAAAATATTTTATTGTGCTGTCAGGGATCTCATATATTAGGCTTAGTTCCCCTTTAAAAAGCAGGATGTCATTTATAAGGCATAATTCCCCTTTAAAAACTATGATCTCATATATTAGGCTTACTTCCCCTTTAAAAAGCGGGATGTCATATATTAGGCTTAGTTCCCCTTTAAAAAGCGTGATCTCATATATTAGGCTTAGTTCCCCTTTAAAAAGCAGGATGTCATATATTAGGCGTAGTTCCCCTTTAAAAAACGGGATCTCATATATTAGGATTAGTTCCCCTTTAAAAAGCAGGATGTCATATATTAGGTGCAGTTCCCCTTTAAAAAGTGGGATCTCATATATTAGGCTTAGTTCCCCTTTAAAAAGCAGGATGTCATATATTAGGCGTAGTTCCCCTTTAAAAAGTGTGATCTCATATATTAGGTGTAGTTCCCCTTTAAAAAGCAGGATGTCATATATTAGGCGTAGTTCACCTTTAAAAAATGGGATCTCATATATTAGGCTTAGTTCCCCTTTAAAAAGCAGGATGTCATATATTAGGCATAGTTCCCCTTTAAAAAGTGTGATCTAATATAGTAGGCTTAGTTTCCCTTTAAAAAGCAGGATGTCATATAGTACGCTTTATTATATTGCACCTTTGTATGATTTATAGGAACACTAATAAAAAGTTGACATGACTGGTCTTGAACTCAAAACCTACTGTTTCAAATACGTGCCTTAACCATTAGACTACAGGAGACTGCCATTACTTGCTTTGAAAAATGTGCACTCCATAAGGATCACTCTCTGTATGTTCTTTCTTAAAGGGATCCTGTCATGGGGAAAAACATTTTTTCAAAATGCATCATTTAATAGTGCTGTTCCAGAAGAATTCTGCACTGAAATCCATTTTTCAAAAGAGCAAACAGATTTTTTATATTTCATTTTGAAATCTGACATATTGTCAATTTCCCAGCTGCCCCAAGTCATGTGACTTGTACTCTGATAAACTTCAATCACTCTTTACTGCTGTACTGCAAGTTGGAGTGATATCACCCCCTCCCTTTCCCCCGCCCAGCAGCCTAACAAAAGAACAATGGGAAGGTAACCAGATAACAGCTGCCTGGTAGATCTAAGAACAGGACTCAGTAGTAAAACCCATGTCCCACTGCGTACTATTCAGTTAAATTGAGAAGGACACTGCCCTTGCCCGCCCTCTTTCTGCTATCCCTCCCCCTGTTAACCCCTGTTAAATAAAAAGGTTAAAATACTTGGTTTATCCCTTGCTGTCCCATCCTATGTTGACCACATTGATGTGATAATTGTTTATGGATATGGCAGACCGCTATATATTAAAGGGCAAGGAAAGGCAAAGAAAGAAAATCCCATTTTTACTTTCTTTAGTGAAAAAGAAATCTCCAACGTACTTTAATTAAAAAATGTGTACCGTTTTTATAAGAAACCTGACTGTATGCAGTGAAATTCTCCCTTTATTTAGTGCTGTGGATAGGAATTGTCAGACTGTCCCTAACTTCTGGCAGGGGAACAATCATACTTATGAACAGCAGGGGGAACCCCTGCCTTACTTACCAGCCATGCAGAACTCAAGCAGCTTTGTTTTTTGATCATCCCTAAGCAGCCCAGATCACACTGAGCATGTGCACAGTCTTGGTCTTGCAAAGATGTATAACAAAGTTACAAGATGACAGCCCCCTGTGGCCAACTTTGAAAGCATAAATCATTTGTTTGATTAGGCTTGTGGTGCAGTAAGTTCATGTTTATGTTTAGTATACAAAATACAGCATTTCTAGCCTCTTCTATTTAGACTTTCCTTGCCCTTTAACTGTTTGCTATTGTTTATTATGGATGTTTCAAGCTTGAAAATAAAATCTTTAACAAAAATTAATTGTGGTAATATACAGAACCAAAATTAGAAAAAAGTTGTCTGTCCAAATATTTATGGACCTAACTGTATATATCACATTGTCTGTGTACTGTCTCAAATAGCTTGCTTTTAGAAATTGCAGTAAAGTTGCTGTTCAGCATAATCCTGAGCTTTCATTTCAGCAGTTAAAGTACATGTATTCTTATGTTTATTATTAAGACATCTGAGACAATATTATAGGGTTTGTTGGTATGATTTTTTTAGAAAATATGTGCAATCTCTTCCATTGCATTGAGCTTCATACACAAGTGGTGATACAGAGACGAAATAAATGGATAACTTTGTTGGTTTTGCCTACATATTTACATTGCTTTAACTCCATGAATTTGTCATTAAACAGACGGTTTCCAGATTTTGTCTTTAAACTATATATTTTTCCTGAATGTGTCTTTAGCGAATCCTCAACTTGTCAGTCAGCCATCAGGTGACTCTCGGCTGTACCTGTGCCTTGTATTAAAGGGAAACTTTCATGGGAAAACGTTTTTTTTTTTAAAACACATCAGTTAATAGCGCTACTCCAGTAGACTTCTGCACTGCAATCCATTTCTCAAAAGAGCAAACAGATTTTTTTATATTCAGTTTTGAAATCTGAAATTTCCCAGCTGCCCCCAGTCAGACTTGTGCCAGCACCTGCTTTCTGGCAGGCTGTTGTTTTTCCTTCTCAATGTAACTGAATAGAACGCAGTGGGACATGGGTTTTTACTATTGAGTGCTATTCTTAAGGTGGCCATAGACAGTGAGATATTGAAGTGGGTGATATCGGGATGATCCGATCATGGGCGCTAGGGCCCAACGATCAGATCATAATGTAGGTGATACAGGCCGTCGGATTGCGGGACAGCATACACGCACAGATGCGCCCGCGATCTGACTAGGTTTTTTAACCTGCCCGCGATTGGGGAAGCCCGTCGGATGGTCCCACACACTGACCAATAAGCTGACGACTCGGTCTGTCGGCAGCTTATATCGGCCCGTATATGAGGGCCTTTAGATCTACCAGGCAGCTGTTATCTTGTGTTAGGGAGCTGTTATCTGGTTACCTTCCCATTATTCTGTTGTTAGGCTGCTGGGAGGAGAAAGGGAGGCAGTGATATCACTCCAACTTGCAGTACAGCATTAAAGAGTGATTGAAGTTTATCAGAGTACAAGTCATATGACTTGGGGCAGCTGGGAAATTGACAATATGTCTAGCCCCATGTCAGATTTCAAAATTAAATATAAAAAAATCTGTTTGCTCTTTTGAGAAATGGATTTCAATGTAGAATTCTTCTGGAACAGCACGATTAACTGATGCATTTAGAAAAAAATTTCCCATGACAGTATCCCTTTAATGATTCTGCCTTTGAGAGAAGAGATTCCCTGCCTAGTTTAAAGGCCAGTATGGTGGAACACTTGTGTTATCACTTAAAATTATGATTTAAATGAAAAAGATATGATTGGTATGGCCAAAACATTGCTGAAGGAGTCGCATGACTGGACAGTTAATATCATCGGCTATACTTTGGTAGGGACAGAGGTAATAGAAAAGGTGGAGAGGCATGTATCTTAGTTAGGCAGGATTTAAAAGCTTATATAAAGGAGGAGGTTATGTTAGAAAATTAGGGGGCAGAAGGCTTATGGGTGGAGTTCTTCACCAATTCTAAAAAGTCCAGCAAATTAATTGTAGGGGTATGCTATAGACCCCCTAATGTAAGTGAGGAGGAGGAGGCTAAGCTCCTGATATAAATAAAAAAGGCTTCTAGTTTTGGTAAAGTAATGATAATGAGGAATTTTAATTACCAAGATATTGACTGGAGCAAGAGTACTGCAAGGTCTGTTAATGGGAATACGTTTATAAACTATAAATTTTATTTTACAGGTTTGTGAGGAACCAACCAGAAAAATGGATTTAGGATCTCAAATGACCCAGAACTTATAGCAAATGTGCAAGTCATTGAAACCCTGGGTAATATTGACCATAATGTTATGTCATTTAATGTCTGGTGCAAAAACAAATATACACTAGGACAAACAAAACATCAATTTCAGAAAAGCTGATTTTAGTGCCTTGAGGACTACTCTTCAAAGCATTGATTGGGGCAGTATGTTTTCATCTAAAACACAGAACAGAAATGGTTGTCATTTAAAATAACATTACATTGTTCCTGTTTTCAATTTATTCCCTTAAGCAGTAAATGTAGACGCACAAAGAATCACCCTATGTGGCTTAATATAGAAGTATAGAGGTTAATATTAAAGAAGAGAAAGACATTTAAAAACTTCAAGTCTTTTGGGACAGAAGCTGCATTTAATTAACATAAACACTTTAATAAATGTTGTAAAACAGCAATCCGGAAGTCAAAGAAAGGAAATAAAAAGTGCATTGTGGTTGAGGCTAAGACTAACCCCAAATGTTTTTTAAGTATATTAATGATGCAGGTTGAGAGTGTTGATCCTTTAAATAATGGCATCAGTATGGTTGTAACAGATACAGGAAAGGCAAATGTGCTAAATCAGTTCTTTTCTAGACTGTATACAATAGAGTCTGAGTTCCCAGGCTCACTTCATAGCTGCACTGATGGCTCAGGATATGATTAATACATTTTTAATAAAAAAAATAATGTAAACAATGTGACAGGGCCAGATGGCACCCCCCCCCCCCCGGTTCTAAGAAAGCTTTGTTCAGTTTTAGACCAGCCCTTATTTCTGTTTTTCATTTGGTATGGTACCTATGGATTGGAGAAAAGCTGATATTCCAATATCACTGTATGTAGTACATATTAGAGTGGTCTTGATAGGTTTTCCTCTCTTCTGCTCTATTCTGCCTTCCCTGTGCTCCCTGTGTGTGCCCTGCTCTGCCTGTGTGTGGCAAAGTCTGCATGTGTGTGCACTGCTCTGCCTGTGTGTGCTCTGCTCTACCTGTTTGTGAGACATACTCTGCCTGTGTATGCCCTTTTCTAGTTGTGTGTTACATACTCTGTGTGTACCCTTCTCTGCCTGTGTGACATACTCTGCCTTTGTGTGTTCTGCTCTGCCTGTGGAACATAAGCCTGGTATTTGTTCTGAGGGTTTGAGAATAAATTATTGTTAGGGACCCCTAAAGTGTTTAATCATGTGCTGGGGGTGCTGTGCTATCCACAGGGGAGGCATATGGATTTAAGGGTATATCTTAATATGACAACTTTTTTCACATTTGAGTGATAAGTGATATCCCTGCAGTAAGCACCAACCATTTGGTTTTTTGGTGTGGTACAACAATTAAAATGAATATCTACAGAGATAGGGCCTGCAGACCAATAATATCAATAACCCGAATGGTATTTCTTAAAAAACTTTAATGGATTACAAACAATCATAGAAAGTTTTCCAATCATATACATGTAAGTTTAAACAGGTCAGCATATGCAACAACAGTACATACCACTCAAAGTACTAGTACTGTACATTACCTAAATCAAGGAGCAGAATGCGGATACACTTGCCCTGAAAAAAGTGAGAATTATCCCGACGTTTTGGCTGAACGCCTTTCTCAAGGGGTATTCTAGTTTCTGCTTTCAATATATGGTCCCAACTTGAAAGCAGAAACTAGAATTCCCCTTGAGAAAGGGCAAGTGTATCCGCATTCTGATCCTTGATTTAGGTAATGTACTAGTACTTTGAGTGGTATGTACTGTTGTTGCAGACGCTGACCTGTTTAAACTTACATGTATATGATTGGAAAACTTTCTATGATTGTTTGTAATCCATTAAAGTTTTTTTAAGAAATACCATTTGGGTTATTGATATTATTGGTGTGCAGGCCCTATCTCTGTAGATATTAATGTAGAATTGTGACCTATATGGGGGTCTGTTTATGGGCTTTTCTATGCACCCGATCTGTTTTCAATATATGGTAAACCTTGTTCAGAAGTGTGCCCTCCATTTTTGAATTTTTCTACAATTAAAATGGACATGGTCTTGTTGTAACATGGATGTGGTTTTGGGTGTGGTTTAAAAACAGGGGGTGGTCAACACTGGCTTCCTTTATCAGCCCTCCACTATGTAGGCCAGAAATATTTCGGCCCTCGGTACCACAGAAGTTGGACAGTACTGTTCTACTGTATAGAAGTATGCTGCGAATATCCTATATCCCCGTAAATCTGAAGAAGGGGCACGCCCCCAAAACGTTACATCAGGTGACTAATAAACACGCAGGGGATCTTCCCCGCTTCACTGGCTTTTCTACTGTATAGAAGGCCTCATCTAGAATATGTCATACAGTTTTGGTCTCCAGTGCTGAAACAGGACATTATTGTATTATAGAGGGTACAGAGAAGGGCATCTAAGTTGTAAAGAGTATGGAAAATCTTAGCTATGAGGAGAGACTAACAAAAATTGGGGATGTTCACGCTGGAGAAGAGGCCCTTAAGGGGTGATATGATAATTTTGTATACATATATAAGGGATCCTTTAATAATCTCTCTAATGCTTTACCAGTAGGTCTTTCCAGCTCACGTGAAGTCACCCACGCGCTCAATTTTTTTAAGCGCAACTGGGTTGGTTGACTTTGTAAGGGGGGATGTGGGTTGAGCCGCGAGGGAGTGTGGAGCTGATGGAAGAGTCATGAGACTGCCTTGTTGGGGCTTGAGATCTTTACGTCATATGCCCCTTTGGAGGAGTGGAAACCTGCGGACCCGCTTTGTCTGAGTGGAGGATAGAAGATGCAGTCTGACGCTGACCGCGAAGCAACGGATCCTGGTGCCGTGATGCCTCTTCTGTGACCATCTTGCTCCTCACGGTTAATCCGCTCCCCTTACTACAGACTCGGGAGCCTTACCCGAGTCAGGAGACATTCCGGTGAGCGCTATTTTTTCACTTAACTACATGCACTTTTGACCGATTTGTGCTATATAATAACAGCACCAAAAAACGACTTACCCGGAACTTGTGTACCTGGGTCGAGGTGATTCTGTGTGAGTGGTTTCCCACTGTCTTATTGTGCCACTGATTAATGAATTTTTTGATGCTTAGTTCCCTATTTATTTAACTAATTATTTATTCACTTTTTACTATATATGGATTATATATGCATATGGATCACACATATATTTTTTCAATATATTATAATTAATTAATTTTTCATATTGATTAATTACATTATCATAGTACTTTATTTATTTAATTAGTATATATTAATTTTCACTTTAATTAGTACACATTTGATGAATTTTTGATACTCTCAATTTGCTGAGGTATTGATTGATTAATTGATTAATTTTTTTTTTTTTCACACTCACACAAATTAATTATTTATACATGAATTTATGAGATATACTTTAATTAATTCTTCCTCACATTTATCACCATTTAATTATTATATATGAACTTATGAGAAATACTTTATAGTGTCAATTTAATAATTGACTAAATTGGTTAACTAAATGATTATTTATCAACTGCCCAACCTACATTTGTGACTTATATTGTTATATTGTCTGGACTATCATAGATTTCTATTTTCTAGCATTAACCTGCGTTTTTTACTATAAGTTTATTATTGGATTTTTTGATCAGACCTACTTTTTCATATACATTTTTTTCATTATATTATCCATTATAGTTTTCATTTTAATTTGTAATACTTTATATATATTTTTTCATATTGTTATTTATATATTTCACTATTGAATAACAACCAATTCAGTTATAAGGAACCTTTTGAAGTTCATGAATAATTATTATTCGTTAGGAGGGTTCAATAATAGCTATTTATTATTCAGTGATTTTTATGAACAGGGCTTTTTACTATTTTACCATACTAAGCCATATTCTGATTAGAAATGGAATCCATTGTGATTGAAGATAGTATTTATTCTGAACGTAAACATAAACTGGATACTATTTATACAGAGTCTAGTTTCAATTTAACTTCTGACTCTAAAAGCCTATTCTATAAACTGGAGAGTCTCTCACTTAAAGAATTGAGAACTTGGTGGGAAATCTCCAGTTTTGAGAAATATATTCAACTACAAATGATCCCTAGAGGATTGCGTATCAAGAAATTTCCCACATATTTAACAGATAACGCTACCATTATGCAAAATTAGAATCAAGTCTTGACAGATTGTTCATTGAAACTAATGAATCTATTGGTAATTGAAAAGAAATCAACACATGAGGCCTTAGAGGCTAATATAAAAACAATTAAATCTGATTTATTGGAAACTTTGAACACATCTGAGTTTGAATCTCTTAATAGAAAATTACAGACCAAATTGAAAGATATGGAAAAACAGATTATGTAAATTTACAAGAGACAAGAGGGACTATGAAATCAATAGAGTATATAATACATTTAGAGGTACTAGAAATTCATATGTTCAGAGAAACAATTATAGAACTACTAGCACACCAAATAAATCCATTTTAAAAAAAGGACATGGACAGAAACATGTCAGTTTTTCCAGTGGAGAGATTGACTCCACTGATGAATTTGGTACTGTTGCTGGCTCTCCCTCTTCTTCTTTTTCTTCAAGGGAAAATATGGCCTTAGAGGTTTTTTCCGGGAAACATCTGGTGAACAAATCTCCTCATCCCTCACGAAAACATGGGGGACCGCGCCCTAAAGACAATCATCCATCACTTATGAGACGAGAAGAATGACCAGAAGAGGGAATGCAAACACAGTCATACACTCTGAGAAAAAAGAACAGACAGTTTTGAATCTTTCCTCATGGACTTTGAATAGGAATGAACTTAAACTCTTGGAAAAAGGTCTGTCTTTTTGTCCCTTCAAGAAATTCAACTTATTTGAAACCATATTGGATGTTAAAAGATTTGTTAGGAAGATCCTGATAAAAAAACACTTTTTTGATCATCAAAATGATCATCTTATGGATGTGGGTGGAGATAGTTCTACTAAGGCCAGATTTGGTGATACTGAAGGATTGAATTTTGATGAAACTTGTACTGTTTTAACATTAGAATCTCTTCAACGTGATGGAGATGTAGTTGAGGATTTCAGAGTTGGTGTTGAACAAAATATTACTAGTAATGCATTTCCAAAAAAGAGTGATTTTTATCCCATTTACCTTAGAGATACAAACATAAATGCATATCAAAAACAGGTTGAATGTGATCTTATTTCTCTTTATAATAACACTGCTTTAAGAAATTCTAACTTAAGTATGAAAGAAAGACAAGCTTTGAAAGATTTGAAATCGCATACGAATATCGTTATCAGATCTGCGGACAAGGGAGGCCAGGTTGTTGTCATGGATAAAAACATGTATATGGCAGAGGCCAAAAGACAATTGGACAATTCTAATACTTATGAGTTACTTACACATAATCCTTTACCAACCTACAAAAATCTACTATTTTCACTGGTAGATAGATATGTTGATAGAGGAGTTATCACTAAGAAAGTAGGTGAGTATACAAAAGTTGCTCATCCTACAGTAGCAATTTTTCATCATCTGCCCAAAATCCATAAACCAACCAGACCTCCTTTGGGGAGACCGATTATAGCTGGTATCAGTTCTCTTGGCGAACCCCTATCTAAATTAATTGATACCTATTTACAACCATTGGTACTGCATTCTCCTTCATACATCAAAGACAGTAGTCAGATATTATGAATCACATCAAATGGGAGTCATCCTTTAAGTGGGCAACGATTGATGTTGCAGTGTTATATTCTTGTATTCCCCACCATTTGGGTTTAGAGGCTATTAGTTTTCATCTTGATCGTTATAGCACCTATGATATTCCTTTGAAAACTTTTCTAATTGAGGCTATCGAATTTCTTCTAACACATAATTTTTTTCTTTTCAATGGGGAGTATTATCTTCAGAAACAAGGTACTGCCATGGGAGCGAAATTCGCTCCGTCATATGCTAATTTGTATATGACCTGGTGGGAATATAAGCATCTATATAGTGAGGACAATCCATATAAAAAGTACATCTATTTTTATGCACGCTACATTGATGATCTTATACTTATTTGGGCTGGTGATCAACAGGAGTTTGTTAACTTCATGCTTTATATCAATCATAACTCTCTTAATCTCCATTTTACTCTTTTTTGGATATTCGGTTGATTGGACATAAAGATTTTGTTTCTACCACTCTCTTTCGTAAAGAATGTGCAGCCAATACTATCTTACAGGCTTCCTCCTCTCATCCAAAACATTTGATTAAAAATATTCCTACGGGTCAGTTTTTACGTCTAAGACGTCTATGTTCTGACTTTCAGGAATTTGTTAGGCAGTCCTGTATGTTGAGAGACAGACTTCTTTTAAGGGGCTATAATTTACACATACTTACGAAAGCTTTTGAAAAAGCATTAAACACACAACGAGATACATTGTTGCGGAGATACTCTTTTAAGAATTCGAATAGGATACTAAATAAACATTCAGAAACTCCAGTTTGTATTCTAACTTATAGTCCTCAACTTTCCAATATTAAAAATATCATTAATCGGCATCTTCCAATACTTCAGACAGATGATAAATTGAGAACCATATTGGGTGCTAAGTGCAAATTTGTCACCAGAAAAAGTGATACAATAGGAAAGATTCTTTCTGTGAAAACAAAGATAACTCTGTAACTTGGCTTACTCATCAGGGCACTTTTAAATGTGGTTCAATAAGATGTAACTCATGTTTATATATGCTGTGTAGTGACACATTCGTGTTCAATATTACCACTAGAAGGTATAAGACACTACAATATATTAATTGTGGTACCAGGAACGTCATATACCTTATTAGTTGTAAAAACTGTGGTATACAATATGTCGGACAAACGTCACGATGTTTAAGAGAGAGAATTAGAGAACATATATCAGATATTCGGATTAGGAAACTTACAAATGTTTCTAAACACTTTTTGTCCTGTGTGGATGGCAACCTTAAATATTTTCAAATACAAGGTATTGAGCGGATAATGACATCATGTAGAGGGGGAGACATTCTAAAGAAAATGCTTAGACGGGAAGTCTTTTGGATTTTTACTCTTGATACAAGGCTCCCTAATGGTCTCAATTCAGACTTTGATGTATCCTGCTATTATGATTAGAGAAAGACAGTTTTTAAGCCCTGCCGGTTTATAATCATATTTATACTCATATTTATATTTATATATATTTATTTATATTTATATATTTTTTCATATGTATATTCTCTAACTGATTACCATCAACTTAAAAATCACATTTATGATATATTTTCAGATTGAAGAAAATATTTTGTACTTAAAAAAATTTTGTACTCATGATGATCTAATTATGTTTATTTATACTGTATTTCTATACTATTCTTATGATATCGTATAATCAAATTGGAACCATTTGTAATATTTGTGTATTTAATTATATATTTTCATCTCCTTAGCCCATCTTTTAGTGATGTGGCTTACTTTGTTTTTAAATTTCGTGAAATGTGCCTTTAAATTTTGTGATGTGTGCCTTTTTTGACCCCTCCCTGTTTTTGTGATTGGTTGCTTTGTATTTAAATATTGTGTCACAATTTGTACATTTAAGCCTATGATTAAGTGTCTTTTGGACACGCGTCAGGTGAGAGATGACTATATAATAAAGTATATAATTTTTTATATAAAATTATTTCTTTTGGTCTGATCTGAGTGTGGATATCCAGTGTGCCTTGCACCAACTCGTTTGTATTTGCGGAATGTTTGCTCCCTGAGCTGAGGGCCTGGGGCTGGAGCACCTGGGCCACACTTCTATTGTGGTAAGAATTTCTACATGGTCGAATGTGTTGCTTTAAAATTGTCTGTTGTAAACTGGGGGCTTGAGTGATTCACATTGCGAGGAGGTGGGGAAAGCCTATTATAGCAGACACGGCTGTCTTACTGGGGAGATTGAATGCTGAATTTGATATGTAAAGAGGGAGTGTGAGCAGGTTTGAAATTTGATACTTGAATTTTTACCGGTTCATCTGTTCCTCTCTTGTCTCTAATGCAATCCCGCACTGGGAGTCTCAAGGGACCAATGATTTGTGGTTTTTTAGGGCAATATACTTCTCTGCCTGGGCAAGCTAAAATTTGAGACCACAGTCTTGGCAACCCTGCCTTTCTCCATCGTTGTGGTGTCCCAGTATTAGAATTCAATAGGCAGTTAATTGCGGGACAACTCCACCCACCTTTCCCTTCCAATTTTCTTACTTTCTATGAACTGGTATTAATTCAATACACTGATTTCATGTATCACCACATGGCAGGAATCAATTCATCTTAATAGACCAATCATGAATTTCTATATATAATTTATATTTATTAGCACTGGCACTTTGTGTGAATAACCGTTAAGTTACTCACTCTATGCTGACACTTACACTTTATATCTCATTTATTGGTAATGTATTAGCTAATGCACATGTAATCTTTTAGCACGTTGCACTTTCACCTCAGGTGGGGTGGTTTTTGGAGCATATGCTGCACTGGATCTGTGGGGATTGATTGAGATCACCTGAACTCTCAACATTGGCAACAAATTAGCCACACGGTGTGCTGAACTAACACTCTCCCCTCTTCCTCTTTATTCGGTTTATTTAAAACCATGATAGCAACAAGTTACCTGAGGTAACGATATTTGCGATATCAGTATTGTTATTGTCAATCACAGTCCCAATTGTAGTTTTAACTTTTTTAATACTCTGGATGTTTTTAAATAGATCAATAAAAGTTAAATTTTATGTCTATATGTTCATGGGAATCTAGAAACAGCAGATGGGGAGGTGCCAAACTATAAGGCCATTTATTTTCTTTTCTATTTTTGTATTGCTTGTACAGAAGTGTGCCCTCCATTTTTAAAATTTTTCTACAACAATTAAAATGGACATGGTCTTGTTGTAACATGGGTGTGGTTTTGGGGTGGTCAACACTGGCTTCCTTTATCAGCCCTCCACTATGTAGGCCAGAAATATTTCGGCCCTCGGTACCACAGAAGTTGGACAGTACTGTTCTACTGTATAGAAGTATGCTGCGAATATCCTATATCCCCGTAAATCTGACAAAGGGGCACGCCCCCAAAATGTTACATCAGGTGACTAATAAACACGCAGGGGATCTTCCCCACTTCACTGGCTTTTCTACTCTATAGAAGGCCTCATCTAGAATATGTCATACAGTTTTGGTCTCCAGTGCTCAAACAGGACATTATTGTATTATAGAGGGTACAGAGAAGGGCATCTAAGCTGGTAAAGAGTATGGAAAATCTTAGCTATGAGGAGAGACTAACAAAAATTGGGGATGTTCACGCTGGAGAAGAGGCCCTTAAGGGGTGATATGATAACTTTGTATACATATATAAGGGGATCCTTTAATAATCTCTCTAATGCTTTACCAGTAGGTCTTTCCAGCTCACTTGAAGTCACCCATTCCAATTAAAAGAAAATATGTTCCACGTAAATATTCGGAAGGGCTTTTTTTATTGTCGGCGGCAGTGAAGTGGAATTCTCTTCCTAAATCAGTTGTACAGGCTGATACATTAGATAGCTTTAAAAAGGGGTTGGACAACTTTTTAGCAAGTGAAGGAATACAAGGTTATGGAAAAGCTCATAGCACAAGTTGATCAACACCTATGGGACACGCAGAGCTGTCTAGGATGTACAACAGAGACTCAACGAGCCGATCCTGCCTCTCACGGCGGTGATTCAATGGCACAGTGGGGTTTAAGCGGCCATACGTGATACGCAGAGCTATCACAGGCTCGCAGCCTCTTAGGGTACGCAGAGGTACCTGTTGTCTTTAAGCTGGTGAAAGGAACCCTCCTCCCCCCCCGCATCCGATCCCAAAACAGAGGCAGGTTAGTACATTCTACTTTATGGGCCCTATTGCCACAACATGTGTGCAGCCATGACAAAGGGAATATAGAAAGGGGGTTTTACGCTAAACATGGCAGTCACAAGTTTGGAGGCGGTGCGCAGATACGGAGGAGAGGCAGTAGCAAGTGCGGACACGGGGTGCTGCCTGGTTTGTCTGATATGCGCGGTGGCTCCACGCGGTAGAGCCGTGGCCTGCCTGATTTAGCGATCGAGCGCTATAGCGAGCTAACAAACGCAGTGACGTCATCAGCATTCGCCGCGGGACACACTCGCTCTAGCAGCGTGGTAAGCTGTATCAGAACAGCATTGGACGTTACACGGTCACAATATACTGCACAGACTAATCCACATAGTCCACTGGTTGAGAGCACAACCCTTGGTTAACCACCTCATTCTTAACACAACATGTAAAAAGCGGATTCCTTATCAGAGCTCAGGGCAGTTGGTGAAAAAGCCGGATAAGTTGCCAAAATGTAAAACCTGTAGACATTCTCTCAGGAAATCCGAAAGAAATTATTGCTGTGACTGTAAGCCCAGCACAAAGCGTGTAGAATTACAGGGACCACCTATATTATCCCCACAATCCAATTTTTTGCAATCAATAGAACAGTGATCCCCAACCAGTAGCTCACGAGCAACATGTTGCTCCCAGTGGCCTCAAAGCAGGTGCTTATTTTTTAATTAATGGCTTAGAGGTAAGTTTTGGTTGCATAAAAAACAGATGTCCTGCCAAACATTCTCTCCTGTAGGCTGCCAGTCCATATAGGGGCTACCAAAAAGCCAATCAGAGCTCTTATCTGACATCCCCATGGACTTTTTCATGCTTGTGTTTCTCTCCAACTCTTTTTTAAATTTAAATGTGACTCACGAGCAAAAAAGGTTGGGGATCCCTGCAATAGAAGAATCTTCTTCTGTCCTGAATGTAGAGGATACAAGGTCTCACTTATACCAGCCACCCTTTAACCAGGCACAACTGATTCCTCTCCCAATCCTTTGAATCTACGACAACGAAGTCCCCCATCACAAATACCACCACAGTTTGGGGAATTTCTACAATGGATAATGAAATTCACTCAACCATTCCCCACTGGGCCAGCTGGCAATACCCAGACACCTAAACATACTAAGAAGCGTAGAGCAACACAACTTATGTTCAAGCTGCAGCAATACTGCGACCGGCAGCGGCCTCAGCAGGCCTAGCCCGCACAGCCAGACATTGGGCACAAGAACCATCAGCACACCCACCATCAACTTGACAGGAGTTACAGACAGAGGTGGATCGATTAGTTACAACTTTTACATTCTTCGCAGATGCAGCCATAGAAGTAACCAAATTCGCAGCTAAGGCTACAGCAAATGCTGTAGTAACAAGATGAGCCTTATGGCTGAGACACTGCTTCGAAACTAAGACTGCTATCCCTACAGTTTACATGTGAATCTCTTTTTGGACCTGACCTGAAGCAGATTATAGCAAAAGTAACAGGAGGGAAGAGTACCTTTCTCCCTACAGGAAAGAGGCCAAGATTTGACAATTCCAGTAGATTGGAAAAAAAAAAAAAAGTTGGACATCACAGTCTAGGCCCTTTCGCCCCTTTCGCTCTAGCTTCAGAACAAGTTCCGCAGAACAATCAAACAAATGCAACAGACCAACCTGGCACCAACAGGCTCGCCCCAACACTAAGAAGCCTATACCCAACAGAACTACCTCAGCCCAAGCAGGGCAGAGCTTAGTGGGTGGCAGACTACAAAGATACATAGGGGAATGAGAAACCCACGTGACAGACAAATGGGTACTAGCAATAGTCCAACAGGGCTACAGAATTCCCTTTTCACCCCATCTACCACCCACAAAGTTTTGCACATCCTCAACTACTCCCAACAAAGAACTTCTTCTACAGTAAGAAGCCCAATCACTGTTGTGGGCAGCGGTTATACAAGAAGTTCCTCAATCCCAGAGGTTTCGAGGGTTTTATTAAAATATTTTCCTGGTCAAAAAGAAAGAAGGCCTATACAGACCAGTGCTAAACCTAAAATCCTTCAACACATTAGTCTCCAATCAGAAAATCAGAATGGAGTCGGTTCGGTCAGTAATAGCGAACATGGAACCAAACAACTTCATGACAACCATAGATCTACAATACCCTACATATACCCGTTTACCCAAAGTCCCGCCAATATCTCAGATTTGCAGTAGGCAACCACCATTACCAATTTATGGCCTTACCCTTTGGACTCTGTACTGAGCCACGTCTTTTTACCAAAGTTTTAACACCCATCATAGCGTACATCAGAACACTGGGGATAAAGATTCTACCCTATCTGGACGACCTGCTTATCATGGCACCCTCTGTGGCCCAGGCAGCCTCAGACACTCACACCTGCCTACAGGTTTTGACACGGATGGATGATAAATTTCCAAAAAAGTGCCCTCCAGCCGAACCAGACCATCAAGTTTTTGGGTCTCAAATTCAACTCTCATCTACAGAGAGTATTCTTACCACAGGACAAAATAACCAGATTAGTACAGGCAACCACAAATTTCCAGAAGTCACACACAACCTCTGCAGAATACTGTCTTTGACTGCTAGGATTTATGGTATCAGCACTGGAAGCATTTCCATTCACCAAATTCCATTTACGCCCAATTCAGAACAATTTTCTGAGCCAGTGGAACAAGAACCACAAAGACTTACAACAACCCATCACCATTTCTCATGCAACCAATCAAAGCCTGAGGTGGTGGATGGATCCAACAAACCTCGACAAGGGCAGAAGTTGGGCCCCCAACCTCTGGGAGATTGTGACCACAGATGCCAGCCTAAAGGGCTGGGGAGCAACATACCACAATCATACACTACAGGGCACCTGGGCGCCAGAAGAAAAGGCATTGCCCATCAATATTCTAGAAATCAGGGCGATTGCACTGGCGCTAGAGGGTTGGACGTCTCTTCTACAGTCACAGGCAGTTCAAGTGCAGTTCGACAATGCCACGGCGGTGGCATATGTGAACAAACAAGGGGGCACACGCAGCAAATTATCCATGCAGGAAGTGACCAGAATCTTGCAATTGGCAGAACTTGGAGTGACCAATTTGTCAGCAGTATTCATACCAGGGATACTGAACTGGGAAACAGATTACCTCAGCAGAACAACGCTCGACCAGGGACAATGGGCACGAAGTGTTTCATCAACTAGTGCACCGATGGGGTACACCACAGATAGGCAGGTTAGCCTACAGATACAAAAACAAACTTCCACTCTACTGTGCCAGAACAATGGATCCAGGGGTGGCACTTGTGGACGCATTAGTCAGTCCCTGGGACTTCAAAATGGTGTATGCGTTTCCACCCATAGCAATTCTGCCCAGAGTAATCGGGAAGATAAAGCAAAGCAATCCCACCGCTATCCTCATCCCGACTGGCCAAACAGAGTATGGTATACGGACTTAATAAGACTATCTATTTCCAGACCATGGCGGTTGCCAGATTGTCCAGACCTCCTCATTCAGGGTCCAATACATCATCCAAACTTGTCATTACTTGTTTAACGGCATGGCTCTTGAGTCCGAATGGTGGAACCAACAGGGATATTCACAAAAGGATATGGACATTTTACTTCAGGCACGTAAACAATCTACAACAAAAAAAAAACAGTATTACAGAGTATGGAAAACGTTTCCAGCTTGGTGCCTTCAACGGGGTCTCCACTGGGAACAGAGCTCTCCATGCATCCTGATAGAGTTCCTTACAGATGGCTTTCAAAAAGGTGTAGCGTTACGTACGCTCAAGACACAATTGTCAGCCTCGTCAGTTTTAACTCATAACTGTTGGGCGGACAGAGCAGAAATTCAACAATTTTTTAAGGGCGTAGCAATAAAACGGCCTCCATTCAAACAACAAATTTCAACCTGGGATCTGCCATTGGTGTTGAGTGCCTACAAAAACCACCCTGTGAGCCTCTAGTATCTTGTGATCTGAAGTGGTTATCCCTTAAAGTTGTGTTTTTAGTGGCCATTACATCAGCCAAACGGGTATCAGAGTTAGCTGCTCTTTCCTGCAAAGATGCTTGGATCTCTTTTCACACTGATAAGGTAGTCCTCCGAACTGGCCATGGTTTTCTGCCTAAAGTAGTGTCTGGTTTCCACATAAATCAGGACATTAAATTACCTTCCTTTTGCCCTAAACCATCAAATGACAAGGAAAAACTTCTACATACACTAGATGTGGTGAGAGCCCTTAAAATTTATGTGAAGAGGTCATCGGCTTACCGACGTTCTGACTGTCTGTTTATCTCCTATGCAGTATCACATAGAGGGCTTGCCATATCAAAAAGAACAATTGCTCGTTGGCTAGTGGAAACTATATAAACATAGCCCATGACTACCAAAACAAGCCCAGACCGTCTTGGGCACTTCAAAACATGGCAACTACAGAGCAAATCTGCAAAGCAGCAACTTGGGTGTCACCAAATACCTTTATTAAGTTTTATAAGTTAAATGTTGTTGCTTCTCAATCGGCGGTGTTTGGCCAAAAAGTGCTTCAAGCTGTAGTAGCATAAGGAGAAGCACAAAATATAAGTTACACAGTTCATGTTATACCCACCCTTGAAGAGGGACAGTTTTTGGACGTCCCACAACGTCTGACGTTGACAGGAGGGCCGACTAGAGAAAAGGGGGTTTTGTACTTACCGGAAAACCCCTTTCTAGTAGGCCCAAACTGTCAGTGCAGTAAGTCCCACCCAGGCTGATTGCAGTATCTATTGTCTCTTGCTCTTCTTCTATCTATAATGTCTCCACTAGCTGAGCTTTTCAAAAGACCTGAGGAGAGAAGGTGGAGCCAGCATCATATAAGCAGTAGGAGGGGCTAGGAGTCAACAGCTTTTTTTCTGTCCTGCCTCCAGAGGTGAAGGATAACATAACCCACAATGTCTGCACTGACAAAACCCCTAATTTTGAAAAGTGTAGCACAGTCTGCTACATTTTTTAACAATATAACAGTCAATTTGTCATGGGTACAATTTGTCATTATGCATGTTTAAATATTTACATGCAGATGGAAATAAAAATTATAACTTTTATAATAACTTACAACTCTCAGTATTTGTTTCATAAGACAGATGATATCTTTAACCCTGTAAAGTACTTTGTGGGTATGAGATTAACAACCTGTTAGTCAAATGACTTCTGGGGGGTGCTTGGTCTGGTTGTCTCTGTTCTTGTTGTGGATTGCTGAAGTACTGGGACGTCTCCATGACCAGTGGTTGTTCTGTTAATATTGCTGTGTCGTACCATTATGTGTATCTAAATGTGTAGACTGTGTGATATTTGATTAGTTGTGGTAGGGATTTTATGTACTTTTCCCATATCTTAACCTGAGCACCATATTCTGTTATTTCTTTCCAAAAGTTTTGTATTAAAGGGCATGACCACAAAGTATGTATCAGGTCTGCTTTTGGGGATTGACATCTAAGGCAGGCATCAGAGGGCAGACCTCCCATTTTATGTCTTCTGATCGGAGTCAGATAAGAATTATGTAGTATTTGTAGAGACATTTCTTGGTATCTACTTGTTGGAAGTAGTTTCATAATTTTTGTGTGTTGTTTTAAGGTTTCAGATGTGTTTGTGTTTGGGATGTCTTTGATCCATGTAAAGTTTGATTTTTGTTCATTTTCAATATCAATTAAAGTTCTTATCGCTTGATAAATTTGTGATGTAGTTTGTTTTGTCAGTTTATCTTTCCACATTTTATTTAGTGGGTTAATTTTTTCGTTTTCTGTTTTTTTTTTATTGATCTAGTTGCAAAGTGATGAATTTGGAAGCTTAGAAATATATGTTGTGTCGTGAAAGGGAACTTTTCTCTTATTTTCTCTTGTGATAGTATTGTGTAATTATTATCTATTATATCATATAGATTATTTAATCCTTTTTCTTTCCATTGTGATAGGGTAGGGTTTCTTATTCCTATTGGGAAATTGCTGTTGCCATTCCATGTTATGTATGGTGAAATGTGTGGTGTTAGATTTTGTCTCTTTCTCACAGTTTGCCATGCTTTGTATGTATCTGTAACTAAAGGGTTTTCTCTTAGTAATGTTGGTATGTTATGTGTCGGTGTATGTAGCATGTGGTTGAGGGAATAGTTTTCTGCTGTGTAATGGTCTAAAGCTATTGTTGTGTATAAATCTCTATTTAAAATCCAATCTCCCGCATAGCGTAGAAGTGTTGCTTCATTGTATTCTTTAATATTTGGAAAGTTTGTGCCCCCTAGATGTTTGGGTTGTTGTAGTTTGAAGAGACTAATTCTTGAGCGTTTTTTGTTCCAGATAAATGTTCTAAATGTTTGGTTTAATCGTTTCTGATCTGTTGGTTTTATATAATATGGTAACATTTGGAGTGGATATAGTAATTTTGGAAAATAGATCATCTTGATAAGGTGTATTTTACCTAAAAATTTTAATTTTGTGTATTTCCATTGGTGTATTTCTTGTTGAATTTCTTCTATTGTCTTCCTTAAATTTAATGTGTATATATCTTTATGGTGTGAGGGTAATTTTATCCCTAGGTATTTAATGTTTTGCTTGGTTTTTTTGAAGGGGAAGTGTGTTGACCAATCTTTGGGATCTGTGTGGTGTAGTTGTAGTGCTTCTGATTTGTCTACATTTATTTGAAATCCCGCTATTCTACCGAATCTTTGTATAAGTTGTAAAATTGTGGGTATTTCTGTTTTTGGTTGGTTAAGAAATAGCAAGATATCATCTGCAAAAGCTGTTACTTTTAATTTTGTTTGTCCTATTTGTATTCCTTGTAGTTGTTGGGTTTTGAGTATATGTCTTAGTAACGGGTCTATGGCTATATTGAATAGAAGGGGAGACAGTGGGCAGCCTTGACGTGTGCCTCTGTGGATTTGGAATCTATCTGTGGATTTGGAATCTATCTGTATTAGTATTGTTGATTGTTAGAAATGTTTTGGGTGCTAGATATAGATTTTTGAATAAGTTTAGCATATGTATGCCAAAATGTTGAAACTTTAATAGTCTGCGTATATGTATATGTGTTATCCTGTCAAAGGCTTTATCGGCATCTAAATTTAATAACATTCCATGTTTTCTTTTTTCTAGGTTACTAATGTATATTGCTGTTATTATTTGTCAAAGTGCTCTGACTGGTTGGCGGTTTTTGAGGAAGCCTACTTGGTGTTCGGTAAGTATTGAGGGTAGTATTTTTTGTAATCTATCTGCCATTATTTTGTTCATGATTTTTATATCTTGATTTAAAAGTGATATTGGTCTGTATGATTGTGGTTCTGTCTGGTCTTTTCCTTCTTTATGTATTAATATGATTCTGGCTACATTTGCTTCATCCCATAATGAGTTACCTTGTAAAGTGTCATTGTATAGGGTGGATAATAGAGGTGTTAAGTCTGGTAATAAAAGTTTGTAAAACTCTGCCGTGAGGCCATCTGGCCCTGGCGTTTTCCCATTTTTTAAGTGTTTAATTGTCTCTGTTATTTCTTTTTCTGTCATAGGTGCGTCTAGAATTTCACGATCCTGGACCGATAGTTTTTTAAGGTCTGCTTCTTGTAAGAATTTCAAGCCGTCGTTTGGATCGTCTATTGGGGCCTCATAGATTTGTTGGAAGTGTTTTGTTATAATTTCTCTAATTTGTTTTTGGTCTCTGGTCCATCCACTAGTAGTTTTTAGTCTCTGTATAAATGTGTTTTGTTTTTGTTTTTTTGCTATGTGTGCTAATAATTTTTACTTGTTGCCGTGTCTATAAAATTGGTTTGCTGTATGACTTATGGTGTTGTATGCTTTTCCGGTTAATAAAGTGTCAAATAATAGTTTTGTCTCTTTGTATTTATTCTTATCTTCCTCCGTGTTTGTTTCTTTGAAAGTTTTATATCTTTGTGTCAATTGTTTTTGTAATTGGTCATATTTTTCATTGTATGACTTTTTTTGTTTAATTATATATGAGATTATATGCCCTCTTAATACCGGCTTTGCCGCTGCCCATAATAATTGTGGGTTGTCCCAATGATTAATGTTATCATCTATATAGTTTGCCCAGCTTGTTTTTAAGAATAATTCTTCATTAGCGCTCAGATAGGTCGGGAATCTCCAGTTGTAGGAACCTGACTGGGGTATTTTTAGTTTTAAACTGGCTGAAATCAGAGCATGGTCTGAAACATCTATGTTTCCAATTTTGGTTTTTGTTAATGTTGTTAGTATCGATTGTGAGATAAATATATAATCTAACCTTGAGTGTGTCTTATGTACTCCTGAGTAAAAGGTATAGTCTTTGGTGATGGGATGTGTATGTCTATATGTATCGTATAGTTGTAGGGTTTCACATAGTGTATGTAAAGGTCGTGTTCTATTTCTTGAATGTGCAGTTGTTTTACCTGTTTTGTCCATGGAGTCGTCCCAGACCACGTTGGTGTCTCCTCCTAGAATGATGTTTTCTGCCCCCCAGGAGTTTACCTTCTGTAATACATTCATGAAAAATTTTTATTGTCATCATTTGGGGCATATATGTTTACTATTGTATAAACTGTCCCATTTAAATCCAAGTCTATTATCAATAGTCTACCGTTTTTATCTTTGTGCGTTCTGATAATATTACATTGTATATCTTTGCTAATTAAAATTGCTACCCCTCTTGATTTTGTTTTGTATGATGCCTCTATTAACGTTTGTAACCATTTGCTTTTTAATATCTGTTTGTCTTTTCTACGCCAATGGGTTTCTTGTAATAGAACTATCTGGGCTTTTTCCCTTTGTAATCGGTCTAATACCTTTCTTCTTTTTATTGGAGGGTTAAGCCCTCCTACATTCCATGATAGTATCTGGAATTGGGTTGTCAATCTTTTTGTGGTGTCTTCTATTTCTTGTGTATTGGTCATTCTATGTGTGTTATCCCACCCCCTTTTTGTGGTGTGTGATTATTAGATTTAGATTTTTAAAATGGGTTAGCTTGTCCCAGCGAGCAAGCCAGTTTCCCTGGTTTATATTTTTATAAGGTTGTTGTGTGAGTATTGTTCTAGCTATCTGTCTCTTTTCTCTTCTCAACTTCACTGTTAAGAATTTCTGTATTAACATAAAAATAACATAACATATAAACATTTTCAAAATAAAGTAAAGGTACTGTGATTTTTCTCACTATTGCCTTATATAGTAGTTTTTCTCTGTTGTTACTTTGTGTTGAGTGGGAGATCATAGTCACATTAAGGTTATTGCTTATAGAGTCCTGGATTATTTTCATTGCCTCCTATAGTGATTTTCTTAGATCTTTTTTTGTATTGGTTAGGAGGCTATAGTCACATTAAAGTGGTTTTGGATTTATCAAAGTTTCAGTTTCTTGGTATTTCCATATTGCGATTTCTTTGTGTTTTCATGTTTGGTTTTGATGTTAGTCCGAGTTTTGTATGTATTTCAGGTTGGGTTCTTGTCATTGGTTTTCCTGTCATAGTATTCCTTGGCATGTTTTGGATTCTCAAAAAATCTAACTGTTCCGTCATCCTTGTCTACAATTTTAAATTTTGCAGGGAATAGCAGGGAAAATCGATATCCGGCGTTAAACAGTGTTGAGCAGATCGTTGAGAATTCCTTGCGTTTTGTTGCAACAGAAGCTGAAAAGTCCTGAAATAGTAGGATTTTTTCCCCATTGTATTGTAGATTACTTGTTTTCCTGTAGGCTGTCAGTATGTTCATTTTATCTGTGTAATTAAATAATTTAAATATTACTTGTCTTGGTCTGTTGGACTCTATGGTTGGGGGGGTCCAATTCTGTGAAATCTTTCAATTGGGAAGTTGGTTTGGCTTTCTTCCATTTTTAACAGTGTTGGTAGTTTGTTTTTGAGAAATTTTTCCAGTTCTGCTCCTTTAACAGCTTCTGGGATACCTACCAATCGGAGGTTATTTCGCCTGCTCCTGTTTTCCAGGTCATCTATTTTTTCAGCAAGAATAGTAATTTCTTTCTGTTGTGTATCTATAGTTTTTTGTGCTGTATCTAACTCGTCTTCCAGTGTACTTATTCTTTCCTCGGCCTCTGTTATTTTTTGTGCCTGGTTGTTTATTTGTTGGAGTATTATTTCAGTTATGCTTTCTGTTATGCTTTCTTTTATTCCTGTTAGTTTTTGGTCTAACAAAGGGCCAAGTATTTGTGTCAAGTCTTGTATTTGAATCTGTGTTATTTGCGGATTTGAGTCAATGTCTGAGTCCATTGTTTCGTTGTGCTGTGGTGTTTTTTTATCCTTTAGCTTTGTCTTTGTTTGTCTTTGTGCTTTTGCACTTGATTGTCCCATATATTTATCCATTTCTTGTCGTCGGTTTGTTTGTAGTTATTTTTTACAGTTTGTAAATTTTTACCTTAATGTTTAGTTTTCTGTTGCCTGTTCTTGTTTTTATTTCCCTTTGTCGGGGCAATAGTAGAAGGGTTTATTTTCAAAATTCCATTTTCTTTGTTATCTTCAGCGGTTTCCTTAGGTTAGTTCAAGAGGTTATGGGTTTCTTGGTCTTTGTATTGTAGTCTTTTGATTATTGTTTGTTTGGTCAATTTCTTTTTATTGTTTGTTGTTATCGCGGCTTTGTTTTCTATTTCTTTTCTGTTTGTGACCTTATATTTGTTTGCTATGTCTTTTCTTTTAAGATTGGTCCTTGTTTTTGTGTTGTCCGATTTTCGTTTTTTTTATCGGTTTTTTCTTAGTTTTGTGATGTAGTTTTTGATTATTATTTGTTTAATCAGTCTTTTTTGTTTTGCGTTATGGTGTCGGTTTGGTTTTCTTTTGGGCTTGATAGTTGCTTTTATTGTTGTCTTTTGGTCTGTTGCCCAATTTTGTTATTTATCAGTTTCTGAATTTTAGTTTTATTTGACTTGGTGTAGTCTTTGTTTTGTAGTTTCCTCTTGTTTCCTTAGTTTTTAAGTTTTCTGCTTAATGTATTTTTTATTTCCAGGTTTTCTGGCTTGTAGTTTTGTCTTTAAATGGTTTGAAAAGTCTTTGTAGCTTTGCTTTTCTTTATTTTTGCGTTGCTTTTTATGCTTTTTATGCTGTATTTCCTTTCCTCTTTTTCTTTTTATTATTGTTCTAGTGCAGGGGTAATTTTGGCGTTTCCAGATCTCTTTGTATCTTTTGCTTTTTTGAGATGTCTTTTAAAATGTTGCTTTCCTGCCCTCCCGTGACCAATTGTTAATAGTAGGCCTGGTAGTCTCTTACCGACCTTTTGCGATATGGTCCGGGTCCACAGGTTGTTATGCAGTTTTGTTTGCGGTCACCTCGTGTGTTGGTTCGACCGGGGCCTCTGCCTCCAACTCTCCTCCCAAGATGTCTCCGGTTCCCGCTCCAACGTACGCGATCCGGCCTGGCTCCTCCGCCTGTGTCTGTCCCATTGCTCTCGCGGGTCTCCGCTCGGTCTTGCGCCGCCGGCACCTCCGCTGTCCTCCGGTGCGTTCACCTCCGCTGCACCGCCTCCGCGACAGTCCCCACGCTTGGGCGTCGCGATCCGGGCCTATGCTGGTTACACAGCTGCGTTCCGGGACTGCACTTTAGAGGTAAGCCTGCTGCCTGTCTGAGGGCCTGCCGTATTGTGCTCCGGTGTTTGCGTATGCTGGCGCGTAGTGTTGGTCTGCGGAGTATGCTGTTCTTGGGGTATATCCACACTGACCTGGGACCGGGTCTGCCGCAGCGTCTTTGTGCGTGATCTGGCTTGGGCCTGCCTGGTATGTGGCCACTCGATCTTCCGGGGCTGCAAATAGGGGAATGAGCCCGATGTTTGTTTCAATCGTTGCCCCTTATTATCCCGCACAGTTAGAGCTGAATATTTGTTGTTTTTTGGAGTGGTAATCAGCTTGATGGTGTTTGATTATAGCTCAATAGCGGGAGCTCATCTAAGATGCAGCCATCTTTGGGTCCGCCCCCCGGAAGTCCACATAATAACATTTTTAGTAACTTATAGCTTTTGTAACAAATGACAGAAGATGTATTTAACCCTATAGAGAATTTTGTGGGTATGAGGTTAATAACCTATTAGTTAAATGGCTCCTGGGGGGTGCTTGGTCTGGTTGTCTCTGTTCTTGTCGTAGGTTTCTGAAGTACTGGGACGTCTACACGACCAACGGCAGTTCTGTTAGTATTGCTGTGTCATACCAGGATGTATATCTGAATGTACCTGCATTGTTTTTTATTACTTATATTTACCTTTGTGAAAAGTTTCTGTGAAGTATTTTTGTTTTGCTTCCTGTAGACACCACAAAGTTTGGTAATAGGTAATTTTTAGAAATGTAATAAAAAATTGTTCTCTTTGATAAAGCTTTTTTGGTAGTTCACAGTTGAAAGACATTTACCCATTTTGGATTCAGCAGCATAATCTTTTCAGTTGAGTTTTGTTTTAATTCATCAAAATATGTATATTTAGGAAATCTTTATAACTTCTTAATAAAAAGATATATTTAACTATTTTAGGTTTGAGATTAGTTGTCATTTCTGAAAATATAAGTTTTTGGGGGAGGTGAACTTATGAAGTTAAACCACATAAAATTTTGGAGCCTCTGCATGTCACATTCTTTGTAACCCTATACTAATTGGGCATCTAACTGTAGCATTCATATTTCGGATATTTTAATTTGGTACTGCTAATGATGTGATGATGTGCTGTTAAGTGGAAATTTTGAGGTTATTGTCAGAAACTTTATAAAAACACCTATATTTAAGAAATACAACTTTTTAGTCTCAGTATAAACACATTTCTTCACAAATCGAAAGATCCGCAATCTCAGGACTTATGAAATAGCATATTACTTTATTGTAAAATAACAGACTAACGTTTCAGCCATAACACAGGCCTTTCTCAAAGTACCTAATCAGCAGTGAGCATGTCTTAAAAACACAACATGGCGGAAAAAAAAACCAGCAGCAACCCCCATGGTGAATCAAAGCATCATAGTGGAACAAGCACTTTAAAAGTCACTGTAAATATGTACAATATACATAGACAAACATATAGTATACAATATATTCCTACTAAAAAACATATTACTCGAGTTCATTGATTAAAACAAATAAATATTATATATTATTATTCTGGCCCTTAGGGGCAGATTTTACTAAGGGTCGAATTTCAAAGATAAAAAAACTTCAAAATTCAACCATCAAAAAAGTGTTTTTTTTTTTATTGAAAACGGACCGTTTTCGATCGAATAGGTCAGTTTTCAATCAAATACAAATCGTTTTAAATTGTTCGAATGCATTGTTTGAATGCATTGTTCGATTCGAACAATTTTGCCCAAAAAGTTTAGATTTTCAAAAATTTCCAAAAACCCTCTTTAGAATTTCATGGAGGTCCCCCATAAGCTAAAATAGCAATTCGGCAGATTTAAGGGGGCAAAGGGTTGAATTAAAAATTTTTAAAGAGACAGTACTTTGATTTTCGAATAGTCACATTTTAAAATTCAATTCGAATTTTGGTTGAAGTACCCAAAAATTATTTATTTTAATTCAAATTTTTTAATTCGAATTTTCACTTTGACCCTTAGTAAATCTGCCCCTTAGTGTTAAACAGCCCAATAAAACTAGGTCTCACATTCCATCCTGTCTCCATGCAACTAAAACTCTCTTCTCATCCTATTCTAATGGAGATATTTGTTGCTAGGACAAGTTCCAGTACATAGGGTGTATAATATTGCTGGGGATTATATGGTAATGGACTCTTAGGGGCAAATTTACTATTATTCCCCATAATTAGCTCAACCAAATTCGCAATTCGATAAGTATTCGACCATCAAATACCTATCGAATTGCTTTAGGCTATCATTTTGCTCGATATCCGATTTCTTGATTAATTCGTACGATCGGATACCGATCATTTGATTTCATGAAAAAATCGTGAAATTTCCTTCGAGAGTCCGAAAAATTCGTACGAATCGAACGATTGAATGCTCCGATCATACAAATGGTAGCAGGTCTTAACCTCAGAAGCTTCCCATACCCAATTTGGTAGGTTCAATCTGGCGAGGTAGGAATTCGAATAACTTTAAAATTTTAAATCCTTCGATCATCGAATGGTCGAATTATCGAATATCCGGTCATTTGATCTAGTCGATATTCGATGATCGAAGAGGCCAAATTTCACTTTACGATTTCACGAAAAAATCGTATGATCGTTATTCGATCGAACTTCGATCATTTCACGTAATTTCGTAAATCGGCCCTTTAAAATATCTACTATGTCTACTATCCCTCATAGGTGTTATTTGTCAAAACACAGATTTACTAAGGGTCGAATTCAAGGGTTAATTAACCCTCCAATTTGACCATAGAATTTACATTGAATTAAAACCCTTCAAAATCGAGGGGTTATAACGCAATATCATTTATCGAACAATCGAATATTAAAGGGGTGGTTCACCTTCAAGTTAACTTTTAGTATATTGTAGAAGGGCCAATTCTAGGAAACTTTTCAATTGGTCTTTTACCACAGAAAATTGAAAGTTTGGATATCTATGATCTATGGACTTTTGTGTCAATAAGGTATTTTTAATATGTTGTAAAAAAGGGAATATAATGTTGGTAAATGTCAATCATAGGTTTTGTGACATCACTTAATCACAGGGGGTGGGAGTTAATGGTGACCCTCCCTATAAAGGCTTTTCCTAACACTCTTTGTAAAGTAGCACTTGATGACCCGAAACGTTTGCTGAGATCTCACTATGAATAAAAAGAGTGTGCCTTTGTTATTGTTTTTGTATTATATATGGGAGTTCTGATGCAGCGGAGCTAAACATTGTGCACCTCAAATCGATACAAATTAAAGAATTTTTTTGCAACAAGATTTGTGGCGGAGCGGAGTCTTGTTAAGCTGTATACTCAATGTCTTTTTATGCTTAACTAACTGCAAAACTTGCCTGAAATTAGAATTATGGATACAATTTCGGAATATTGGGTCTTTGTTCATGTAGGGGCCCCAAAAAAACACCCAGTATGAGATATAATTTCAACTACAAAAAAATCAACACATTTACTGTATTTTATGTGGGGTAAAGCCAACAAAACTATTAAAACAAGCAGAAAAAATCTTTCATAATTTTCTGCATTGCAACAGCACATATCCCTCTCTCTCGCATATTCAGTGCTGCTTGGAACTTTGTAAGAGAGTCCATCAGTTTAATTTGTCCCTCCAACACCTCAGGCTCTGTATTATGGCTCCGTATCTCCTGTTCATTTTGTTCAAGCTTGAGAATGATAGTCTAGTTCAAGTTACTGCTTTTGTGTAATGGCTGTATGAGCCTGCTAATAAAGCACTGTTCTACTGATTCCCACCTTTTACAGAACAGCTCATCTTCAGCAAACAGTGTGGGGCTAAGATGGGCCCACAGACCACAAGGGATCCGTTGCAGTCTGATATATTTGGCCACAGTCCCAAGCAATTTTCTTTATATGTAACTTTTTAATCTCCTTAAATTCACAGAGGACACCACATTGAGAAAAAAAATCTGAATTGTCTTAAGAAGGCAAACTATTTCACAATCGGAAAATATAGGCAGCACTCACTTTTTTATCAATGGGTGCATCCACTCCTGGATCAACTTGTATAGTTGAGTATAGGAGGCACTTCCATCATTAAAGCCAACAAAATTGTTAACCCCTGAAAAGCACCTTAAGGAAAATGTCTTTAAGATGTAGATTGTCCTTGGCTGTGTTTTCTTTTAGGTGTCATATCCTTAGTTAAAGTCATATCTGGACATAAAACTCCTGTCTCTGTTCAGGCCACATTCTAGGGAGTTAAACTTTCTCATGAGTTTGAATTCCCACTCCTTCCGCTCCTGTTGTGTCTTAAAGTTACATTTTAAAACTGTGACCCGAAGATCTTTGATGCTGTGGCTATTGCTGCAGAACTGTGCTGCCACTGGGACATCTGTGTTGCATCTCCTTGCCTGCAGAAAAGATGTGAAACCTGTGCACACATACATGCAGTAGACCGTGTACCAATACCACACCGTCAACAGGAACATCACATAAAAGGTTCATTTACCTGCAAATCGGACAATGTGGTATACCTAATAATGTGTTTGAAATGCCCCACTACAGGACTCTATGTGGGAGAAACAGGACAAACACTGCGCCAGCAGATGAACTCCCACAGGTTTAACATCAAGCATGGCAACACAGATGTCCGAGTGGCAGCACACTTCTGCAGCAATAGCCACAGCATCAAAGATCTTCGGGTATTATAGCTAAAAGTGTTCTAGCGGCTCAGGTTTGGACCACCTTAGAGACCTGGTTTAGTAACATCAGCAAGGGAACGGGTTGAATGTGGATCCCTATGACATTTGCAATATAATCAAATATGGATGCCCAAAATGTATTTATTTTTGGGCAGAACCACATCATGTGCATATAATCAGCTGGTGATTGGTGGCATTCTCTTGAATCTTAAATGGGGCATTGTGTCTTTGTATTCCAGCTACCAAATACTGAAATATTTCGAAATTTCTAAATATAGCATCAAATCTACCATTTTATAGCATTATATATATCCCATATGTTATTGGGTATATACTGATGATCTACAGCTGCATAACATGTGCCTAGATTTATTCATAGCCTGTAACCCCAAAATATTGCTTGTGTATACCAATTTCATACCTTACATATCAACTACAGGGAAACTTTAATTTTACATCCTCTAATTTTAAGTTTCCTATATTTTACACCAGCTAGTTCAGCAAGCATTTGTCAGAGTCTGAAGGCACAGTTTGCAGTGAGGACCAAGGAGGCAGCAATGATATAACACTGTTCGTGGTACAGAAGGGTTAGGCAGAAGAATTGTCAATCCATGCAAAGGGTCAGTTCAGGTGGCAAGGTTTCATGGTCCGAATTCAGGCAAGAGGTCTAGGATCAAGAGTTCAGTCAATAGAATAACGCCCAGGACCACAAAGTAGTAGAACCTATAATCGGGCACTGAGTGGATCTTCTGGTGTCCTTAAATAGGAGAGTTTTTGCGCTAAAATGTGCCTGATGACGTCATGCATCATGCGCCAAGATTGTGTGTTGACTCTGCACGATTTGACGCCAGCGTCATATGCTGTGTCCAAATAGTCACACCAGCATCATCACGCTGCGTAGGAATAGTCATGCTGGCATCCGACGTCAAGACATCAACAAAGTCCTGATATGCCAGGGGAAGAGAATGAAGATTTATTGAAGAACAAGATAATTTCTGGACTGCATTGGTAGGTAAACAATTTTGTTGGCAGGAAGGGCTCCAATAGGAAATTTGGCTTCCAGACCATGATGATGGGATTGTGGAGTTGAAGCCAGGGCAACCCCAGGACTACAGGTGTGGAAGGGAATTAAAAATAAGAAAAAAAAAGTCTCTCAACATGCAGTGCCCCAATCATAACAAAAAGTTCAGGTGTGGCATGTGAGATATAGGCCATGGATAACGTCTGTCGTCAATCACCAATACACAAAGATAATTCGGCAAGGGGATCAGAGGGATATCATGCAGGGTGGCAAACGTCTGGTCCAGGACGTTAACTGCAGCACCGGAATCCAGAAATGCTTGCGTCGTGACTTGCTTGGGGGTGACTTGAAGCTGCACAGGAAGCATGAATCGATGAGAAGACTGGTGGGAAAAAGGATAAATTACGCCCAGGCGAGTCTCCCCAAACTTACCTAGTCGTGGCAACTTTCCTGCTTCACCAGGCAATTAAAGGCAAAATGAGCCTTGCCTCCACAATAAAAACATAAGCGGGCTCCCCCAATTTTCATGGGTTCCACAGAAGAAGAAGTCAAAGCAGGAACAGGTCGGGTAAGGCGGAACCGTCTCTGGAATCAAGGGGCCAGTAAAGGCTGAAACTTCTTGCTTCTCTCTGTGTCAGACAGGTGCTCTCGCATTCTGTTGTCAATCTTAATGGCCCGAGCAATAAGATCTTCCAATTGTTCTGGAAGGTCATGGGATACCAGATTGTCCTTAAGACGAATAGAAAGAGGAGTATTGCGAAGGCTGGAGCTCGAATTGTATCTGGCATTGGTTCACAGACCCTCGACAAGCCTGTGGATCTCCATGGTAGAGTGTGGGAGCAGGAACCTTGGGCTCCGAGCCATGAGCTGGAGACAGAACGACTGCTGGAACCGCTGTCCAATATGGCCTCCAATGCATGCCTGAAATGGGCCTGCTGGACCTTCTGGGACTCCATGCGTGAGGCCAATCCACTGAATGCTCTTCCGAAATCAGGTTAAGGTGGAGCTTCCTCAGAAGGGTCCATGGCCCAAATATACTGTCAGGGTTCCGAAGGAGCAGTTTGCAGTGAGGACCAAGGAGGAAGCAATATAGATATAACACAGTTGGTGGTACAGAAGGGTTAGGCAGAAGAATCCGTCAATCCAGGAAAAGGGTCAGTTCAGGCGGCAAGGTTTCATGGCAAGAGGTCTAGGATCAAGAGTTCAGTCAATACAATAACACCCAGCAACACAAAGCAGTAGAACCTATAATTGGATCTTTTGGCGTCCTTAAATTTTTTGTGATTTTTTTGTCGATTTTTCATGCCAAAACGTGCCTGACATTATGCACCATACACCAAGTTTGTGTGTTGGCGCCGCACGTTTTAGCGTCCGATGTCCACATGGTCTCCCCTGGGCGCTGCCATCTTGGAAGCACCGGAGACCGTAAGGACAAGCACTTCTTACAGCAATATAGAGCTCCCTAGCATTAGTGGAGCTGAATTTCATTTTAAAAAAACTTAAATTTGTTTCTTAAATGAAAACTAGACCCCCCCATGCCAAAATCCCCCTTTACTGTTTGCCATTGACCCCCCCCCTCTCTCCCCACTCTCTACATGGACAAAAACAACCCCTTAAAAATCTGACCCTAAAATGCAGAGCAGCGCAGCATAGCTCTAGGCAACGATCTTCTGCTATTTTGTATTCTTTTGGGGCTCAATGGCAACACAAAGCCTGTGGAAGCATATGCAGTTGGGCCAAGCCAGAATTGAACAAAGAATACAAATCATTGGAAAATGGAGATCTGCTGCACTGCTCTGCATTTTAAGATCAGATTTTTTTAAAGGGTTGTTTTTTTTTTTTACAGGTGCACAGTGCAGAGAAGGAGATTGGGGGCAATGGCAGGCATTTTAGGGGGCTTAGGGTTTAGTTCTTCTTTAAAGTTACCTGAGTCAGCTTTTTGTTGCCCCTGGTAACTGGTCTCTCACTGCTGCCTGAGGCAAGGTTCTCATGACAGGAATGGCCTTGGTCCCCCCCAACATATAATGCATACTCACAGGGGCAATCCGGGCCCATATGCCACCTGAGGAGGTCTTCTTTTTGCCGCCACGACGCTAGAACAGAGAGCGTGATCGTGCTCTCACTAGAAGAGCTGAATTTCTGGGTTAAAAAACAGAAATTCGGCTCTTAGTTACCAGGAGCAGCATTTTTGCCCCTCTGGTAACCAGGGGGGCGCTGCCACCTGAGGCGAGTGGCTCAACTCGCCTCATTGGTGGAGCGCCCCCGCATACTCAACTTCCCTAATTTTATATGCTCATTTACTTTATAACAGTTTTTCTGGTCTGCTGATAAAGGGGACCAGAAAAGCTTAAAAAACTAGATTTTACTTCAGGGGAAAACTAGAGAAAGGCATATTTACTCATTCCTGAAAGTGCACTTTCTGATGGTTTTCATACTATTATAGTACAGTATGTTATGAAACACAGTATGCAGCCAAAGCTGAAATGCCAGCAGGCTGATTTCTGCCCAGTCTGGTCCTAGCCTTAAACCTAGACGATCCACACTCATAGGTTCCCTTAAAGGAGAAGAAAAGGTTAAAACTAAAGAAAATTTATTAGAAAGGTCTGTGTAAATACAGCCAGTTACATAAGGGCAGAGACACACAGTCAGTCAGATTTGGGGAGATTAGTCACCCAGCGACAAATCTCCTCTTCTTTGGACTGACCAATATACCTGAACTGCCTTTCCTTGCCTTCTCGCCAGCTAGAATGTAAATCACAAGCGGGATGGCACTCGGATCGCTTATTTTCAGAAGTCGCCTGAAGTTTCCTTGTGAGGCAAGGAAAACAAAGTGCTCCGAGTACCATCCCATCTGCGAATTACATTCTATCCAGGGGGAAGGCAGAGGAGATTTGTCGCTGGGCTACTAATCACCCTGAATCTGATTGTGTGTCTCTGCCTAATGCTGCTTTCGGTCCTCTGTGAAAAGAGATTTCCTTCTTTCAGCTCAAACCAATGATTTGGGCAGCATGCCTGCACAACAACATCCTCTCTCCCAAGAAACATATTAGGTAAGTTACACCACACAGGACTGATAAGGCAGCTGCTAACGTAAGCAAAAAGAGAGCTTCTATGGCTGATTACTCTGGTATGGTAAAACATTCCACAGACTAAGGGCAGAACTACACAGACAATTGCTGTCCATTTTCTGTGCATCCGATGCTGAGAGACAAAATGCATTAGACAAAAACAAGGCAAGTAATAGAAAGTCGAATGGTGTTGCAGGGTTAGTGTGAAGCAACACAACTGTCGGATGAAAATGCTGTAAGCTGCGTCTTCATCCGTCATGTCGCGTCCGATCAACCTTACACTATCTGACTTTCTATTACTTGCCTTGTTTTTATCGTTTTGACTCCCATTCAGTCATTGTCACTTTTTCCAATGCACTTGGATTAGGTATATATATATATATATTTTTTTTTTATGCATTTTAACAAAAAGTAAGAAAAAACAATAAGGTGTGATAACAAAATAAAGTAGGCAGACAGATGTAGTTTGGGGGAGGGTCAGAGGAAGAGTGGACTACCAAATAGTGAGTCTGTTGGTCCTTATGGTCTCAAAAGACAAAGAGTGGGTCAGAGGAAGAGTGGGCTACCAAATAGTGAGTCTGTTGGTCCTTATTGTCCCAAAGGATCAAGATCAGTGGTGGTTTCTTGCAGGAGTTCCATGAGTCCCAAAGATTGGTGAATTTTTCAGGGTATTCTCTACTTGAGTATGTCAGCTTGTACATGGGGAGTACGTTGAAACAGCACTTCCTAGGAAGCTCAAGGAAAGATGGTAAGAAAAATGAAATATATATATATATCTTGCAGTATTTTTATACTTTTTCTGTAACACCTCTTAGTGCTCCCGTTTAATTACTTAATAAAAATATTTTTTTTTTCTTTCACCTGTGTCTTTTATGTGTATTTTTCTATTTACCCAGTTTTTAGTTTTATACTGAACAATTCCTTTAATGGCTATGTCAAACAAGGGTGTTCAGTAACTGATATTTTAAAGCATTAAATGACCTCGGGCCATGGATTAAAAAATATACATAGCATATGTATGCACTGCGTATCTTGTCGGCGCTATACAAATAAATGATGATGATGATAGTTACTCATTGGGTCTGGTGAATAAGTAACCAATGCTTTAAAGCAGGGGTGTCCAACCTTTTGGCTTTCCTGGGCTTTCCTGGGCCACACTTGAAAAAGAAAAAATGTCTGGGGCAACACATGAAATACACAAACGCTTTTGATTTGTAAAAGTAAAGAAAATGCACAGTAAAGAACTACAATACCAGTTGTATAACCAGATAGAGCTATACACTGAAATATAGGACACCTGGATATTAAATAGACCTATTATATTATTATTATTATCATTATTATTATTATTATTACTACTAACTGGGCATTTGGCCACTGCCTACTCTTATATCCTTTGCAACATGAAGTTTCCTCGGGAATCAATGGTTTCAAGCTCGGCTGCATTCATATCCATCTCGGGCCGCAGGTTGGACACCCCTGCTTAAAGGATTACTTTCGGCCACTGGTCTCATAGTATATAAGTGCAGAGAGGGATGTGCTGCATAAAATCCATCTCATTCCAGCCTGGCTTGAAAGGGTTCTGGGCAGCAAATCTAACTTCAAAGTAGCTGTTTTTGCAATTCTGCCTTTTTGAATAGGTCATTGGGGTTAAATTACTTCAAGCCACCAATTTCAAAGTATATGTGCACAGAGAGGGATGCCCCCCATAAAACCCATCTCATCCCAGTCTCAAAATGGCTCTGGGCAGGAAAAGTGTCATCAAAGTGTGCATTTTTCACAGGGGAGCTGAATGGGTTAATGACTAATGGGCCAATGCATTAGAACTAGATATTTGCAGACAGGAATGTCCTGCCTGGCTGAAAAGGGGTGTGTCGGCAGGACAAGTGGCATTTAGGGTTGCCACCTTTTGTAAAATTTTTTACCGGGGGGCGGGGTCACAAAGGGGCGGGGCGTGGTGTCAAAAGGGGCGGGGTGTGCCGTCATCGGGGCGGAGCCACAGCGAGCGATCGGCTGAAGACTGCTAGAAAGGCAGTGGCGTAACTACCAGGGGTGCAGAGGGTGCAATTGCACCAGGGCCCCCACCCCCTTGGGGCCTGTCAGAGCCATGATAATGGTTATGTCAGGCATTTGGTTAGCGCCGGGGGGTTTCATTCAGCTTTAAGGGGCTCCTTTATCTTTGGCTTTTCATGAAACATCAATGGTTTCAGTAGATTGAGACTGCTGGCAGTTAGTGCCTGTACTCTTTTACCAGTTGCATAGCTGATGAATATAACAACTATATAACTAACAAATATAATCATTGGAGGGGACCCAGTCATCTGAGCAACCTCTTGCTACTAAACTTAAGTGCATCTGCCACTCTTGTTCACCTGCCCCCTCCATTTCCACCTGCTTCTGCTCCTGCTCTGCCTGCTCAGCAATTAAGTAGTAAAGAGAAAACAGACCCTAAACCCCCACTGACCATGGAGTCTGCTTCCTCTATAGTTACTCCAGTGTCTTTTTTCATAGAGCCATGCTGGTGTCATATGTGCACATGGGGGTTTGGTATTGTCTTGTCTAAGCACAGCCTATCCTAAAGGTGGCCATACACGTAGACATCCGCTTGTTTCCGATCCGATCGCCAAACGAGCGGATCTCTCCCTGATATGCCCACCTTGAGGTGGGCGATATCGGGCTGATCCGACCGTGGGATCAAGGGCCCAACGATCAGATCAGAATGGAGGCGATACGGGCAGTTGGATCACGGGACCGCATACACGCACAGATGTGCCCGCGATCCGACTATGTTTTTTAGCCGACTTTTGGCCAGGTATTGGTCGGGGAAGACCGTCAGATGGCCCCAAACACAGGCCAATAAGCTGCCGACTCGGGGCCTTTGAGCAGACTGGGTCATCATGGCAACATATGCTCTAAAACCTGTATATATATAATTCAGCATTAACAGTGCCTTCCCTAATGTCCTAGCTTCCCATGCCATGGGCATTAATCCACTCCAATATCATAATGGATGTGCTAGCACTGCACACCATGGGAACTGACACATCCCCATACCATACGCCACTGATCTGCCAGCCCGTGGCATGTGAATGAATGCACCATTACCAGATGCTAATGACTTTAGTGCATTGATAACAAGTTGCATGGTCCTTCTCATCTTTAACCTGGAGAACACTCTGTCCATGATTTGGCCACAGCACATAACAGTTTCCCACTAGGCCACAATCCATGTTAAATGAGCTTGGGCCCAGCGGTGGTCACGCTACGCTCCCTACCTGCCCGGCGCGGCGGGGTCTCGCTGCGGTCCCTACCTTCCCGAAGCGGCGGATCCAAGATGGCGGCGCCCAGGGCTCCACGTGGGCGCAACGTCACGCGCTATGGCACCAAATTCAAAGTCAAAAGGACGCCGGAGACCCAGGTTCAATGCCCGAG
>CM044443.1:62330137-62362583 GCA_024363595.1 Xenopus borealis | reverse complement strand
ATTTAACATATCTTACATGAATTACAGTATACTTAAGTGAGAAAGGTAGTGCTTTATGCAAATACTATTTTGCAGTTTTACCCCTATATATGTCTAAAAAAAAACATTGTGTGTTTATATGTGGGCTGCTTTGATTCTTTTTGCCCGGGCTGCTTTTTACCCCCAATCCGGCCCTGAATACAGCACCAGTGCCTGCCACACAGCCTTTGTCTAAAATGTCTCCATGCCAGAAATTGAGGCGATTGCCCTATTCTATAAGGGATACTGTCAGGAACTAAAGAAACTGGTAGAGCAAGATGTGATTGAAAAAATAATAATTATATAATTTCACAAGAGGGATTACTACCTGACCCTGACCATGTCAACGCTGTTACAACAGCACTTACGCCATCTGATTTTCAGACCTTATGAGCTTTCTTAGGTCTTACTTCATGGTATTCCCATTCCCAGCTATGCTTCAGTTGTGGAGCCACTTAGAGCACTACTACATGGAACTACAAGTCTGGTTTGGTCAGAGCCTGCTCAACATAACTTTGAAATAGTGAAGAGTTAATTGTGAACAGTCCAACACTAGCTTTATTTGATCCTACACTACCCACCATGGTTACTACTAGTGATGGGCGAATTTATTCGCCAGGGGTGAATTCACGGCGAATTCCCGCGATTCGCCGCTGGCGAATAAATTCGCGAAACGGCAGCGAAAATTCTGCAAAAAAAAACCGAGTCGTGCCGAAAACGACACGACGCGCGCTGAAAACAATGCGACGGGAACTACGCGACGTGCGACTCATTTCGCGAATTTTTCCGCCAATTCCAGAATTTCGCTGGAAATTTTCGAATTTTTCAGCAAAGCGAAACGGATGAGATTCGCCCATCACTAGTTACTACCGATGCTTCAGACTATGGGGTTCGTACATTTCTCACACAGATCCATGCTGATCATTCAGAGAAAACTGTTGCATTTGCATCTTACAGAGACAGAGCGTAAGTATTCAACTGTTGAAAAAGAAGCTCTAGCATGTGTTTGGGCAACAGAAAAAAGGAGAACATACCTATGGGGGGGGTAAAGAATTTTCCTTATGCATGAATGAGCCTTTTAACTACACTGCTTACAACAAAGGGACTAGGAAGAGCTCTGATGCACCAGGCAGTAGAAGTTTTGGAACATCTACCCCACACTCCATCTTGAAATCTGGTAGATCGGTAAAATTTGTGGAGGAAATTTCCACTCAGAGATCTTTATCACTGGTGTCCTCCTCTTCTTTTTTAACTTTAGATCCGGAATTTTCAGCACGTTGGATGTCCCGGAACCAGGAAGATGCGGCCAGCAGGGGGTCACAGAGGGGATTTTCTGTATCCTCTCTGGCCCGGGTGCCCGGGCCCATTGAGCTAGGCGGGCCCTAAGCACCTAGCTGATAATTCAGCCCTGGATGTGGACAGTCCTAGGGGGGCACTGCCCCCTCTTGCCCCCCAATGTGGACACCCATGCTCCTGACTTCTGTGTTCCTGACCTTAACTTGTGACTATTCTAGCTTCTATAATCCGACCCTGCCTGCCTGACCATTCTGACCTGATCTCCCGGTTTGAGCCCTACCTGTTATCTGACTCCAATCCTGCCAGATCCCTCTGATAGTCTCCTGGTTTTGACCATGGCCTGTCTGACTCCATCTGTGTTCAACCTGTCCTCACCCGGCCTGATCTGACTACGTTATCTGCCTCCGTCCTGTCCTGTGACCTTCTGCCCAAAGGCTTTGCTTACCTGTTGTGCCCCTTGCTAGCCAGAATTTTCACCTTGCACCTCTCATAAGTCCAGGTGGCATCTGAGTAGCTGAGGGCTCATCCCGAGGCCAAAGGCGGTCACACTACTGGTGAAGCATGAGCCAAGACCAGGGTGCTTGGTATCTGTTCTGGTTTGGGTGCAGACCGTGACAATAAGGAAGGAACCGATGGGTACTCGGAGTACCAGAAACAAACAAGGAGGGGCGGAAGGAGGAGACCAAGTCAAATATCGACCGGGGAGAGCCAGGGGCCACAACAGGAGAACCCACTGGTAGTCTCTAAAGCCACAGGACCATCTAGAGTGACTGATTGGGCACATGTGAATATATCCAGTATTGAGATGGAAAAATCAGACGTACGAAATAATGACAAAGTGATCAATTTGTCCTAAATTTTGTTCCTAATACTAGTAGCAATACTTTTTCTGTTGTTTTGGATTTGAATAAATTAATCAGAAATGTTACCTTAAAAATACATTTTGCTCTAGCTGATAATATTGGGGATATTTCAGATACTGACATGAGTACTGGCCAGTGGCGTAACTACCAGGGGTGCAGTTGCACCAGGGTCCTCACCCCTTTTGGGGCCCATCGGAGCCAAGAAAATAGTTATGGCAGGCGTTATCTAGGGGGAGATTTTACAGCACACATGCCATCAACACTCCAGCATGGGATTTATAGAGGTAAGGGCCTGACAGAGGGGCCCAGGTGTCCATCATGTACCGGGGCCCACCAGGAAGTAGTTACGCCACTGGTACTTTCACCAATTCCAGAGACGATAGAGTGCAGGGCGGTGAGAATGATAGAGGCCTGGATACATCTGTAGATCTTCCCTTTAGTTTGGAGAATTTATCTAAGTTTGATTTTATAGATTTATGTGGGGTACAGACCCTGGAGGAACTCGGATTGGATAGTGCTGGAATTGTTTCTAATGAATTACCTGTAGCACATACCTCATTTAAAAAGTGTTCTGAATTCTACCCCTTACAGTCGAAAAGTCACGCAATTGATCTTTTTTTTTTTATAAATTTATAAAATATACAAATATTTCATGTTTTACCCAAGGTGCATAAATCCCTTGAGAATGTAAGGAGGTGAACCATTGTAGCGAGTATAGGCTCCCTAGCCGAAGGAATATCTAAGTACAGTATATTGATCATCTGCTGTTACCTTTGGTGTTTGAATCACCCACATACTTAAGAGACACTAGCATGTGTCTTAATAAGATTAGAGACCTTACATGGGGTCCAGAATATAGATTGTTTTCGATGGATGTGGTGTCCCTCTATTCATCTATAGAATATGAAATAGGTATGCATTCCATACAATTTTGGTTGAATTTTACCAAGTTTTTTCCTATGAAACAAATGGATTTCATTATGGAAGCCATTGATTTTTATTACAATACAATTGTTTCCTATTCGATGGTTGCTTCTATCTGCAAAAAAGGGGAGCAGCCATGGGTGCTTCCTTCTCTCCCACTTACACCAATTTGGTCATGGGGTGGTGAGAAAGAATATATGTTTTTGGTGAACACATTCCGTTCAAACAGAGCATTGTATGATTCTATAGGTACATTGATGACTGTATTGGGGGTGTGGGACGGAGACGAGGGGTCCCTTAGGTTGTGGAGTATAGTAACCATACAGTGAAAGGGATCAGTTTACTTATGAGACAAATTCGGTTGAATTAACCTTTTTAAATGTGGTTTTTAAATCTGACAGAGACAATATCTTTACCGATTTATTCCGTAAACCCATAACAAGAAATACTGTTACATGCCTGAAGGGCATACCTGTAGGCCAGTTTTCCCGCCTTAGTGGGTTTGCTCTTCGTGGGATATGTTCAAGGAACAGGCTATGGCCTTATGGGATTGGTTTCTGCACAGGGGGTATAACACCGAGTATATTAGAGGGGCGTATGAGAAAGCAGTGAGTCTAAATCACCACCAGCGCAAAGCGTGAGGGTTTGTTACACTACACTATGGCTGTGACTGTGCTTCTGGAGATATATTAGTAGCCTCTCAATCTCAGTTTACACCCCCACCTCAGATGCTGAATTTAGACAATGATATGGAGTTACTGAGAGAAAGGACAAAATGCAGTGCTAGCTGCTGACAAATGTGTTTTTATTACACAACATGTTTCGGGCTCTAGGCCCTTTATCAAGTGTCCACACCAGAGACCTTGAGAGAAAAGCTCATACAACTTGCACATGAAGGAATTGCATGAATTCTACATACAAAACAATGACTACAATAACTATACTGGTGGACAGCAATGGTAACTGCCATTCATTCTTGTGTTACTTGCCAGAATCATGACAAAACAGCTATTACACATACTGTTGTGTTTATACAAATGGCCTGCAGGTGTCATGGTGCATACACAGGACTTTCTGTACAGCTTGAAAGTGAAAGTAAGAGTCACTGCTGTTATGTAATGGCTGCATGAACCTGCTAATAAAGCACTGTTATACTCTCCTCATCCTCGGCTACCAAACACATCAAATGGCGACAAGGATGTCTTCTCTACCTCTGCAGCAGCCTGCACCTTTTCTACCAAACCCTAGTGAGCCTACCATACCTTTTACTGCTTGGATCCGTATGTTTGATAATGACATTATTGCTGCTAACCAAGGGGAGGTTTCTGCTGCTAGAAAGCGTGCATTACTTATTCACTGCCTGGGAGCATCACCTGATGAAACTTATGAAAGTGCTCTTACTGCTATAAAGAACTTGTTCATGCCAAGATTAAATGTGGTTGCTGAAAGATATAAATTCCGCCAACGTGGACAGCATAATGGTGAATCCACAGAACATTTTGTAGCGGCTTTGAGAGAGCTTTGAGGATATTTTCTTGAAATACTTTGCAAAAGATACGCTTGTTGCACTTGCCCTCTGACTGGTCAGTTCCAATCCCTGTGCTTGGTTGCTTGCCAGTGACTGTACAATTTGAATAAAATACTGCAAAATGTGACTTTTACAATGTGAATAAGGGTACTGCTTTACTTGGAAGGGATCTCTTTGCTGCATTAAACCTACAATTAGTTGATGGTCTTATGCAATACAAACCAGGTTTGAAAAATGTTACCGCCGATTGTTTGTCATGTTTACCTTTACCTACAGCTTCTGATACACTGGATGAGGACATAGAAGTTGTAGCATTGACTGATTTACTATCATCTACAGTTACAGTTGCTGATTTTAATGTCTAATTCAAGTAAAACTACAGGGCATCTTACAAAACAAATGGCCAAATGCTGAGAAGAAACTCAGTCCTGATCTTCAACCTTACTACAGGATTAGACATGAACTGTCCTTAGTAGATGGCTATGTTGTCCGTGGGGCTCACCGTTTATTGGTACCAGAAACCTTGATAGAAAAGCTCATACAACTTGCACATGAAAGTCATCAAGGAATTGTACGTACAAAACAAAGACTGCAAGAACTGTACTGGTGGCCAGCAATGTATAGCGATGTGGTAACTGCCATTCATTCTTGCGTTACTTGTCAGAATCATGACAAAACAGCTATCACACATACACCACCACTTCAGCCAGTACCATTTCCTGATTCAGCATGGGAAAAACTTGCTATTGATATTGTCAGCCCTTTTGCAGATGCTCCTATACACTGCAGATTTGCTATAACTCTGATAGACTATTACAGTAAATGGCCTGAAATTGCATTTGTTTCTCATATAACATCAGCTACAGTAATAACATTTCTGTCTACAGTCTTCAGCAGAGAAGGTAATCCAAAGGAGTTAATATCAGACAATGGACCACAGTTTGTCTCATCTGAGTTTAAATTCTTTCTGAGAGAGATGAATATTGTGCATAGGAAATCTTCAGTGTATTACCCACTAGCAAATGGGACAGAAGTCTGAAAGAAGCACTACAGACAGCAAACTTTACTGGGAAATCTTGGAAAGTATTTACAACAGAGTTGCTACATAACTACAGAGCAACGTGCCATGCAACAACCCAAGCATCTCCATCTGAATTACTACATGGCAGACAGACTTCCACAAAATACAACCAAAATCCAAATCCACAGGGATAGCGCTAATGAAAGCTCAGGAAAGGCTATATAGCCAGGGAAAAAATTGGAAAAGGAGAAAAAATATATATAGTGTAGTAATTTTTGATTGTTATAGTTCCACACTTGTAGGTTCCCACTACCAATCTGGTGTATTTAGCCTTTATATAGCCACCACAGAGTGAGTGAACGGGTGGGTACTTACAAACGTTTCAGTAAACTTTATCACATCGATAATTTGTAGACATGGATATTTGGGTAGCAGTTGAAGCTGTAAAAAGCGTAATGTGCAGAAATAGCATAAAAACCTCTTTATTTTTTATAGATATAAAACCAATCGGTTAAACTCACATTTTTAGTGGTTAAAATCAGGTAAAAAAGTGTATCTCCATTAGAGTCTGCAGTGTCCCGAGTGCCGTGTGTGTTCCGTGGTTTCTAAGCTCCGACCTGCGTTGCTTCTACACCACGCTGGCTCCTGGAGATGACGTGCCTGCCTTTGCCTAACGCGTTTCGTCGCTGCGCGACTTCCTCAGAGGCTCTAGGCGGGACTTCTGTTCCGTGCCTCCTAAAATTCATCAATGCTGATACTTGTGAGTGAGACGCAGGTCCTTTCAATTTCTCTATGGAACCCAAAGTTTTCTTTTCTTTTACATCTCTGGTTTTTCCAGAAAATAAATCACCAACATGTCTGTCCTTCTGCTGAATTGTGTTCAAGTTAACTTCTGTCCCAGGCCTGACTGTGCTCTGCATCAAGTGCTGAGGCTGCTGAGCAAGAGACTGCAGAGTATTTTTTTCTCGAGGAGAAACGAGAATTGTTGGGACGGATTCTTGAAAGGAAAAGAAACAGAGACTTAGGTCAAAAGAATTTGTTTATATTTAGACTTCCACAAAATACTGTTCCTACAAACTCATCTACTGCAGACATTGTCAAAAGTCAACAAGCCAAATGCAAGGCTTATACTGACAGAAAAATTCACGCAGGGGAGTGATTTTTGCATCTAGGGGTTTAGTTCTACTTTAAGGTGCTAGAGTTTATGTTACTGCTGTGTAATGGCTGCATGAGCCTGCTAATAAAGCACTGTTATACTCTGCTCATCATCGGCTATCAAAATACAACAGCTAGGCTACACCTGGGGGGAAGAGGGCCACACCTAACCCCATGTAAGCCCTAAACAGGCTTCATTCCTGTTCTGTGCAATTCTGTGCCCAAAGTCATTCAACCCCTTCAGAACCCCTGTGACCAGACTGGCCAGGCCGGAATGAAATTTTATCCAGGGCATCCCTCTCCACACATATATACTTTGAAATAGGTGGCTCGTACTTTAAAGGATCATTTAACCCTTTAAAGCATTGGTTACTTATTCACCAGACCAAATAAGAAACTAATGCCATTCAGGTGCCACTTTGCTGCTCAGAACCATTTGGGGCTAGGCTACAACAAGCTGTATGCTGGGCAGGGCAACCCTGTATATAAATGTATACTTTTTAATCTGTGGTCCAAAGTCATTTAATTCTTTAAAACGTCAGTTACTTATTCACTGACAGCATAAAAAACCAATTTCAATGTATGAACGAGAAATAGGCTGAAGAAGAAACCTTTTTATGATACAGATTGTGATTCAGGCTGAGCTGTGGTGATTTCACCCTTCATTTAATTTAAAAAATCTTATTTCTGCATGACTGAAAGAGGAACTGATGCTGTACTCAATTTTAGGAACTGAAAGTTACTCACTTGTCAGAACCTCTCCACCACATCTCAATAAAACCCTTCAGCCTCTCTATCTACCGCTGCACTGAAATACGCATTACTTCTGCGTATATTTGCTGAAGTCTTCCAGCAGAAATCCATTCTAGTGTTTCCTGTGCCTCTCTTCCTGTACTGTATCGTTTCCAATTCTCAGCTGTCCCAACCCCCTTCAAAACACTCCCCTCCCTTTCCTTCCTCATTGTTAGTGTAACTCTACAGCAGTAGCAGGAAGTTTGCAAGAAACGCAGATAAAATGAGTGGGTGACAGAAGACAGAAGAAGTCTGGAATATTGAATTAACAATTAAACGGTAATCTTGAATGGTTTCTGTAGCTGAACTACACAGATCCGTGTTAAGGTTAGTATTATAAATCTACAGAAAAAAAGACAACTGCAAAATGAAAGTGATTGTGTACATGGACAAATGAATACAAACAGTATTTTCAAAAAACAAGGGCTGTGTTACAGCAGTTGATTATTAAAAGAAAGTTCAGGAAAAGTAGAACATGCTTCTGCCAGTTTCATTTAGTTATTGTTGTGTATAATCTCTTGTTGCTGGCATTGACAGATATGGCTGAAATTTATCCAGAAGCGTCCATTAATGGGATTGCAGCCGACAGAGGCAGGGATTATGCAGTGCCTGATGACGGTCCTGTTCTCGAGGGAGCTAATGCACAGGTACATTCAAAAATTTAAAAGTTTGCCCTATTGTTCAGTTGCAAAATGTTGCTTATTTAGTCGTTTATTTCTGGAAAGAGTCTAGTGCATATGCAATGTTATTAAATCCCTAAATATTGTTTGGCTGCGTACCTAGACTGCACTGGGCCCCCAACATAAGAACTTCAGAGGGGCCCACTGAGCATTTCAACTTTATGGCCACAACTTGTCTGCCCTCTATCTTGGCTTCCCACCTACCACCCTCCCTATCTCTCCCCACTCTCTTTGCCTCTCCCCCCTCTCCCTTTTTCTCTCCATCTGAGACACACATTCACCTGCCCATCCTCCCTCCCTCTTGCCTGCCCATACTCTCTTCCCTTGGCATCCAGCTTTGTGCAGCTGTGAGTGGAGATTTTTGAAAATATTTAGAGGAAGCAGACCCTGCAGTCCAGGTTCCCCATCCCCCCCCCCCACAACTGTGGAGTCTGCTTCCTCTATAATTACTCCACTGGCTTCATATGTTTATTTTCTATTTCACTGTGACTGAAATCAGGTGACACAAAGTCTGTCAGATATAAGCAGATAAATTGAACCCTGCCAGCAACTATCCTGAAAATTCATCTTAACTGTATATATGCCAGCACAGCAAAGCCAATATGTTGCCTTTATCCTCTGTATGTGTGTGTGGTTTGTGTGTGTGTGCAGGATCAGTCTGTCAGGGAACCAGAGAGTATTAGGAAAGGTACAACCACACAGTAAAAGGAAAGTACAAAGAAAAGTATGCATTTTTAGACCAAAATCCTATGTGTGTTCCCTGAAAGGCTGATCCCACATCTTTCAGTGCACACACATACACTACAGTGGGCATAAGGAAACAAATCTCTTTTAATTTGCTAGAATATGTACCTCATGCATCATCCTTGGCATTAAAGGTGTGGTTGACCTTTTAAAGTGTTATAGAATTACCAATTCTAAACAAAGGTTCAACTGGTATTCAGTATTTGTTTAATATAGTTTTTTTTACTCACTCTCTCCAGCTTTCAAATGGGGGTCACTCACCGCATCTATAAACAGATGATATGTAATGCTCATCTTTCTGTTTAGACCCTCTCCTATTCATATTCCAGCCTCTTATTTAAATCAATGCATTGTTGCTAGGATAGTTTGGACGCTAGCAACCAGATTGCTTGGAAAGCTAAATTGCTCCAAAACCACAATTAATAAAAACCAAATGCAAATTTTCTCGGAATATCATTCTCTACACTACATCAAAGCAAAAGTTAACTCAAAGGTGCACAACCACTTTAAAGGGATACTGTCATGGGGAAACATGTTTTTTTTCAAAACACATCAGTTAATAGTGCTACTCCAGCAGACTTCTTTCTCAAAAGAGCAAACTGAATTTTTATTATTCAATTTTGAAATCTAACATGGGGCTAGACATGTTTTCAATTTCCCAGCTGCCCCTGGTCACGTGACTTGTGCCAGCACTTTAGGAGGGAACTGCTTTCTGGCAGGCTGTTGTTTTTCCTTCTCAATGTAACTGAAGGAGTCACAGTGGGACATGGGTTTTTACTATTGAGTACTGTTCTTAGATCTACCAGGCAGCTGTTATCTTGTGTTAGGGAGCTGTTATCTGGTTACCTTCCAATTGTTCTGTTGTTAGGCTACTGGGGGGGGAGTGATATCACTCCAACTTGCAGTACAGCAGTAAAGAGTGATTGAAGTTTATCAGAGCACAAGTCACATGACTTGGGGCTGCTGGGAAATTGACAATATGTCTAGCCCCCATATTCCAAGGCATTGTGGCATGATTTCAATAACTTACCCAGAGAAGAGACAAGATAGCGGTGACTGCCTTAGGAACTCTACTGTGGGTTGTCATTCTGGGTTGTCATTTAGTGAAGCAGTATTCAGTTGTATGAAATTAAATCAAATGTGAAAAACTGTCTGTGCAAAAATGTGGGTACCTTTGTAATTTTGCTAATTTGAATGCACATAACTGCTCAATATTGATTACTGGCAACACCAAATTGGACTGATTAGCTTGTTAAGCCTTGAACTTCATAGGCAGGTGTGTCCAATCATGAGAAAAGGTATTTAAGGTGGCCAACTGCAAGTTGTGCTTCTGTTTTAGTCTCATCTGAAGAGTGACAGCATAATGGAATCCTCAAAACAACTCTTAAAAGATCTGAAAACAAAAAATGTTCAGTATCATGGTTTAGGGGAAGGCTACAAAAGGCTCAGAGGTTTAAACTGAAAGAAATGTAATCAGGAAATGGAAGGCCACAGACACAGTTACTGTAAAACCAAGTCTGGCAGGCAAAGAAAAATACAGAAACAGCATATGCAGAGGATTGTGAGAATTGTTACAGACAAGATCCACCTCCAAAGACCTGAAGAACATCTTGCTGAATATGGTGTGTCTGTATAGCTTTCTACAATTCAGTGCAATTTGCACAAAGAACATCTATATGGCCGGGTGAGGAGAAAGAAGCCCTTTTTGCACGCACGCCACAGTCATTCCTCATAACTGAGATGTTCCATACCTTTTACCAGCTTAGTTGCCCTTCTCTGTACCCTCTCTAATACAATAATGTCCTGTTTGAGTGATGGAGACCAAAACTGTACGACATATTCTAGATGGGGCCTTACAAGTGCTCTATAAAGTGGAAGAATGACCCCCTCCTCCCGTGACGCTATGCCCCTTTTAATACAGCTCAAAACCTTATTTGCCCCTGATGCAGCTGTCTGGCATTGCTTGCTAAAGCCAAGTTTATCATCTACAAGACTCCAAGGTCCTTTTCCATAACAGATTTGCCTAGTGCAGTCCCATTAAGGGTATAAGTGGCTTGGATATTTTTACATCCCAGGTGCATGACTTAAAGGAAAACTATACCCCCCGAACAATGTAGGTCTCTATAAACAGATATTGCATAAAACAACTCATATGTAAAACCCTGCTTCATGTAAATAAACCATTTTCATAATAATACACTTTTTAGTAGCATGTGCCATTGGGTAATCATAAATAGAAAATAGCCATTTTAAAAAATAAGGACGGCCTCCTGGGATCCTAGGATCCAACGGTGCACACAAACATACCAAACAAACTATAAAGTTAGGCCGCACAAGCCAATTAACAGACAGAGTTCTGTCTTTTGCTTCAACACTTCTTCCCTTTACAGTTAGAGTTGAAATATTTCTGGTCAGGTGATCTCTGAGGCAGCACACAGACCATCACGAAATGGTGGTTCATGGCAAGAGATGTAGAAGGGCAATATTTACTTAAATATACATACCAGGTAGGTAAGATTATTTAATATGTCACTTGATTTGATATAAACTGATATAATCTGTTGCTCAAAAATTCATTTTCGGGGTATAGTTTTCCTTTAACATTTATCAACATTGAATCTAATTTGCCATTTAGCTGCCCAGTTTGTCAAGATCATTTTGCAAGGATGCCACATCCTGGATGGAATTAATTGGACAGGATAGTTTTGTGTCAGCTGCAAACACTGATTCATTACTTACAATACCCTCCCCAAGTCATTAATGAACAAGTTAAATAAAAGTGGACCCAATACCAAGCCCTGAGGCACCCCACTAAGAACCTTACTCCAAGTAGAGAATGTACCATTAACAACCAGCCTCTGTGGTTGTGTGGATGGGGGCCCTGGTGCAATTGCACCCCCTGCACCCCTAGTAGTTACGCCACTGCTGATTGCTGCTCATAATGCCATTCATTAGTAAAAAATTTTGAATGTGATCCCTTAATAAGCCTTCAAATAATTTGCGCACCAAAGATGTCAAATTTACTGGCCTGTAATTGCCAGGCTGAGATCGTAATCCCTTTTTAAATATTGGGACGACATCAGCTTTTCTCCAATCTATAGGCACCATACCAGATGAAAGAGAATCTGAGAAAATCATAAATAGGGGCTAGTCTAAAATTGAACTAAGCTCTCTTAGAACCTGGGCAGGGCTGTATGCCATCACACCCTGGAGCCTTGTTTACATTCATTTTTATTAAAGCTTTATGAATCATATCCTGGGTCAGCCACTGACTAGTTGAGCTGAGCCATCAGTGCAGCTATGCAGCTATGAAGTGAGCCAGGGAACTAAGGGGCAAATTCACTAAGCGGCAAAAATTCGCTAGTGTTGGCTTCGCTAACGTTCGCTGCACTTCGCCAGGTGAATTTTCAGCCAATACTACGCAAATTCACTAAGACGCGAATTTCGCTCAGGGCGGCCAACGTTAGCGAAGTACCGCTACCGTTAGTTCGCCAGGCAAAGCGCATTTACGCTAGCGATGCCTAATTTGCATATAGCGTGAACTTAAGCGTTTAATAGAAGTATACGTCACAGCCACAACATTACACTACACAAGCCCAGGAAAACTTTAATGAATAAAATAAAGTTGTCCTATTGCCGTAAACATGTGCCCACTTTATAGTTGAGTTGCCATATGTTAGGAAATGTAGGGGGGGATGGAGGTAACCCGAAAATTTTTTTCAGACTATCAACCTACGAAAGGAAAAAGACGCCAACGTTTTTTGGGACTTTCAAGTTTTTTTTTCAAACTCCTATCTATTGTATTGAACTTTGTCAGGTCTGATCTGGCGAAGTAAAGTCTAGTCCAAGAGGTAACGTTGACAAACATTTTTACCCTAATGAATTAGCGTAGTTACGTCCCTTCATCAATCCACAACTGCGCCTGGCGTAAGGGTGCGAAGTTGCGCAAGTCTATCTACTTCGCTCCGTGTTAGTGAATTTGCGTAGTTGCAAATTGACGTCACACTGGTTAGCGTTAGACGCTTCGCGCTTTAGTGAATTTGCCCCTAAGACTCCTCTACTGTATACACGGAAGAAAAGAACTGATTTAGCACATTTGCCTTTTCTGTATACCATACTGGTATCATCATTAAATGGAGCAACACTCTTAACCTGCATCTTTTTACTATTAATATATTTAAAAAACTTTTTAATGTTAGCTTTAGCATCCACCACAATTGACTCTTCATTTCTTTTCTTTGCCTTCTGGATTGCCGATTTATAACATTTATTTTTGTGTTTATATTTATTAAATGCAGCTTCTGTCCCAACAGATTTGTAGTTTTTTAACTTCTTTACTTCTGTATTAAGCCACATACATGATTCTTAGAGCTTCTACATTTACTTCTTAAGGGAATAAATTGAGAACAGTAATGGTTTTATATCATTTTAAATGGCACCCAGTTCTGTTCTGTGTTTTTAGCTGAAAACGTAATGCCCCAATCAAAACTCTGAAGGACAGCCCTCAAGGCACTAAAATGAGCTTTTCCAAAATTAATTGTTTTTGTTGCCCCAGTATATATTTGTTTTTTGCACCAGACATGAAATTATATAACATTATGGTCACTATTACCCAGGGTTTCAATGACTTGCACATTTGCTATAAGTTCTGGGTCATTTAAGATTACTAGATCCAGAATAGCTTTTTGTCTGGTAGGCTCCTTAATAACCTGTGCCATAAAATTGTCATGCAACAAGTTTATAAAATTGTTCCCATTGACTGTTGTTCCAGTCAATATTTGGGTAACAAAAATCCCCTATTATCATCATGCCAAGACTAGCAGCCTTTTCTATTTGCATCATTAGCTTAGCCTCCTCCTCCTCACTTACATTAGGGGGTCTATAGCATACCACCTACAATTAATTTAAAGGGCACCTATGGGCAGAAAAAAAATCCCCAAACCGAAGGTGTGGGCTGATAAAGTTTTTATTTAATGCTTTAACAGTTACAAAAAGAAACAACAACTTAAAAGTGAGAAAGAAAGATAAGAAAGAAGAGTGTATAGCTAACAAAGCCATTGCGAGTCAATTCAATTTACAGAGATTGAACATTCAACCAAGTGCCCCATATTGCATTGAACTTGGCAGGGCATCCCCTTGACAAGTAAACCAGCTTTTGCTTGGGTAACACATCATTGATTATTTTTTTCCAATAGTTAAGTGTTGGAGCCGTGGTGGCTTTCCATGTTAGCAAAATAGCTTTTTTCACATAGAACATTAACTGGAGATAGCATAACCGTTGATATGACGAAAGGCCCAGGTCTTCCAGCACCCCAAGTAGACATACCTTTGGGCACAGACTGTTGGGGAGAGCCAGACTCTCTTAATGAACTTCAAAACAACAAACCAAAATTGTTTGATAACTGGGCATTCCCAGAAAACATGAAAGAAGGTACCAACTGCAGAGTTACATTTGGGACAAATATCTGATACTTGGGGATACAGTTTGGACAGCCTGTGCGGTGTTAGGTAGGCTCGATTGATGAATTTAATTTGAATGAACCTGTCCCTAACGGACATTGTGATATCTGGGACTTGCTTCAAGGCATCAACCCACATTTCCCCTTCTAGGTCTGGTATGTCATTCTGCCATTTCTCTTTTATTCTGGCCAGGGGATCAGGAGTAGCTTGCCATAACAGGGTATAGAACCATGAAAGAGGTTTCTTTAGATCCCTCCTGTGTAAGTACATTTCTAGAGTGGTTTCAGAAATCTGCAGGGGTCTAGCGGGGAACTGGGAGCAGAAGGCGTGCCTGAGTTGTAAATACTGAAAGTACATGGCCTGGGGCATCCCAAAATCATCCCTAAGGGTCACAAAGTTTTTGAGTTCTCCGTCAGCTATTATGTCTCTAAGTGTTTTGATGCCCTTGTTTGCCCACTGGCTGACATCAGGTAATGAGGAGAAATGGGAAAGTGTGGGATTACCCCACAGGGGTGTTCTTGGAGACCACTCCTGAGAGGGTCTTCCCGACAGCCAGAGAGATTTCTGGAACATCTTAATCACCGTATGCATAGGGGTAGTGGTTCTATAATGGTGTGAAACACCTCGATAGAGAAGCTTAGCCAAAGCTTCTTGGGAGTGTAGGGTTGCCGCCTCCAACCTGACAGCGGGGTTGTCCTCCTCTGGTGCAACCCACCAGTGGGCGTACACTAACTGGCTTGCTCGAAAATATAATCTAAAGTCGGGCAATGCCAACCCTCCTTTTGTGCAAGGTGCTTGCAATATTGCCACATTGAGACGGGGATGTGCACCTGCCCAAAGAAACCCCCGTACTAATTTGTTTAAATAACTGAACCATTGGGCCCTAGGAATCACTGGGGAGTTATGGAACACATATAGAAATTTAGGGAGAAATATAATTTTGAGTAAGTTAATCCTTCCAGGTAGAGATAGTGGGAGGTCTTGCCACACCTGGATTCTGGAGATCAAGGACTGCACTATTGGAGTAAGATTAAGAGCCTCATATTGTGTGAAGTCTCTATGAATTGATATTCCAAGGTATTTGAATTTAGACACCACCTGGAGTTGCACAATGTGTGTTGGTGGGACCCCAGGAAGGGGGTCTATGGGGAAAATAACTGATTTCTTCTTGTTAACTTGGAGGCCTGAGAACGTTCCAAAGACTGAGACCACCCGCATTAGTTCTGTCAAGGCATTGTTGGAATTTGCCAGGTAAATAAGCATATCATCCGCATATAGCGAAATCTTTTCTTCAATAGGGTGTAGTCTCAGCCCCTCGATCGCCGGTGTCATCCGGATTTGAATGGCCAATGGCTCAATTGCAAGGGCAAACAATAGTGGAGAAAGAGGTCAGCCCTGTCTTGTGCCTCTCTGTAGGGTGATTATTGATGAGAGTGTTCCATTTACCAAAACCTTAGCCTGGGGATCACAATATAGCTGCTTAATCCAGGAACAGAGTCTAGGTCCCAGGCCATACCTTGGCAGTAGTTGCCACAAGTATTGCCATTGGACTGTATCGAATGCCTTAGCTGTATCAAGGGAAACAACTACCCTATTTCCAGTGTTATCGTGAATAAGGGCAAGGTTAGTGTATAACCTACGAATGTTGATATCTGTGGCTTTGGCCGGCATAAAGCCAGTTTGGTCTGGATGTATTAGCTCTCTAATAAACGTATTCAACCTCCTTGCAATTATTTTTGCAAATAACTTAACGTCACAATTTAGTAATGAAATTGGGCGGTAGGATTCGCATGCCTCCGGTGGCTTCCCTTGTTTGAGTATCAAGGAAATATATGCCATCCGGGATGACTCAGGGAGGGTGATAGTACCTCCAATATTATTGAAAAGAGAGCACAGTTTGGGGGAAAGAATATCAACATGAGCCTTGTACCACTCAATTGGGATACCATCAGGGCCAGGGGTCCGTCCAGATGGGGAGTGCTGAATGGTATGCTTTACTTCATCTAAGGAAATGTCTTGATCTAGCTGGGCTGCCTGTTCCTGGGAAATTAAGGGGAGATCAATAATGTCCAGAAATTCTTGGGTGCTATCTAAGGAGTTAGGTGGTGTTGTGGTGTATATACTCTGATAGTATTTATGGAACTGATCCACGATTAAGTTGCGCTCTGTTACCACATTACCCTCATCTGACCGCACACCCGATATCACAGTTCTGGGAGTATCACTTTTAGCTAGCATCGCCAGTAGCTTACCATTCTTATCCCCATTATTATACCATGCCGCTGACCTGTACAATTCTCGTTGGAAGTGCTTCTCAGTAAGCAGCAAGTTCAGCTGAGATTGGGCAGTCGCCATATTTTGCCTGCTACTCTCTGAGGAGTCTGTCACGAGAGAGGCCTCACAGACATTAAGTTTTATCCGGGCTTCATTGATGTCAGCTTTCAATACCTTCCTTGCAGCTTTGATTAAGGAGATATAATTGCCCCTCACAAAAGCTTTTGCAGCATCCCACACAATCATTTCGGGAGCCGACCCCTCGTTATTCTCCCAGTATTGTGACAAAGCTAAAGTAGATTCTTCCCTCACTTTAGGGTGGGTAATCCACTTGGGGGGAATCCTCCAAAGAGCACTACGAACCCCCAAGTCTTGGGCAATTTTAAGCACTAGTGGGGAGTGGTCTGAACAAGTTCTAGTATTATAGTTAACGCAGTCTGTGCGTTGCAGAATATCACCGGTAACCAAATCCAGATCTATTCTGGACAGGGCTGATGTGGCAATTGTAAAGCACGAAAATTGTGAGGCCTGGGGATGCTTCCACCGCCAGACGTCCGTCAGCCCTGCTGCCTCTATCCAGTGGGCAAACAGACGTGAGTCACTACTACTGGGTTTAAGCCTGTCGATAGAAGGGTCTGGCCCCATGTTAAAGTCTCCAGCCCATATCGTAGGAACTTGTCCAAATTGAGCTATTTTTGTAGAATATCATTTAGTATTTGAAGGTCTGCTGGTGGAGGCAAATATATGTTCACCAGTAAATAAGGGAGGCCCTCAATTAGAATTTTCATAATAATGTACCGACCTAGTCGGTCAGTTATAATCTTCTCTAAGCATAAGTTCAGGGATTTTCGTATTAGAACTGCTACTCCTCTGGAGTAGGTAGAGTGTTCTGCATGGTAGTAAGCAGATAGCCAATACCTTTTTAAAGCCCTTACTCTCTGTCCAACCAGGTGGGTTTCTTGTAATAACATGAGGTTGGCTCCCGATTTTTTAAGCTGATCCATAATAACTGAGCGTTTGATTCTGTCATTGAGCCCTCTGACATTCCAGGAGAGCATAGAAAAGTTCTGCATCTTAACCGTATCCATTATATATTTGGGACTGAGATAAAGTAAAGATCCGGGTGCCTCTCTCCCTGCCCAAATGGCAGTTTGGTCTCAGGGACTGTTGAGGGCCACAGACCAGTTGCTCCATGCCGGTTTTTATGCCTCCCAAAGCCAATGCATACATTATAAAGTACCGTGGCTCGCTTAGCAAGAAAAGAAAGAGAAGTGAGAAGGAAAAAGAACATACATAGTAAAGGAAAAACAACATAACCCCAGCAAAATATCCCCCCCTCCCGGTATCCTCCCCCCAACATGGAGATACATCATCCCGTAACAAAAAACTGAATTTCTGCAGGGGCGTGGCTGGCCCAACTGCCCTCCTGCTTGGCATAAGCGGGATTTGGGGAAACTTGGGACCAATGAATGTCTACTCTGAGTTTTGAAAAGAGAGAAAACAGTTACTCCTCAAGTTATGGGCCAGGGTGGTACATGCAAAGTGTCTACGGGGACATTGTAGTAACTACTCTCCCCATCCCTGCTTTGAAGCACCCCAGGTCCTATATCTGAAAGATACTCGGAGGATGCCAGCCTGTGTTGTCTCAAGGATATAGTCACTACTAATAGTTGGTCAGGGAGCGAACGTATGATGGCCACTTATCCCAGGCATATTGCCCCAAAATTAGGAGATAAAGTGTACCCCTTGGCCCTTCGTAGCAATAGAAGCTGCCCTGCAGCTAGTGTATGAGAAAAGCATGACCAATAAAGTATCTTAAACACAACCTGATAGGCTCATTGCCCTTAGTGATGACGGGGGCTCCTGGCTGCCCTGGGTCGCTGCACAAGCCATTCGAGTGCAGACTCTGGGCGTTCGAAAACCAATGTCTATCTCCCTCCATAATTTTAAGCTTTGCCGGAAACATCATGGCATAGTTCAGGCCAATTTCACGTAGCTTGCGTTTAACCACCAGGAAGGTGCTCCTCTGTTTCTGGACTGCCACGGAGTAGTCTGGAAATAGGGAGATTTTTGCTCCTGCATATTGGAGGTCACCTTTCTTCCGGGCTTCACGTAGGGCAGCGTCCCTGTCTCTGTAGTTGAGGAGCTTTATCAGGAATGGGCGCGGGGGGCCCCTGGTGGGTTGGGGCGTGTGGGGACCCTATGAGCCCTCTCCACGACGAACTGATTGGAGAAGATGCTGGGACCCAACATTTCGTGCAGCCAGTTCTCCGCAAAGGCCTCCGGACTGGCACCCTCACTCTTTTCGGGGAGACCAACCACTCTAACGTTGGAACGTCGTTTTCTTGGTCTTCTATACGAGTCATGGCTGTTTGTAGTTGTTGTTTAAGGTTCAGTATCTCACTGGGAACATCTCTGGTACGGTCCTCGACCCCTCCTAGCCTTTCCTCCAGGTGGCCCGTACGCTCCCGAAGGTTTTGCAAATCATGCTTAATCAGTGATAGATCCACCTTCAATTCCTCCACTTTGGCGGTAAACGTAGCCGTTAGACTGGATTGGCATTGTAGGATTGCCGCCATTAGCTCAGCAGCTGTGGGGGCTGGAGGAGTGGGCGTAGTAATAGTCTCCAAGCTATGTGCAGACCCTGATTGGGGAGATGGGCATGGCGAGGAGTGTGTCGAGTTACTGTCTTCCCGGGGCTGCACCCGGGCATATTGTTCCAATTTGGCAGCCGCATCAGATTTGGCCCTGTTAGTGTGTATACCCATCGTGCTATTAAAAGCTGTGTGTTATTCAGGATAGGTAAGGCAGCTTCTTCTGGTTGCTAGTAGTGAGGAGTATCAGGATAACAGTGGAGTAGAGCTCATATGATTATTTGCATAGCATTAATTCAAATCCCAGCATATTAAAGTTCTGCATACTATTTGCCCACAGAGATGGAGCAGCTTGTACAAGCAGTTAGTATGGATGTCTCCCTGTGGGATCTGTGAAGTCCCCCACCTCTCTGGCGTATCTCACGATGTGGTTCTGAACTCTCGGCAGCTCTCCCGTGTTGCTCCGTTAGGACCGCGCCGACGGGCTCCCGCGGGCCGGGTCCAAAAATAGCGAGTCTCCGGCTTCGGGCCTTGCTAGGCCGCAACCGAAACTCCGGCCCAGATGCAGCTAGAAGGCTCGTTTTAGCCCCAAACTTCAGCGGCTGCTTCCTCTTCTCAACCTGGACCCTGGTTCCTTACTTTGTGGGGACAATTCCAGGTTTGAGACTGGGCTCCAGGAGCACACAGAAGTGCGACTGCACGCGTGCCTGGCCAGCCACGCCCCCTTGGGGTTGTAGTAGTTTAAAAAAAAAAAAATTGCCCCCTGCATGCGCTGGCTTACTCGCACTGGGAGGGAGCTCCTGGTGCGAGCCGCCATGACATTCCATGCGCATGCACAGTATGCGCATGTGACATCATGCGCATAAGCCAATGAAAAGCTGCCACAATTTCAGGCATCTTTTCATTCTGCGCATGCGCATGGACTATCATGGCGGCTTGCACCGGGAGCTCCCTCCTGCAGCGAGTAAGCCAGTGCATGCAGGGGGCAATTTTTTTTTTTAAACTACTACAACCCCAAACCGGAATGCAGGCTCTATCAGCCTGCACCTTCAGTTTTGGGATTTTTTTTCTGCCCATAGGTGCCCTTTAATAAGTAAAATAACAGCAAGGGAGAACTGCTAAAAAAACAAGCAAGCCTTGATGGTAGGGTTGCCACCTGTCCGGTTTTGAACCGGACAGCCCGGTATTTTGAAGGGCTGCCCGGTTCACTGCTTCCTGCCCGGTTTTCCATATAAGGAAAACCGGGCGGGATTAGCTTGATTGACGCCGCGATCGGCCAATCGGCGATCGCGGCGTCATAGCTCCGCCCCGTGATGTCACGGGACCGCCCACTGACGTCACGGGACCACCCACTGACGTCACGGGACCGCCCCCCCTGTCCGGCTTGAGCCACAGGGAAAGGTGGCAACCCTACTTGATGGATATATGGGATGAACACTTCACTGAAGTACTGAATAAGAAAGAAGAGAAGGCGACAAATGTAATAAGTCTGAAGATGAAGTGAGAGAAGAATTTGTAATAGCTTCAGATACCCCAATCAAGGGTAAAATCAAACCAACAGATGAAAAGCAAGGCACATATACAGAAGACAAATACAGAAGACAAATTTGTGTTCAAATTAGGGATGCACCTAATCCACTCTTGGATTCTGCCAAACCCCGGAATCCTTTGTAAAAGATTCGGCCGAATATCGAACCTAATCCTAATTTGCATATGCAAATTAGGCATGGGAAGGGGAAAACGTTTTTTACTTCCTTGTTTTGTAACAAAAAGTCATGCAATTTCCCTCCCCGACCCTAATTTGCATATGCAAATTATGATTCAGCCGAATCCTGCTGAAAATGGAAAGCCAGATGAATATTTCTCTTAATGGAACAAAGGATTTTTAGGATAAATGTTAAGGCTCGATATGGTTGTAAAACCTGGAACCAGTGAGAAGTCTTTGCTCAGATCGTTGCTATGTTCTTCTCCATGACCCAATGAAAACCTGTGCAGACAAGTGAATGAGAAGCAGATCACAACTCAAATTAAAGGCGGCCATAGACATAGATAATAAAGTACAAACATATTTTCATACAATATTGGTGCGCACGTTTGCGCATGTGCGCCAAGCCTGTGCTGCAACCGCCCTGAAAGCTGTTGAACATCAATAATTATATTTGGGGAGTATCCCCAGCCCCAATTATTTTATTTTTGAAGTATTTATTATATTATATATATATATATATATATATATATGTACTTTTACAACACTGAGTAAAAACTTGTAAACATTAGTGAGTACTTGAGGTGGCAGTAGTGGTGATCCTGGTGGGTGGAGAGTGTTGTGTGTCAATTATGGTAATATTTAATTATTAATTATTATTAGCTTTGTTGAACTGATGGAGTTAAAAGTGTTTTTCACCTTCCAAACACTTTATAACAGGTGCGTTGTTTTCAGATAGTTCACTACAAATAAGATTTTTTTATTTTTGACCATTTTTCCAAAATTGAATTTTAAAGATTAATATCTTTTCAGTCTGGCAGTTCAGTAATCCAGGCACAAATTGTGAACTGTCACAATTTGCTACATTAGTTGATAGATTTCTCAGCAGCATCTGTGGCATGTTAGCTGCCTTTAGTGAAACTAGGAAATCTGCTCAGCACGGCCGAAGATACTGAAAGAAATGATTCAACTTACGGTATGTATCTATTTAGAACTGTTTACAGAGTCAACAACTCGCTTCCAGAGCTGCTTCAGAAAGACATAAAAAGGTGAAAATTTTAATCTTCAATGTTAGAAAACGGTCACAAATAATGATATTGATTGAAAAAAACTATTGTTTCTATTGAACTACCTGAAAACAACTGAAATGAAGTGTTGGAAGGTAAACAACCCCTTTAAGAAATCACATGGAAAGCATTACAAAAAAGGGGAGACAAGGACAGTTCTATTAATAAAAAAAGCATTTCCCCAGGACAGTGCTCCTTTTAGGAAAAGCATGGACTGGCCTGGGTAAAAATGAACAGAGCTCATGGGTGGTTGCAAACCTCCCTTTCCATAGACCAGTGGTTCTCAACCTTCTTAATGCTGTGACCCTTTAATACAGCTCCTCATGTTGTGGTGACCCCCAACCATAAAATATTAAAATATTTTCATTGCCAGCCCAGAGCGGATTGTTAGGAAAGTACAGGAGACAGCGTGACTGCACAAAGGTTTGTTTTCCGTGCGTAGTGTAGAAAAAAAAATTTTGTACACCCCAATTACCATGTTAATTTTACAAATTTTAAATGGGCAGGGAGAGCTGTATGGCAGAAAGTTGTAGTGCAACTGGCTTCCCTACACAGGTTACTGAACTACAACTCCCAGCACCAACACCCGGATAGTTACAACCTTGCCCCAGGGCTAGTGGGGAGAGAGAGGAACCTGCTCCTGGAACCCCTTAAGTGACCCCTGTGAAAGGGTCGTTCGACCCCCAAAGGGGTCCCGACCCCCAGGTTGAGAACCACTGCCATAGACTATTGGTTAGCACTTGTTTGCACCTGACTAGATCTTATTCAAGCAAACTATCTGGCTAGCATGCACCAAAAATGGTACTATGTGGGCTGACTGGTTTGCAGCAAACTCATAAGTCACTTATCCCGAAACATGTCATTGCAGTATTTTTGGGCCAACAAAGACATCAATGCACATCAATACACTGATCTTGTTATGCAACAGAATGTAACAGCATCAGATTTTGTGGGATGGTAAAAAATGTCCCCTCATTTTAAAATGGATCATCTAAAGTCGGATGGTATGATTTGTTCATGAATCTATAGTCGATAGAACTAAATGATTTTCTAGTAGACTTCTAGTATGGTAATCCAAATTACAGAAAACCCCAGGTCCTGAGCATTCTGGAAAAAATGTTCTATATTTGTAATATGATATGCAACCTATTTATGGGGTTTTTGTAACATAACACCTTATGAAGCTGAGGCACAAATTTCTTTCTGTGAGTAAATTATGTTATTTGGAAGGGAACAAGCAGTGTTTGGTAAATTTAATTCCAATTACGCGAATTTAGAATTTGGACCTAAGTTAACTTAAAATAATATTGTATATCTAGACCTTGAATTTTTTGTGCTCAAGAACTAATTTTGAAAGGGTAGATGTGAAAAAAGATGTCCTAGCAAGCAGTATTTATAACTATATGTGGCTGAGGAATATTCTGTGTGGACAATTCTGTAGAATAAAAAAGAATTGTATTGAGAGGGAAGATTGCATGTCATACACACTTGGGTTCATTTATAAACTTTGTGCAGGGCAGATTGTTTCGCACAGTGAATATATTTGCCCTGCACATGATTACATTTATAAAGCTGAATAAGAGTGTGCAAACAGAACTGCGATTTTCTTTTCACACTGCGAATGTCTAAAAGAGCTTATTAAATAAGCGAATATTATGTGTATATTCTGCGTTTGAATTATGCCACAATTATGGAAAATATTCACAAAACAGTTTCACAAATTGCGAATTTAAGTTGCTGTCAACGCTATTTTTGTGCACACCAACTGTGTACAGTTGGCAAACACCTGTCTCGTTTGCAAGCCATTTGCGAATGTTTATTCTCAATAAGAATTTGCAAAAAATGGAAAGACGGGCACAGCAGTGCAATATTTTAGTGTTGAGGAAAAAACATGGGCAATACAATAATTTTCAAAATAAGTATGTGCTGCGTGAACTTTATAAACGACCCCACTGTGTGTAATCGTTGTGTATCAATATACTGCACCATAAAATTCTATTGTTTTTCCTCCCCTTTTTTAATGTTTCCTTTTCTTTTTTTATTTTATTGATTTTTTTTTGTTTTGTTTATTCTATTCTCTCTTATACTTATCTCTTAAGACCTGGACTGATTGCCTTCTCAAAGGGCATTTCAAATTGAGAAGTACTATAGCATTAGCTCTTTTTTTATTACATAGTTACATAGTTAAATTGGGTTGAAAAAAGATAAAGTCCATCAAGTTCAACCCCTCCTGATTAAAACCAAGCATACACATACACCCCCCACTCTTTCACACAAACCATATATGCTAATAGCTATACTAACTGTAGAGTTTAGTATCAAAATAGCCTTTGATATTATGTCTGTCAAAAAAAACACCCAAGCCCCTTTTAAAAGCATCAACAGAATCAGCCATCACAACATCACCCGGCAGTGCATTCCACAACCTCACTGTCCTCACTGTGCCTCTGGTCTCTGGTGCAGTGATCCTCTTTATGGGTAAAAGGGTCCCCTGATATTTGTCTATAATGTCCTCTCATTAGAGGAAGACTTAAATTATGAGGGTGGACTGTCCAGGTTGGGGTTGTTTTCTCTGGAAAAAAGGCGCTTGATTACACTTTACAAGTACATTTACTTGTAAAGTGTAATCATGTCCCCTTGCAAGTGCCTTTTTTCTAGAGAAAACAACCCCAACCTGGACAGTCCACCCTCATAATTTAAGTCTTCCATCGCTCCATCCAGTTTAGTTGCACGTCTCTCCACTCTCTCTAACTCATTTACATCCCTCCTAAGGACTGGAGTCCAAAACTGCACTGTATACTCCAGATGAGGTCTTACTAGGGATCTATAAAGAGGTATAATTATGTTTTCATCCCTTGAGTTTATGCCCTTTTTTATGCAGGACAGAACCCTATTTGCTTTAGTAGCTACAGAATGACACTGCTCAGAATTAGACAACTTGTTATCTATAAAAACCCCAAGATCCTTCTCACTTAAGGAAACTCCCAACACACTGCCATTTAGTGTATAACATAGTTAAGTCGGTTTGAAAAAAAGACCAAAGTCCATCAAGTTCAACCCCTCCAAATGATCCCTTCATATACTCATACAAACTATATATATACCAATATCTATACTAATTGTAGATTTTGGTATCTCAACAGCATATGATATGCTTATCTTAAAGAATGACTAAGCCTGTTCTTGTCTTATAGGTTGAAGATTTCTTGGGTGAAAAGGCAGATTATGATGAAGAAGCTGAAGAAAGGAGATATTACCGGCGCAAGAGACTTCTTACAGTGAAAAGTGTTGTGTTTGCAAGCCTGGGAGCTGCTCTTACATATGGAGTATATTTAGGTGCGTCAACGTTATTGGATAAAGTTTCTAAATGGTTTACCCCCTTTATACTTTTCATTTCCCCCCCCCCTATACAAACTGATACATTGAATTATATATGTATGACTAGGTGTCTGCCAATGGTTTTTTTGCAAACTTTAAATAATACTCATGCAAACCGTTTTATTCTGAATTTATATCAGTCTTGTTTTACTATTAAATATAAATTACATCAAAAACTGTTTCTCTTTTAAGTAGCTTATATTTTATTTTACTGAAAGATGTATTTACATTGTTTGACTGTTCTTCAATATACAAGTTATGTTGAAGCAAATATGAATAAACCCAACTATGGACATACTGTACCTCTGTATACACACAATGAACAGAGAATAGAGATTGGATACTCTTTTACTAATGGAAAGCTACTCAGTTCATTAATAAAGTGTGCTTGTTCCTGCTCTGACTTGAAGTCATCAGGACAAGCCTGTAACATACTGATGACAAATCAAACATACTGCACTATAGGCAATCTTAGAATACAACACATTCCCAATCTACACTGCCTAATGTATATGGTGCAAGAACAAATTTGTACACCACTACCAGCACACTACCCTGCAATTATTCAATTGCTGGAATGTGTTTAATGCAAGTGATTTGCATTGAAAATATTAGTTATTGAATGCAATAAGACTAGACATCACAGAAGCTTTTTTTTTTTTTACTCTTTACAGGACTTTTGCAGATGCAGCTTATCTTACATTATGATGAAACTTACCGTGATGTGAAGTATAGTAACATAGGTCTGCAAGACATTGACAGTAAGATGCTGATGGGAATAAATGTAACACCTATAGCTGCGCTGCTTTACACGCCTGTCCTCATAAGGTCAGATATATTCTTTGCTCTTTATAATGTACTAATTACTGTATATATGCTGGGGCATGATCCTATGAGTAAGTGCCCCAGCAGGCACGCAACATGTTAGACTTTTATGTTTCTTTCCCTAATTAATATTTTTGCAGTTTTAACTATTTTTATTTTATTTTCTGGGAAAACCACATTACACTGCTTTGGTCATACATTTTGCACTCATAGACTGGGGTGAACTGTGGAAGCTTTCCTCAATTTCTACTTATTTATCAGATTGACTTGGTGGCTGCCCCTATTTTATTTATAGATTGGCACATTGCACCATTTTGTTTTTTGTTTTACATCTGTAATACAGCCCACATATAGTTGAGGTCACCTATGCTTGTGGCACTGACATATGATTGAGTATATTGCTCCCACTTAACAAACCTGTGTTTCTATGGCAACTGATAACTTTTAAGAATGCCTCACACTCTTCTGCCTACCCCATATGTTAGCATCACCTTGGCAACCCATTTCCTCATTCCACACTGGTTTCTGTCTCCCCTGACATCAGTGTAGCCTTCTCAACCTGAAGCTTCTTGGTCTGACTTAGCACTCTACAGTTGCAGCTCTGGATCACCGTGAGCCTCAATGCTCTGCGACTAAAACATCAGGACGACCACTATTCGGTTCCAATCAGTGGGCATTCATGATGAAGGGAAAAATAGCAAGGTAATTTCAGGTTCTGTTAACGCAGCATGGCCTGGGTTGTAAACCCTAAGAAAAATTTATGCAATCTCATCATGGAAAGCCCTTGGCACTTTTTGACTTCATTCAAGACATGCCAACACTGGAGGTTAAGGAAAAAAAAAGTCCAAATCAAAATCCAAAAAAGTAAATAAATCTGACTTGGCAGATCCTCCTCCAACCTTGAGCCCAAGCACTGCAGCTAACATAGATTTTGTGTTGGTAGCCATCCAAATTTCCCAGCCTGCTTTCCAACAACCAGACTAATTGCCTAACCCTATTGGGGATCAATTTCAAAACCTACAACAGGAACAGCATTGCCCATTGTCAGGGCCCGAAGGCTCCGGAGAGATGTTTGAGGACCAAGGAAGAAGCAAAGTCCAATACTAACGAGGTATCCGAAGGGTTAAGCAAGAGAGTAGTCAAAGTCCAGGCAAAAAGGGTCAATCCAGGCAGAGAAGGTTCACAGACGAGTATTCAGGCAAGGGTCAAAACAGGAATCAATAGCAGGAAATCGCACCCAAGAACTTTATAATAAAGACCTATACTTGGGCACAGTCTGTAGTAATCTGGCAGCTTTTAAAGGCCCATTCTGGCGCCAAAACTGATGCAGTGACGTCATCGCGCCGACATGTTGACGTTTCGTCGCCGGCGACCAATCAGCCGCTGGTGCCGAGACGCCGGCGATCAAGTTGACGCGCGCGACTCGTTTCGGCGCGGGAGTGGTGACTCGCGCACAGTGCCGGAAGCAGGAAGGACGCCGCCATCTTCAGACGCCAGGTAAGTGTCCCTTACAGTACCCCCCCCGTCACGGGGGGCCACCGGACAACCATGCCGAGGACAAGAAGGAAACAGACGATGGAACCTCCGGACCAACAAAGGGGCATGCACATCCGATTCCTTCACCCACGAGCACTCCTCAGGACCGAAACCCTTCCATTCGACCAAATATTGCAACACACCCCTGGAGAAGCGAGAGTTCAGGATCCTATGAACTTCAAATTCCGGATGACCATCAACCAGGACAGGAGCAGGGGAGGAAGAGTCAGGAATGGCTGCCGGCTTGAGAAGGGAAACATGAAAGGAGTTGGGAATCCGCATTTCAGGAGGCAACTGTAGGCGAACCGCCACAGGATTGATGACTTCCAGGACTGTAAACGGACCCACGAACTTAGGACCAAGCTTGGATGAAGGGACCCTGAGACGTAAATTCTGGGTAGAAAGCCATACTCTGTCACCGGGAGAATACAGAGGAGCAGGGACACGCTTCCTGTCAGCGAACTTCTTTTGGGAGATGGAGCTCTTCACTAAGTTGGCTTCAACAGCATGCCAGATGGCCAACATATGAGCAGCGTTGTCGTTGGCCGCAGGAACATCAGTAAGAAGCAGATCCTGAGGAAAAGCCAGAGGATGTTGACCATAGACACAAAAGAAGGGCGACCTTCCAGAAGACGAATGCAAGGCGTTATTGTGAGCAAATTCGGCAAAGGGAAGCAGATCCGCCCAATCACCTTGGCACAAAGAAATATGACACCTCAAAAACTGCTCCAATGCTTGATTTGTTCTCTCAGAGGACAGTTGGATTGAGGATGGTAAGCGGAGGAAAACTGAAGCGAGATGTTGAGTGCCTTGCAGAGGGAACGTCAAAATCGAGAAACAAATTGAGGACCTCTATCGGACACAATTTCACGGGGAAATCCATGAAGACGAAAAATATGTTGAATGAAGAGACCGGATAGCTCCACGGCCGTTGGTAACTTGCGCAAGGGAATGAAATGAGCCATTTTACTGAATCTGTCCACGACAACCCAAATCAGGGTGTGTCCCACGGAAACTGGAAGATCCACAATGAAGTCCATCGCCAGATGGGTCCAGGGTCGAGAAGGTATGGTTAATGGTTGTAATAAACCCTTGGGAGGAGAATGTCCAGATTTGGAGGTTGCGCAGATGGTACACGAAGAAACAAAGTTGGCCACATCCTTACGAAGAGATGGCCACCAAACTAGACGAGATAAAAGTTCAGTAGTCCTTCTGATCCCAGGGTGACCGGCTTGTTTGGATACATGAGTCTGGGAAAAAATGGAATGGCGAAGTTTGGGTGGAACAAATGCTACCCCCATGGGGGTATTAGGAGGAGCTGTAGACTGTGCGGCTAACAACTGAGAGGCCAAAGAAGGAGAGATTGCAGCGACAATCTTGGTTGGGGGCAGAATAGGCTCAGGATCATCAGAGCTCGCATCTTCAGGGATGAAGCTTCTGGAAAGAGCGTTTGCCTTTCTATTCTTAGAGCCAGTGCGGAAAGTAATAATAAAATTGAACCGGGAAAAGAAGAGTGCCCATCGAGCTTGTCTGGGATTTAAGTGCTTGAGGGTTTGGATATACTCGAGATTCTTGTGGTCTGTGAAAATGGTGACAGGTACAGAGGAACCTTCAAGTAGATGTCTCCACTCTTCTAGGGCAAGCTTGACTGCTAATAACTCCCGATTACCAACATCGTAATTCTGTTCAGGAGAAGAGAATTTCTTAGAAAAGAAAGCACATGGATGCAACTTCCCATCACTAGGGAACCGTTGGGATAACACTGCCCCAGCACCAACATCGGAGGCATCCACTTCAATAAAGAATGGTAACGAAGGTTCAGGGTGTCTGAGGATGGGAGCCGAGGAGAAGGATTCTTTAAGTGCTGCGAAAGCTTCCAATGCTTGTGGAGGCCAGAAGTGAGGTTTACCCCCTTTACAGATAAGGATGGGGGCGATTTTGGAAGAGAACCCCTTGATAAATTGTCTATAATAGTTAGCAAAGCCAATGAATCTCTGAATGGCTTTGGTACTGGTGGGAAGGGGCCACTTGAGGATAGCAGACACTTTTGCTAGGTCCATCTCAAAACCTCTTGAAGAAATAATGTACCCTAAGAAGGGAATAGAGGAGGTTTCAAAAGTGCACTTCTCCAACTTGGCATATAGGGAGTTCTTCCTCAATCGGGACAGCACTTCACGCACTTGGAGGCGATGATCTTTCAGATTCTTTGAGAAAATTTAAATATCGTCTAAGTAGACAACCACACATAGGCCTAACAAGTCCCGGAATATATCGTTGACGAGTTCTTGAAAAACCGCGGGAGCATTACAGAGACCAAAGGGCATCACAAGGTACTCATAATGACCATCACGGGTATTGAATGTGGTTTTCCACTCGTCTCCCTCTCTGATACGGATAAGGTTATATGCACCTCGAAGATTCCAGTTTCGTGAAAAGACAGGAACCCTTGAGCCGGTCGAACAATTCAGAAATGAGAGGGAGGGGGTAACGATTCTTCACGGTGATTTTGTTCAGGCCCCGATAATCAATACAAGGACATAAACTGCCATCTTTTTTCTCAACAAAGAAGAATCCTGCTCCAGCAGGAGAAGAAGAAGGACGAATGAATCCTCTTTGGAGATTTTCCTGGATGTACTCCTTCATGGCTTTGGTCTCAGAAGGGGAGATGGGATAAATGCGACCACGGGGGGGTAGCATGCCAGGAAGAAGTTCAACAGGGCAGTCGTAAGGTCGGTGGGGAGGTAAGGTTTCAGCAGATTTTTTACAAAAAACGTCCATAAAATCTTGGTAGGCCGCAGGAAGAGACGGAAGATCCGTAGTAACTGAAGACAGCTTCACAAGAGGGTCGGCAGGAAGGCAATTCTGATGACAGTAGGGACTCCAACGTGAGATTTGTGCCGCAGACCAGTCAATGAGAGGGTTATGATGGCACAGCCAAGGCAATCTGAGCACTACTGGAGTGGAGGGACAGCTGATGAGGAGGAAAGACAGTCTCTCAGTATGCAGAGCTCCCACCTTGAAAGACAACTCTTGGGAGGACTTGGAAATGATGGCTGTGGAAAGTGGTTGGTCATCTATTGCCACGACTTGGAGTGGGGTGGCCAGGGAGAGAAGTGGTATGGAGTGGAGTTCTGCGAAGGCTTGATCCAAGAAATTCCCTGCTGCACCAGAGTCCAGGAAAGCTTGAGTCCGAATGGTCTTGAAAGGGAGCACAATCTGGACTGGAAGAAGAAAACGATGAGAAGTGGAACGGGGAAAAGAGTCAATTCCGCCCAGGTAAGTTTCCCCCAGCTTACCTAGGCGTTGGAGTTTCCCAGCTTCACAGGACAATCATGGGCGAAGTGAGATTTGCCTCCGCAGTATAGACAAAGTCCTGCTGCCCGTCTCCGCAGCTTTTCTTGTTCGGAAAGCCGGGCTCGTCCGATTTGCATGGGTTCATCTGGAGCCAAAATCGAGGTAGAAGAGGTCGAAGGAGAAGGAAGGATAGGTTTCTGGAATTGGGGAGCCAGAAACGGCTGAAGTCTCTTGTTCCTGTCCTTATCAGCCTGATGCTCTCTCAAACGGGTGTCCACCTTGATGGCCAATGCTACGAGATCTTCAAAGCGTGTAGGCAACTCTCGGGAGACCAGGTCATCCTTAAGGTGGATGGAGAGTCCATTATAAAAGGCCGCGTGATAGGCCTCATTGTTCCAGCTGGTTTCCGCGACAAGAGTGCGAAATTCAATCGCATATTCGGAGGCACTGCGGCTCCCCTGATCGAAGATGGTCTTGAACTCATGGATGAAGGCCATGGCATCATCGATAAGGGGGGAAACCTTTTCCCACAGAGGCGATGCCCATTCAAGTGCCTTCCCAGTGAGACGAGTGATAATATAACCCACCTTGGCACGCTCAGAAACAAACTGACTGGGTAACAGAGTAAATTGGATCTGACACTGGTTAATGAAACCTCGGCATGCTTGAGGATCACCAGAGTAGAGAGGAGGTGCTGGAATGCGTGGTTCCGATGCATGAAGGGGAACCAGTGGCGCTGCGGCTGCAATGGGAGGAGAAGGTGCAGGAGAGAGGGCCGAGAGTTTCTCCAGAATGGCCTCCAGCGCTTGTCCGAAATGGGACTGTCGGGCCTCGTAAGAGTCCATACGGGCTGCTAAACCACGTTAGATGCTTCGCGCTTTAGTGAATCTGCCCCATAGTATATAACTATTTGTGACCATATTCACAGATAAAAAATATACAAAAGACTTGAGAACAAAATATTGTTAGTGCACAAGGGATGTCATTATATTACAAACTCCATTCTGTACATTTTAACAATCAATCTGTCTCACAAATATATAACCTCCATGTAACAGACACACTTATATGCAAAGTTACTTGCAGAATGAATTATGCATACCTCCCAACATTTTGGAAGTAAAAAGAGGGACAACATTTTTTTTTCTGCAAGTAGCGCAGCTACATTTTTGACAACGCCCCTTTTGTGGCAACACCCCCTAATTACCATGTTCATTTGGCATATTATGAAAGTCTTATCTCAAAAGTGTTACAAAGTATCTTATTTGCACCTGTTAGCTGTTCTGGGCTCT
>CM044443.1:62299248-62327929 GCA_024363595.1 Xenopus borealis | reverse complement strand
CTTGGGAGAAGTTAGACTTACAGCTTAAAGGGCAATTCACCTTCATTAGCAAAACTAATTACAGAAAAAACACATAAATATGTTCAAACATGTTTAATAACCTGCTTTTGTAAAATGAACATGGTAATTAGGGGTGTCGCCACAAAAATGGACGTGGTAAAAAATTGCCATGCTATGCGCGTGCATTTTTTTGTCCCTCTTTTTCTTTCCAAAATGTTGCGAGGTATGTGATCATGTGCACACATTATGTATAGTATGATGGATGGGTTTCAAGAATAGTCTCATAGTTAGCTGTAGTTCAACTATTACATAATAGTTATAGCCACAGATATGGGACTGATCATGTGCAGCCACTCCTGAGTACTGTGTGCAAACAATTTTAGGGGATCATAATTTATTCACTCTATGGAAAATACTGTTTTTCTAATTATATTATTGTATGATATGCACCTGGATTGACACTGGGGAAGGAGCTGCACAGTTCAGATTTGGCAGCATTAATTATACAATGTTTTCTTTTGGTACTATTGACTGTGTGGAGAGGGGGTCCAGCCAGTCTGCCCCTGACATCATGGCTTCAACCCCATGACGTGTGTGTGACATGTGTGTGTAACATGTGTGTGACAAGTGCACAGTTGTGCTCTCTGCACTAGTGTTGTTCCCCCTCAACCCACTCTGATGTGAAAGTGGTGGTGAAGTGCTTGGCAGGGGGCGGCATCATTAGAACTCTGTTAGTTATATATTAATGTAAAGCACTGCGCAGCTTGCTGTGTTATATAAATAAATCATTCTAAATCTAAAATTGCCCCTATATAAATGACCACTTTTGTTTGCACAGAGTACTCAGGAGTGGCTGCTCATAAGTCCTACACATTATACTATACAGAATGTGTGTGCACATGATCACTCCCACACTGTGGCTAATAGGGATGGGTGAATTTGACCCATTTCGTCAAAAATTCGTCACTGGTGAAATTTTGACAATGCTCATTAACGTCTATGGGCATCAAAACTTTCCCTAGTCCTCTCCATTAGTGATGGGCGAATCTCCCGAGATTCGCTTCGCCGAAAAATTTGCGAATTTCCAGAGAAATTCGCTAATTGGCGAAACGAGTCGCGGGACACTTTGGTGCGTTTTTGGTGCGCGTCGCGTCGTTTTTGGTGCGCGTCACGTCAAAAACGACGCGCGACTCGTTTTTCCGGCGAATCACGGGAATTCGCCGCGAATTCGCCCCTGGCGAATAAATTCGCCCATCACTGCTCTCCATGTCATTACATTACGGGATGGCTCCTCCCTCTCCAATTACAGAACCCAATTAACCCTAATAAATACTTACTCAGCACCTCCCACCTCGTCTTTTTTTGGGTTCTTCTCTCTCTTAGCTCCTGACAGGAGCACGTTGTTCTCAAGGTGTAGCTAGGGCTGCCTTCAGCATCCCCCCTTTTCTCCTGCAGCATGCCTCTATCAGCGGTCTCCCATGGATTATTACAAGCTGCGTCTCCCTGCTCTCCATGCCTAACCAGCCTGCGTGGCTGCCCGGCTGCTCGGGTTCCTTATCCCCACACACACACATTTTTGAGAGCAGGAGGGGATGGCGGAAGGTAGGAGCACATTGAATGCTTCTTTCCTGAGTGGGGGGAGCCGGGCGAACTCGGCAGACTGTCCTCTTCCGCCTCCGACGCCATCTTGGGATTGGCGAGGAGGACAGGGACGCTGCAGCGTGATGACATCACTCCTCATCGACTCCTCTGCCTCGGGAGGAGTGGGGCGTTACAGGTACAGGGATTGGTGGCTCCTGTTGTGGGCGGGGCTTCACTGTTTAAATAGAGGAGGAGGGAGCTTGGCTCGGTTTGACCATGCCATTCCTCCATCTACACGCTGCCCCTAACCACGGGTCCCTTACCCCTGGTAAGTAGTGGGACTTAGGTAGCCTGAACTGGGTAACAGTTAGCCTCCTGAAGCCTTTAAAGATTATTTTTTTTTGGGTTTCTCAGATTGCCTAGTTCATGATTTTGTCCCAGCCGCCATCCCCAAGAAGCCTACACCCCTGAGATAAGGTTAAAAAAAAAAAGAAGAAAATATAAGAGAAGACAGAAGCCTATGAGGGCACCCCTAGACTTGCTATAATGATGTCTCTTTGTTCTGACAGTGCCATGAATTTGTCTAGGTCAAGAGAGAGAGATCTAAGGAAAATCAATACCAAGGGAGAATACCGTCCAGGCTCCTGAAGCACACTGCCTGGGCTGCTCTGAGGTCCCACTTCCAGAAAAGAAGCTAAGCCAGGCTTGTCCACAGCGGGCCAAGCGGTTACTCCAAATGCTGATATCCCTTCATGGATCAGGCAGGCAGTAGCCAAAGAAATTCATTCAGCCGCAGGAGACAAACAGACTCCTCCAGGGGTTGCCATCACCCCAGAAGAGGAGAGAGATTTAAGGGCAGGTTCAGTTATGATAACATCTGAATCTGAAGAAGAAGACGAGATCCAACATTCTTCCTTCGACTTTGCCCTGGTTCAGCCCTTAATCAAAGCAGTGAGAGCTTCCTTGGCTCTTCAACAGGAAGATCAGGCATCTACATCCTCATTTTTGCCAAAATCCAAGGGGAGACAACAGTCTTTTCCTCTGCATCAGGAAGTACTAGATCTGGTCAAATCAGAATGGGACATTGTGTCTAAGCGCAGTTCTACTCATGCCAGATTTAGTAAACTTTATCCCTTCAGTGAAGAAGACATTAAGGACTTCACGACTATACCCAAGGTGGACACCCCAGTCCTCAATCTATCCAAAAGCACAGCATTACCAATCGAAGATCAGGCAACTTTGAAAGATTCCATGGATAAGAGACTGGAAACTGACCTAAAGAGGGCCTTCTTGGTGGCAGGTCATTCTTAATTTCCAGTCTTTCAGTGGTCAAAGCCCTGGAAGTTTGTCTGTCCAATGTGGAAGCAGCATTAAAACAAGGGAGGGATAGAGCTGACATCATAGAGGGGTTGAAGGAGATAAAATTAGGATTGGCCTTTCTACTCAATGCATCGGTTGACCAGATACGCCTAGCCTCCAGATCACTTTCTCTATCAATTTCGGCAAGGAGGGCCTTATGGCTTAGATTATGGGAAGCTGATACACCCTCCAAGTTTGCTCTGTGTGCTCTGCCATTTCAGGGATAGGCTTGGTAAGAAGCTGGAAGACTTAATCTCCAAAGCATCAGGAGGCAAAATCCAATTGCTGCCTCAAAAAAAGAAAGAGAAAATACCCAAGTAAACAGTCCTCTAGGAGGCGAAGCTCCTTCAATGCTAGATCATTTCCTTTTGTTCCAGAACCGATACCTCAAGACCAAACAACTGGAAAGGAGGTCAGTCAGGATTTTTCCGAGTGGCCAGAGGCAAGGCCCCCGGCAACTCTCGCAAACAATTCTGAAGGTGGTGCTCCCCAGGGGTAAACAGTAGGGGCAAGACTAATACTGTTTTGGACCACCTGGGAAAGATCAGTAGAAGACAACTGGGTTCAGAATATCATCCGAGAGGGTTACAGACTGGAGTTCAAGTGTCCTCCATCTCCTACCTATTGCCCATCTCCGCTTCCCTCCTGCCTAGAAAAGAGAGTTGCTCTTCAGAACTGTCTATCGGCATTAATAGCACAAAGGGTAATCATTCCTGTCCCAATGAACAAACGGGGTCTAGGAAACTACTCAGTCTTCTTCATAATTCAAAGATCCTCTGGAACATGGCGTCCAATTCTGGACCTGGCCAAGGTCAATCAGGCATTAAGAGTTCAGCATTTCAGGATGGAATCAGTCAAAGCTGCCATTGCTCCAGAGGATTGGATGTGTTCACTAGACATCAGAGACGACTATCATCATGTTCCAGTCTCAGAGCAGGATCAGAAATTCCTACGCTTCAGGGTGGGCAAAGACCACTTCCAGTTTCGGTGTCTACCTTTTGGTCTATCCATGGCCCCAAGGGTATTCTCGAAGGTTCTGGTAACACTGGTGGCCAACCTTCGATGGCAGGGCATTCGCCTGTTCCACTATCGGGACGATCTAATAATCCTGACCTCAACAAGAGAGCAGGCTATTGCACTCAGAGACCTTTTCGATGAAAATCCTTAAATCCCATGGTTGGATTCTGAATCTACAGAAGAGCCAACTGACACCATCGCAAACCCTTCAATACTTAGGGGCTGTCCTGGATTCCAGAAGGGGAGTCATTTCCCTTTCAACAGCAAGACAAGAAGCTCTCAGAGAATTAGTGAAATCCATACTTCCTGTTCCCGGATTTTCTGCTCAACAATGTCTAAAGGTCTTAGGAATGATGTCGTCCACAATAGGTCTAGTCCCATGGGCACATTGGAGGATGAGACAACTACAGTTCACCTTCCTTCAGCAATGGGACGGCCTAAACAGTGGATAGAGAGCTTCCCAACACTGAGATCTCATCTACAATGGTGGCTAGTCCCTTAGCATCTTTCTCAAGGGTCCAAGCTGTTCCCAGAAAAGTGGCTAATAATCTCCACAGATGCATCAGGGAAAGGCTGGGGAGCTCAACTACGCTCCCAAGTAGCTCAAAGCACTTGGCCTGGTCCTTGGTCAAACATGCCATTAAATATTTTAGAACTAAAAGCCATCTATCAAGCTTGCCTATTCTTTCAGGATCAACTCAGGGGTTCAAGGCTAAAGGTAAGATGCGACAACACCACCGCAGTTTCTTACATAAAAAGACAAGGGGGAACAAGAAGCAGTCTCCTTCTGACCGAAGTAGAGCCAATCTTCCAGTGGGCAGAGTCAAACTTACTATACTTCACAGCTGTTTATCTACCAGGAAAGATGAACAAAGCAGCAGATTTTCTAAGCATATTTGCTGTTGGGAAACACAACTGGAGTCTCAGTCAGAGGATCTTCTGGAGACTAGTACAGCTGTGGGGACAGCCAAGAACAGACTTGATGGCTACAGACAACAACACCAAATGCCCTCTTTTTTTCTCAAGGGAACCGGAACCAACAGCCTTAGGAGTGGATGCATTGACGCTTTCCTCCTCTTCCACTGATTCAGGCAGTGATACAGAAGATCAAACAGGACCAGGCAGAAGTCATATGCATTGCCCTAGCCTGGCCCCGAAGACCATGGTTCACGGACTTGATTCGACTATCAATAGACCATCCCTGGAAACTTCCACCTTTGGAAGATCTGTTAATCCAGGGCCCGTTTCTCCACCCGGACCCAGGTTCACTGACCCTTACGGCATGGAGATTGGGCGGGAAAACCTGGAAGCACAAGGTCTTTCTCAAAAAGTAATACAGATGTCGTTAAATTCCAGGAAAAATTCCACAAACACTAGGTATTCTAAGGTCTGGGATACCTTTTTGGTTGGTCGAAATACACCTAGGGATATGCCAGTCTCTGTAGCCGAGGTCTTGGAATTTTTACAGTCAGGTCTGGAAAAGGGCCTGAGTATTAGCACTCTGAGGACCCATGTTTCAGCCATTTCAACTTTCTATAGTATAGATGGTCACAACATCCATTGGTTGCTCGTTTCTTTAAAGCTGCAATAAGATTGTTACCAGTCAAAGACCAGTGTGTCCAACTTGGGATCTTCCTAAAGTTTTGAAGATGTTATCTTCCCCTCCGTTCAATAATTCAGGATCTCTTGACGATCAAGGTGGTCTCTTGGTAGCCATAACATCAGCAAAGAGAGTAGGAGAGCTGCAGGCACTCGACAAACAGTCCAGCTTTCTTTCTGGACAGAGTAGTGCCGAGATTTGACTCAGCTTTCAAACCAAAGGTAGTCTCACCTTTCCACCTTAGGGACGAGTTGATATTACCGGCCTTTCCAGGTGAAGTAGAGTCCTCGGAACTGCGTTCACTGGATGTATCCGAAAACATTAAAATTTTCTGTGAAAGATCAGCTGCCATCAGGAAGTCGGAAAGACTATTCATACTGCCATCAGGTCCAAGAATGGGTGAAACAGCTTCAACCAGAACTCTCTCCAGATGGATAAGATGGGTAATCAAGAAGGCTTATTCCTCTTCAAATCTTCCGGAACCACCCGGGATTAAAGCGCACTCAACTAGGGGGCAAGCAGCCTCTTGGGCGGCTGAAGCCGGGGTTCCTCTGGAAGTCATCTGTCGGGCAGCTTCGTGGTCATCGCCTGGGACTTTCATCACTCACTATAAGCTTGATGTGAGATCTGCTGACTACTCGAGTTTTGGCTCTAGTTTACTGATATCTGCCTCATCGGCTCTGTAATAAAGTTCATGGCATTTATACCTGGACTCGAGTGTTTTTTTCCCCACCCTGGGACTGTTAGCTTGCTACGTCCCATAATGTATTGACATTATGGGACGTAGTTAGTGGCTAAACCTATTATGTAGTAGTTGAACTACAGCTATTAGACTACTCATAAGACCCACCCATCATACTATACAGAATGTGTGTGCACATCATCAGTTCAACATCTATGGCTAAACCTATGATGTACTAGTAGAACTATAGCGAAGCAGATTATTAAGAGAGTGCTAAAAGCTAACTGGTGCAAGATTAGAGCTAGAAGGAGACACTAGAGCCTAACATCATTTACACAATGTATAAGTGACTGTGAGAGTTTGTCAGACATCATTGAAGGGATATTAGGCTTATTATAATGATGTTACAGTTAGGCTGCAAGATAAAAAGTGTGACAAACTGGCTGCTAGTGGATTCAATAATTGTGCTGTGTTAGTTCAGGTAAAGCAGTCAAACAAGCACAGTACATTTATTACAACATGGCAGGTGGGTGTGGCTGCTTCATGTTTCCTCTCAGCTTAGACAGGAAGAGGGAAACAGGAACAGGAAGATGAATTATAAGACAATGGTAAAACAGGAGGAATTCCCTTAACCAAAATGGCCACACAAGCAGGCCAGTAAGCTTTGTTCTTATTGGTTCAGTAAAGTAACTGACAGTATTGCTTCACAGTTATGGTTATTTTATCTGTTTCGTGAATAGGGTTGCCACCTGGCCGTTTTTTTACCGGCCTGGCTGGTAGTTTTGATGGTTGATCCCAATGTTATTAACAGGGCAAAAAGGTAAATCTATAGGAAGGCCGGTATTTTTTTCATAAAAGGTGGCAACCCTATTTGTGAAACAAAACTTTTATTTTGTTGAAAGAATGAACCCTGTAATATAAAGTCTTGCTTTCTGTCTATTTTGTTATTCAAATCTAGCTTGGCATGCACTAGTTACTTACACTATTATATATCCTTTCCAAGTTTTTTTACCTAATTCATTCTGTAAGTAACTTTGCATATAAGTGCGTCTGTTACATGAAGGTTATATATTTGTGAGACAAATTGATTGTTAAAATGTACAGAATGGAGTTTGTAATATAAAGACATCCTTTTGTGCACTAACCATATTTTGTTCTCATTCTTTAATATAAATTATTTAGTATATTTTTTTATCTGTGTATATGGTCACAAATAGTAATAAACCATGAGAGGCATTCATTCTGTGTATCAGGGATAGTTTTGTATACAGAATGTATTTGGGACGAACGGCACCCCATACCCTAGCGTCAAAAGGTGACATGGTTCTCCTATTTTTTAATATACCACTCTACCCACAGAAGATGCATTAGTGTTCAAGGATCACATGAATAAATATATGGAAAATAATCTCAGAAGTGTCGATGCTACAGCTATTTTTAGACAGTTGACCACCACAGCCAATCCAGCACATACAACAGCACATGATTCCTTCCTATAAGCAGAACCTAACCACATTGCATCCACCTTGGATTTCGTGTGACACTTTTATGGAATTACGACTGGCAGCCAAGACATCCTCCAATCTGGTAGTAGCACACAGGGCCCCTCTGGATTTGTTACTGATTGGGAGACAATGCATCCAAGGGAAAACTCTTATCTCCCCCATTCTCAGGGAAATATGTTTTTGACGCTGAGGTGAAGCAGCTCATCAAAGTTACAGGAAGAAAGATAACATTACTCCTGCAGTGTAGAATATATCATCCTGATTCTAATCAATAACTACAAAATAGGTAATGGAGGTTGTTCTTGTGCTCCTTTCATGCCTAAAGGAGTCAATCACAAAATCAGTTGTCAACATTCTTCTACCTGAACCACAAGCAAACAAAAAGCCCACAGACACATGAAAGTCCATCCACTCAAAAGACCGTAGGAGGCAGATTTCTCAAGTGTGTCAAGAGTCCATTTAGGACAACTGGGCAATTCAAATTGTAAGGGAAGAGTACAAGACATCATTTGCTTCCATCTCCTCCCACAGAGCATTTGTGTCCTGCTTAATTTCCCTGCAACCCATTAAAGAACAAACACTCTTTTCAGCGAGTACCTGGCCACAGTCATAGCCATCCTATTATGTAGCTGCCTTATCTGGATGATATTCTAATCAAGGTCACTTCAAAATACCTAGTGGTACATCATGCATGACAGGTGATTCTTTAGTTTGGATGGCTCATATACCTTAAGAATAGTGCCCTCCTACCAGTACAAAAAATCAGATTCCTCAGAAAGATCTTCAACTCCAGAGAGCAGGCAATCTCACTTCCAGAGGACAAAGTAATCAACTTTCAAATCTCAACCCAAAGATTCCTGGCCCAGTCAGAAATAACAGCAGCAGACTGCTTAAGACTCTTGGGGCTCATGATGTTACCTGAAGAGGTGACACCATGCTCACTTTCATATGCAGTGGCATTTCTTCACCAGTGAGACAAGATTCACAGCAACCTGTCTCAAGTCATACATGTCAACAACTCAGTCCCAGCTCACGTGGTTTACAAACATGACCAGCCTTTCCTAGGGTCGCCTCTGGTCACTGTTACCATGGAAACTGATCAGCACAGATACCAGCCTGACAGGGTGGGGTGTAGTGATGAACAGATTGAAAACAAACCCCAGGAGAAAACAAACCTAAATATTAACACGCTTGAGCTGCTCCTCAAGTCCACTCCAGTCCAGATCCAATTGGTAGCTTATCTCAACCATCAGGGTGATACCTGGAGCAAAATGGAGATAGCTGAAGTTTTCAGCATCTTCTGTTGGGAAGAATCCAATATAATGGCAGTCTCTGCAATTTACATTCCAGAGGTAGACAATTCAGATGGCAATTACCTCAACACAAGAGTTGGCAGAATGGTCCTTTCACCTTGAGAACTTTCAGGTCATGGTTTGCCTGGAAACAGACCTCATAGTGTCTGCAAAAACACTAAACTTCCTAGATACTATGCATGCTCCATGGATTTGGGGGGGGGCATGGACATGCTGGTCATTCCCTCCTTCCCCCCCCCCCCCCCCCCCCCCCCCCCCCCCCACCCTGGGCAATCAGGAAGATCAAGATGGGCCAATAACTATCCAACTCCAGACTGGCCAAGACAGGCTTGGAATGCAGACCTAGTCAATATGTCAGTGGCATCTCTGTGGCAAATGCCCATTCAGCAGGTCCTCCTGTCATAGGGTGCAGTCATTAAACAGAAATTGCAAATGCTACAGCTGCTGGTGTGGAACTTGAGGCCCAACTCTGGAGAGACAAGTGCTTCTTGGAAGTGGTAATTTACACCCTTCTTAAACCAAGGAAACAAGGCCACCTCCAAACCTACCACAGAACTTGGAAAGTGTTCCTTTCCTAGTGCAAAGACATCAGTGACAGCATTGTTCACTCCCACAGTTCCTTGGCTTCCTTTAAGGGGGCTGGCCTTAGCTTGGCTGTGCTAAAAACATAGACTTCAGCCCTCTTCAATGCTCTTCCAATTCCAATAGGTCGTAAAACAGTTCTAGGTGGTTCTTCATATCAAACCTCCTAACAGGGATTCTATGGCATCATGGGATTACAACCTAGTGCTTCAAGATTTGCAACATGAACCTTTCAAACTGATGAAGTCATGCGAGAACATGGAAGGTAGCCTGCCTTTTAGCAATCTGCTGTGCATGCAGAGTTTTGGAGCTACAGGCCATATACACCAGTGAGCTGTGGTTAGTATTCCACCGGGATAAAGTTGTTCTCATAACTTTGCCCACATACATGCCCAAACTGGTCTCAGTGTTTCATAATAATCAGGAGATAGTGGTTCCATCCCTGCGTCCAGAACCAGAAAATTACACAGAACAACACATTCAGTTTGTTGATGTGGTATAGGCTCTATGAATATATGCCAACCATGCCTCCTTTTGGCAGAATGATGTCTTGCTTCTCAAGAAAGGCCTCCAGGCTTCTACCTGCACAATCACTCAATGGCTCAATTGCCTACAAGCTGTCACGGACGGCACTCCAAATCCATAACCAATGCTAGGCTCCCTGGTCTCAGCTCTTGCTTCTGCCTCTAACAACTGCCTTTCACCTTGGGAGGAGCCCTCGGCTAATCGGATGCCACCAGGTCTTTATAAGAGAGGAACCAAGCGAGGGTTCTGTATGAGCAAAGGGGCACTATTGTAGAACAAGTAGAACCTAACAATAGGCAATGAGTTTGATTCGAAAAGGCATTTAAATATTCAAAACTTGTGCCAAAACTCAATGAAACCCGGAATAGCTTGCCGCACGTGCCATAGGATCTCTGGCACCTGACGGAGAAGTATCACCACTGCAGGTGTCCCTCCTGGCCCACTAGACTGCCAGGGTGAGTGTCCTTTACATTACCCCCCCCCCATCGAGGAGGGGCCAACGGACCCCCAGGTTTGTCAGGAAACCTAAGGTGGAATTGTCTCCTAAGACAGTCAGCCCTGACATCATAGAAAGGAACCTAGGAATTCTCCTCAGGTCCATATGCCTTCCACTGTACCAGGTATTATAACTTACCATGCACAAAGTGAGAGTCATGGAGGCTCTGGACTAGAAATTCAAAGCTGGATATGGAAAATATTAGTCTCTGGACTAGAAATTTAATTGAATGCATTTATTGTGCTGTTTCCAACACCAAGCAATAATGCAATTGTGAAAACAGTATTATACTTGCCTCGTATAAGAGAAATGAGACATATAACAAAAATAATAATGTTTAGTTACCAGATCTACTGTAGAAACTAACAAAAGCAACACATAACCAAAGCAAACCTGAACCTCTCAAAGAGACACAAAACATTCTGAGTAAATCATGTTGCCCAAACATTAGGATAGTTAAATCGGTGATAGCTCTTGAATACTAGATTTGTGTTTAGAGTCTATTTAATTGAAATGAAGAGACCAATTATAAAAAAATGTAGTTTTAATGTGTGGTTCTTCAAATATAATTTTAATAGCTTCTTGCCAGCATAACTGGTTTAGATCTATCGAAATTTCTTTTAGAGAGGGGGTAGATTCTGAAATCCAGAACTGAAATAGGGCCTTAGTAGCCACCATAAACCATAAAATTAAGTTTGAAATCAAAACAGGGTCAGATTTACAGTGTTTACTCAAAGTAAAAGAAGGGGTGCCAATATTCAAAAAGGCATAAACTGTAGATATAGATAGAATTATTTTCAACTTAAAATTGATAAAATCTCTTACTTTTTGCCAAACTAAAATAATGTTAGGGCAGCTCCAAAGATAATGGAAAAGGTTTACATTTTCTTGATTACATTTGGGACAAAACGAAACCTGACTTAAACCCTTATAAGAGTGAAAAAGTTTACCATAACTAAGATGGATTAATTTGAAATGTTGAGATCTCCAGACCTCTGAGAAAAAGCATTTATTAAATTTAACCAATGAAGTAGGGATAATGTCCCTCAAAAGGTAGTTTGACCATCTCAAAGCCCTATCTGAAAGGGGGTGTTTCTGGTCAGAGGGGGGAGCCCAAAAAGTACGAGCCAAATAGTTGATGTTTAGGAGCCCTACATTGTCATTTAGATGGTTATCGCCTCCGCTATCCAATGTTTCTGGATGGCAAACCACCTTTTGTTAGTAACTGAAAGAAATGCACTTTTAATAATCATATATTGGTAGTAGTCAGAGATTTTTAAATTTACTTGGTTTTTCAGACCTGCCCAAGTAAGAAGATACCCATTTATAGGATCAACTACATCTTTAATAAGAAACAGATGATGTTTCTTTAAATGTGCAAGACTGGAAGAATAACCAGGTCTCACTTTTCCCCAAAGGAGGTGAATGGGAATGAAAGGGGTTAACGTATGATTAAAACCATGACTAGAATGTAAAAATTTCCAAGTGAAGATTGAGTCCCTATACAATGGATTTAGTTTACATTCAAGGGGAATGTTTTTACCATTTCAGAAGAAGAATCTCTAGTATATGAGTATGAGATATGGGGAAAAGTTCAAGAGCTGGATTTGTGAACTTATCACCACCTAAGACCCATTCCATGAGGTATCTTGAGTTTTGGCAGCTTTAGGCCTCCTAATACATAAGGCGCATGTAATTTCGATAAGGCAATTTTAGATTTCTTACCACTCCAAATAAAAGAATTTAACGCACTATCAAGAATCCTAATATCACTATGTTTGAGCAGTAACGGCAAGTTGGTTAGGGGATATATCAACTTTGGGAAGATCAACATCTTGAAGAAAGCTACTTTAACTTTTAGGTTCAAAGGGGTGTTTTTCCATTTGTGGCAGAGTTGTAATGTTTTTTTAATGGCTGGAACAAAGTTTATGGGGTAAAGAGATTTCAAGTCTTTAGGAATAAAAAGCCCTAGATATTTAAGCTGTGGTTTAGGAGTGTTAAGATTCAAATTTCTAGTAAGGGCTTTTGACAAAGAAACATTAATATTCATAATTTCAGTTTTATGTGAATTTAATTTAAACCCTGAGAATATACCAAATTCCTGAAGTAGATTGAAGATGACTTTTAAAGAGTTGTTGGCATTTTGCACAATTAATAATAAATCATCAGCTTATGCTAAAGTCTTAAGGTGGACTTTGTTTAATACAATACCTTGAAAAACCTCTAATTTGTCTAAGGCTCTGACTAGTGGCTCAAGTAAAATGTTAAACAGCAGTGGAGATAATGGACAACCTTGTCTAGTTCCCTTCATAATTTTAAGTGAACTGGATTTAGCTCCTGCTAATACTACTTGAGCGATAGGGTTGGAATATAAAAGCTTAATAAAATTATTAAAGGGACCTATAATACCAAATGAATCCAAACAGTTAATCCAAACCATATTGTCAAAAGTATTCTCAGCATCCAAACTAATCAATGAACAAGGAGTCTTATTTGTATTGGTTATAGCAATAACTTGAAGTAAGGTCCTAATATTTTTAATGCCAGACCGATTTTTCATAAATGAGATAAAAGTGTGTCAAGATCTGACCCTAAAGCTGCCACAATTATCTCCTTAGGAATGATAGAAACACACTCTAAAGGCTCAGGCAGGCTTGATTCAAAGCTCCTAGAGAGTGCATCAGCTTTGTTATTCTTGGAACCAGGCCTGTAAGTTAAAGAAACATTCAATCTGGTAAAGAATAAAGCCCATCTGGCCTGCCTTGTGTTCAAATGCTTTGCTGACTCAATATATAAGAGATTTTTATGGTCAGTGTAGCCCATCCAACAGGTGTCTCCATTCCTCAAAAGCCCCAATTTGCTATTACCAATGTCATAATTGGCCTCAGCAGACAAGCATTACCTTGAAAAAAAAAAAAGCACAAGGATGCACCTCTTTGGTTACTGGATGCCTTTGGACAAGAACTGCCCCTGCCCCAACTTCTGAGGCATCAGCCTCTACAATAAATGGTACAGATACAAAATACAAATAACCCAAGTAAATCCCAGAAAGCATCCTTAACCTGATCAAATAACTAAGAAATTAGAAGAAGAGGATAGCGTTTTTTAATTGTAATGAAGTTAAGGCCACGATAGTCAATACATAGGCGAAGGCCCCCATCCTTTTTGCCCACAAAAAATTACCCAGCACCTGCAGGAGAATTGGAGGGTCTTTCTAGATTCTCTTTAATATAATCTTTCATAGCCTGGGCTTCAGGCAAGAAAAGATTATATGTTCTCCCTCTAGGAGGAGTAGACCCTGGAATGAGTCCAATAGGGCAGTCGTAATGCCTATGTGGGGGTAGTGTTTCAGCTGCTTTTTTGGAAAACACATCCGCAAAGTCAGCATTGAAAGAAGGTAATCCTTCTAAGGAGGTAAAATTTGAGGAAAAATGATAGAAGAAACACACTTAGATCCCCACTGAACAATCTCCCCAATTACTCAATCTATGTTGGGATTATTTACCTGTAACCAGGGTAACTCCAAAATTAGAGGAGGGGAAGAAGAACCCTTAATGATGTGAAAAGAATACTCCTCAACAGGCGTATTGTTTGTAGACATGGTTAAAGCCACAGTTTTTGGGTTACCTGACCTGACCCAAGTGGAATCTTATCAATAGCCAAAATTCTGATAAGGGGTATATTATACCTTGCTGTGAAGGCAGCATCCAATAAATTCCCTGCTGCCCCTGAATCCACAAAGGCAAAAATTTCAACAGAACTCCCAGGCCAGGACTAACTGCCTGACTAGGACAAAAATTGGGGAGAGGAAACTTCTCTACCCAAATGGAGCTCCCCTTCTCCATTTAGGCTTCTAGCCTTCTACCTCTTTCAGCCAGCCTTTCCCTTTGTCTCCTATCAATTTGGATGGTCAACCTCATAATGTCATCCAGAGTGGATGGAGGAAGGTAATTTACCAAACTGTCTTTGACAGATTCAGAAAGCCCCACCTGAAATTGGCTACGAAGACCAGTGTCATTCCACCCTGTCTCAACAGACCAGTGGCGAAATTCCATACATCCTCTATTATCCTTTTCCCCTGGCGGAGTTTACAAATGGCAAGTATCTGCAGAGGTAGCACGAACCGGGTCATCATACAATAATGGCATGGTACTAAATAATTCCTCCAGGGAAAAGCATCGCGGTTAGACCTTAGGTCCCAAATCTGTGGGTCACCTTGTAGCAAGGTCATCATGAACCTTACATTTTCCTCTCCGGTAGGAAAGGAATGAGGGAAAAGGCTGAGGTACAGTTAACACGCCTCTTGGAAAGTAAAGAATTTGCTTCTGTCCCCACTAAATTTGTAGGGGAAGGATAGTTTTGGTTCATGGGGATTACTCCTATTACCCAAAACTTCAGAAGGAACTTCATGACGGCAACAGGAGGTTGAATTACAGTGTTCGGCATCTGTTGCACAGCATCCATCCTGCGAGAGAGGTTGTGCAGGCACGGAACCAAGTCATCTGGTTTCCGCTCTTGTTCCTCCAATCGCTGCAGAAGGGTAGTGAGCAGCACTTCAGTGGTGGGAGGAGCAGCAACAGCATGACCTTCGACCTACATCTTTGACACATTTTACTGTCACAAACGACACCCTAAATCCAGAAGTGATGCTAGGCTCCCTAGTCTCAGCTCTTGCTTCTGCCTCTGGAGGAGCCCTTGGCTAATCTGATACCGCCAGGTCTTAAGAGAGGCGCCAAGCAAGGGTCTGGTCGAGCAAAGGGGCACGATCATTAGCAAGGTTTTGGACAGAAGGTTTAGTTCTAGGAATAGACAAGTGCGTAGTCAGACAGGCCAGGTCGCTGCAGGCAGAGTCCAAGCAAGGTCAGAAAGGCTGGGTTGGTGTGGGCAGAGTTAAAGCAAGGTCAGGCAGGCAAGAGTCAATACCAGAAGGATCGTCAGGCAGACAAGGGTAAGGAGTAGCAGGAGTCAGCAGGCAAATCAAATCAAATACACACCGATGAACCTAGCAAGTAGAACCTAACAATGGGCAATGAGTTTGATTCAAAAAGCCCTTTAAATATATAAAACTCGCACCAAAATACTAATTTGGTACCCATAAAACCAGGAACCCATAGGAACTCCGGCGCCTGAAGGAGAAGGATCACCGCGACTGGTGCTTACACTTTACAAATACATTAGAGGACATTATAGACAAATATCTTTTTACCCATAAAGAGGATCACCGCACCAGAGGCCACCCCTTCAGACGAAGGGGACTTTCATTTGAAGCAGCATAGGTGGTTCTTCACAGTGAGGACAGTGAGGTTGTGGAATGCACTTCCGGGTGATGTTGTGATGGCTGAGTCTGTTGATGCTTTTAAAAGGGGCGTGGATGATTTTTTGCAGAAATAAATATTGAACAGCCACATCTGGTCTTGTAAAAAATAAAAATGCCTTTATTGCAGACTTCTAGGCATCACAGTGAAGTTTCAGGCCTAAAAATGGCCTTTTATCAAGCTAAACCAACAATACAAACATGGCTTTTTATGGCCCAATGTGCCATCTAGTGGACAATTAGTAACAATTTTTAAACATGTGAAACATATCATATTGTTATTTATACAATGTAACAATTTAACAAAGTGTTCTTCCAAAGTGATTCCAATAGTGCAAGTGAATCCAGTTCAAGCAATATTAATCTGAAAAAAAAAATACAGAATAAAATCTCTTAAAATTTATCTAAAAATGGATTTAAGGTTATACTCTTTATTAAGCCCCAGGGGGACAAATGTTTCTAATCTCCCAATCCAATAGGCCTCTTTGTAAAGTAAGGATTTCAATCTATTTCCACCCTGGCATTTCGGCTGTATTGTTTCAATGACTTGAAACCTAAGCTGGTTAATGTTATGACCTTTTTCAATAAAATGACCTGCAACTGCTTTGTTCTTATTGCAGACTTATGTTCCTGAATACGTTCCCTGGACGGTCCTAGTTGTTTGTCCCACATATGCCAGCCCACATGGGCAGTTAGGGAAGAAAAAGACTACAAGAACAGACAGGGACGAAAATGGCACTTTTCCGTGCATTAACTGCAATTGTTGTTCCAATGTTCAGAAAGGTACATTTTTATACCTTCCTAGGAGGGGTACTCCAATACATATTCCTGGACGGTTCACTTGCAATTCCACAATTGCAGTATATGTAATTAAATGCCTGTGTGGGCTGGCCATTTTTAGGCCTGAAACATCACTGCGATGCCCAGAAGTCTGCAATGAAGGCATTTTTATTTTTTACAACAACAAGTGGTTCTGTTCAATCTTTATCTCTGCAGTTATTGCTGGTGGAGAGTGGCCACTGGGAACTTGCACCACAACACAAGGAAGAGAAAGCATAAGAAGTAGTGCTGACTATGAAATTTCTGGATGATTTTTTGGACAGACATAATATCAAAGACTATTTTGATACTAAACTAGTTAGTATAGCTATGGGCCTATATGGTTTGTGTGAAAGACTGAAGGGGGGTGTGTGTGTGTGCGCTGGGTTTTTAATTTGGAGGGGTTGAACTTTATGGACTTTGTCTTTTCTCAACCCAATTTAACTATGTAACTATGGTGTCCCAGCTGGCCTACTAGACCACCAGGGTGAGTTTCCTTTACACAAGCTGGCCAAATAAACACCACTCTTGTGGGTGCAAGACTGTTCTACAAGATCAGTTAGCAGTTACGTAATTAACCGGCGCCAGGTCAGGTACAGGCTGTGCAACTGGGCTTCCCTCCACAAGCGATCTTCTTACCAGCTAGATTGGTACGCAATCTGGTGGGCTGTGAGGGTGTGCAGGTCCTGGTCCAATCTCACCCCCTGCTCCCCCAGTAGTTCTGCAACTGACAGTTGGAACATCATGGGCACTCAGGAATATGGTGACCCCCCGAACAGATCTTCAAGGCAGCTATTTTTGCTTCAGTAGAAGTCACTTTAGGGAGGAAAGTGCTTAAAGGGGTGGTTCACCTTCAAGTTAACTTTTAGTACTGTATATTGTAGAAGGACCAATTCTAAGAAACGTTTCAATTGGTCTTCATTATTTATTTTTCATAGTTTTTTAATGATTTGCTATTTTCTTCTGTTTCTTTGCAGCATTCAAATGGGGGTCACTGATACCATGTAAAAACAAATGCTCTATAAGGCTACAAATGTATTGTTATTGCAACTTTTCATTCTATTCAATCCCTCTCCTATTCATATTCCAGTCTCTTATTCAAATCAATGCAGGGTTGCTAGGGTAATTTGTACCCTAGAAACCAAATTGCTGACACTGCAAACTAGAGAGCTGCTGAATAAAAAGCTAAATAACTATAAAACCACAAACAATAAAAAATGAAAACCAATTGTAAATTGTCTCAGAATATCACTCTCTACATCATACTAAAAGTTAACTCAAAGGTGAACAACCCCTTTAAGGCAGTGGTTACTGCACAATCTTCATAATTCCCTCCTTGTCTGGGTCAAGACTAGGGTTGCCACCTTTTCTTGAAAAATACCAGCCTTCATATATATTTATCTTTTTTCCTATTAATAACATTGGGATCACGCATCAAAAATACCGACCAGGCCGGTAAAATACTGGCCAGGTGGCAACCCTGGTCAAGACTGATTTTGAACGTCTGCACTGACAGGAAGGACCACTCTAAGAAGAGAGGATTTTGTTACTGGTAAATCCTTTTCTCCTGGGACATACTCTCAGTGCAGTAAATCCATCCTCTTTTTCCTTTTAGGGAGGTGTTGGTCATTTGCCAAGGGTCCATGCGACACATTTTTTCATTTGAGATTTTTCAGTTACACGGTTACTGTTATTGTGTTGTTATGGTTATCTGTGTTCCCCTGTCACCCTAGTCCTATCTTTGTCACAAGAAACTCAGTGGGAGGAGGAAATCTGGTGTATAATAGAGGAAGGCAAAGCTATTATATTGTCCTGCCTGACATGTCCAGCTTACACCCCGGATGTCTGCACTAAAAATAGTACAGGCCCAGGAGAAAAGGTTTTACAAGTAAGAAAATCCTCTTTTCTGATAACTCTACTGTTTGCTGAGGAATCATTTTAGGGGACTCAATAGCTATATCACTTTACCTGGAATGTTGGTAATAATTTAAATATTTTTTCTCTTGTCACCTGTAGGTTTTTTGGCACAAAGTGGATGATGTTTCTCTCTTCTGGGATTTATGCTCTGTTTGTTTCCACCAATTATTGGGAAAGATACTACACACTTGTCCCTTCTGCTACTGTCATTGGTGTAATGATTGTCCCCTTCTGGGCTTCACTGGGCAATTATATTACCAGGTAAAATTTTAAGCATACAGCTGAAAAAACTGTCTCTCATTACAAACAATATCCAATGTTTCAGTGAAACATGTTTTATTATTTTCAGTTCTGTCACACAACAGTGTGTTTCCATAATTTGATCCAAATGTCATAACACCATTTAATTTGGAAATGTCACAGATATTCAAGTATGGCATTTATGGATATATAGCATATATATAAGTTTGGTAACCCCTCTCAGCCTGCATAATCATTTACTCCACTTTCAACAAAAAGTAATTGTACTTGTAATTTTGATAATTTGAATGCATGTAACTGCTCAATAATGATTACTGGCAAAACCAAATTGGTTGGATTAGCTTGTTAAGCCTTGAACTTCATAGGCAGATGTGTCCAATTCAGGGCCGGAACTAGGGGTAGGCAGAGTAGGCACGTGCCTAGGGCGCAAAGCTGGGGGGGCGCCAGGCACGCACCTTCTCTCCTACCCCCTATTGTTCAGTATCAGAGGTTTAAACTGTCAGTTTCAACTGTAAGAAATGTAATCAGGAAATGGAAGGCCACAGGCACAGTTGCTGTAAAACCCAGGTCGGGCATTCCAAGAAAAATACAAGAGCAGCATATGGTGTGGATTATGACAATGGTTGCAGACAACACAAAGATCACCTCCAAAGACCTGCAAAAACATTTTGCTGCAGTTGGTGTACCTGTACAGCATTCTACAATTCAGCGCAATTTGCACAAAGAACATCTGTGTGGTAGGGAAAAGAAGCCCTTTCTGCACTCATGGCACAAACAAATTTTGGAACAAAGTGCTTTGACTGACGAGACAAAAATGTAGTTATTTGGTCATAACAAAAAGCGCTTTGCATGTCGGAAGAAGAACACTGCATTTCAAGAAAAACACCTGCTACCTACTGTCAAATTTGGTGGATGTTTCATCATGCCCTGGGGCTGTGTGGCTAGTTCAGGGACTGGGGCCCATGTTGAATTGAGGGTCACATAAATTCAATCCAAAATCAACAAATTCTTCAGGATAATGTTCAAGCATCAGTCACAAAGTTGAAGTTGTGCAGGGGTTGGATATTCCAACCAGACAATGATCTTAAACACACTTCGAAAATCTACAAAGGCATTTATGCAGAGGTAGAAGTACAATATTCTGGAATGCCCGTCACAGTCCCCCGCTTTTGAATATCATGGAAAATCTATTGGTTGATTTGAAGCACGCTGTCCATGCTTGGCAGCCATCAAATTTAACTGAACTGGAGAGATTTTGTATGGACAAATGGTTAAAAAATACTGCCATCCAGAATCCAGACATTCATCAAAGGCTATAGGAAGCGTCTAGAGGCTGTTATATTTGCAAAAGTAGGCTCAACTAAGTATTGATGTAATATCTCTGTTGGGGTGCCAAAATTTATGCACCTGTCTAATTTTGTTATGATGCATATTGCATATTTTCTGTTAATCCAATAAATTTATGTTACTGCTGAAATACTATATATATATATATATATATATATATATATATATATATATGTTTATATATATTTATTTATTTTTTGTACTCTGAGGAGCCAATTTATTTACTTTTATATTTTGTTTCCCTGACTTTTTAAGCTCTAAAAATCATGGATTATTCTAATTATTTTAAACCATGACAAATTTGTACAACTATAATAATACAACTAATTTGCCATCTGGAAGTCAATTAGATTTGTCCTTTACCAATTGTAAAATATTTCATTTCAAACTTTTTCATTTGGCATGGCATGAAAAATTTTTAGGTTTTCGAGACTTCATGTGTATTCAGATCATTTCTGCATTTGTATTCATTTATGCTTTCTATATTGGGCTGTTTTTAATAAATGACTTGCAATTGGTGGTTTAAGAGGCAATGAGTGGGGGACATGCCTGCAGCTCAATATGTGCAGATGTGTTTCAGAGCACTCCTCTTCCTGGGCCCTCAAAATCCGAAATAAAGCAAAAAAGAGGCCTTATTGGCAGACACACAACATGCAAAGGAACTAGAAGACACATGTAATCCATTACCATGCAGATGCAACAGCTGGAGGCCAACTTCCGTATTCTCATATGCTTTCTAGAGCATTCAGAGGGGAATACGTTGGAGGAATTTGTTGCAGCCTGGCGGACAGAGACACTTGGTGGCCCCAATTTTTCCTCCTCCTTTACAATTGAACGGGTGCATCTCGACCAAAAGAACCCTTTCCGAAGCTTCCCCATGGCCCCTGATTGCCAGACTCCTCAATGCGAGAGACTGAGACTATACTTTACCTGGCCAGACAAAAGGGGGAACTCAGATTCCAAGCTACTGTATAAAGATTTCTATCTATGCTGACTGAAATCCAACTACAGAGAGATAAATTTTGCGAATGTAAAAGTATTCCATGTTATATCCTGCACATCTGAGAGTCACATCAAATGGACCTAATTTTTCACTGCACTGATACACCTTGATACACAACCAGATTCTCAAGATTGCTGATTGTGTTCCTGGTGGCAGAACAATCTACATCCACCCCTGTCTCACATCAGCCAAGTGACACCCACTATACCACTGCGGCTGCCAAGACAAAACCATTATTATACAAGGCTTTAAGTGTAGCTGCGACTGTCCAACTGCAGGCCCAAAATGGAAGAGGTACATGCATAGACTCCCTAAATTGCAGTATATAGCTCATGACCCAGACATTGGGCCCTGCTACTGGGTCACACCCCACATACACAACTGTTGTGAATTATGGGTTTAATTCTACCCTTGGTTGGGGTTGGGGTAGAAGGGGAAATGTCAAAGGTATAGAAGAACAGCACCTCAATAGTAAAATAAAAGGCCTTTATTCAAACATGGCACAGACCAGATTACAGCAACATTTCAAAACATTCACTGTCTTTTTTTCAGGCTTGAAGGGAGTGGCTTGATACGTTGCTGTAAACTGGTCTGTGCCATGTTTGAATAAAGGAGTTTTATTTTACTATTGAGGTGCTGTTCTTTTCAACGTTTGATATCCAACAGTGTTGGGTGGCCACTACTGAACGTGCACCAGAACAATTGAGGAGTTGCTTGCAAGCTAGAAGGGGAAATGTTACAAATGAATTGTATGTTGATTGATTTATGCTCAGTGTACTTGCATAAGGTAGTATACCAAATTTTGAATACTGGTGACACACGTCTCATAGGCACAAGTGTAAAAATTCTCAGCTAGAATGTAAGGGGGCTATATTGCCAGATAAAAAAATGTATCCATTGAAAATTATCCATTGTCCAATTGTTTGCAGGGCCAATCAGGCAATTTCCTAGCTTCAACTAGACAACATTGCTTGATATGGTTGTTTTTGTTAATAGACAAATCGTGCATTTAAAAAGTCACTTCAGGTTCTACTATAACAAAAATATATTTTAAAAATCTTAACATGTATGGCCACCTTTAGACTTTCTGAAAAATATTTTAGGATTGCACTCCAACAGGACACCCACTTGACAGGTAGTACAATTCTTGTCTTGAAAATGCCTTGGGTAGGATGAGCCTATCACTCAACCTACTCCACCCACTCCGGAGTGACCATACTGATCCATAAAAACATTCCATTTAAATTTGAAAGAATGCAACAGGGTGTTAAGGGGAGATTTATTTTTCTCCAGGGGCACATTAATAACACTGAAATTATAATTGCAAAGCTGTACAGCTCCCCACAATACAAGTCAGAACGCTTGCTGCAACTGGGGGGGAGTTTGTGACCCAATTTGCCCATTCATTAGTATTAGGCATGGGAGTCCACAATGTTGCCATGCACCCAGAGTCAGACAGAAGGCATAACTACATCCCCCTAATAATCTGCTGCCTATAATGACCGGTCTAGGCCTAGAAGAGGTATGGCCACATTTGTGCTCGGTAGACAAACAGCATTCATGCTACTCCCTTTCACATCAAGCTTTATCCAAAATTGATTGTGCCTTCTTAGTAAATCTGCACTTTATAAGGTATGGGGAACTCAATACCTTCTGAGTGGTATCTCAGATCATGCTCCTCTAGAACTAAATCTGGAGCTGCTCCAATTACTGCAGTGCCCAAGATGGTCACTGAACCCTGCCTACATATTTAAGACAATGAGGCCTAACAAGAACAAAACATACAGGAATACTTTGCTACTAAAGACAGTCCCACTGACTACTTTAAACTGTAAGATGCATTTAAGGCCTTATATATGGGGCCAATTAGGTTCAGAAATACATGCCTTTAAAAAACAAGGCTAAACTATAACAAGAAATATTGCAATTAGATGTAATAGATGCTGCCTCCGCTACAGCAGAGCTAAGGAAGAGGGGTACAGTAACTACATGTTCCAAAATGTGACAAACAGGGTTCTGGCTCCAACGTAACCTGTAAACCGTTCATATAGCTGTAAGTATCCCAGGAGTCTGTGCAACCCCAAAAGTAATCCGAGGAAATGTAGAGTAATGGAATAAACAGCTTGTCCAACAAAAAACCCTCTTCAGTAAAGCATAGATTTATGAACAAGGGGAAAAAGCAGGGCATATGTTGGCCCATCTGGCCAAGCAGTCCACCCCTACCATTGCCACACTTAAAGACATAGCAAGCAGTATGACCAAGGACCTATCCTCTGTTGCAGACATTATGGTCCAATTCTACTCTGACCTTTACTCAGCAAAGCTGAACCAGCCACAGGAATTGATACGTGCATTCCTATAATGTTAGATTCTCGAAGCCTGGCACCCACATACAGAGGGTACTTGGACAGTGATATTACCCACAAAGAGATAACAGACGTCATAGATTATTTCCCCAAGTACAAGGCCCCAGGGGCAGACAGGTTGCCGAAAGAACTGTTTAAAGAGAATGTAAAGGCAAAAAAATAAAATCCCATTTTTACTTTGCTTAATGAAAAATAAATCTATCTCCAATATACTTCAATTAAAAAATTCCTACCGTTTTTATAATAAACCTGACTGTATGCAGTGAAATTCTCCCTTCATTTACTGCTGTGGATAGGAATTGTTAGACGGCCCCTAACTGCTCTGCAGGGAAACGGTCATACTTTCAAACAGCAGTACCTTACTTCCCAGAACTCCAGCAGATTTGTATGTTTCCCTGTAACAGGCAGTGCCCTGTAGATATTTGTATCCACAGACCCAGTGCAGTCTGTATATTCGGATTATTACAGTCTTGCTGTATTGGATTCTATTTCAGATATTATTTGACTGTGCTGTTTTGATCATTTATGACAATACCTAAGCTTAACCCTCCCAACTAAAGCCCAGACCACACTGAGCATGTGCGAGTCTTGATATTGCAGAGATGTCTAACAAAGTTACCAACCATGACAGCCCCCTGTGCCAACTTTGAAAGCATTAATCATTTGTCTTATTAGGCTTCTGGTGCAGTAAGTTCATGTTTATATTTAGTATACAAAATACAGCATTTCTAACATCACTCTATTTTAGACTTTAGTTGCCCTTTAAGAGGCATTCCAAAACTATAGCTATTATGTAAGGTGTTTGCACGTGCTAGGCAAATCAACAAATTACCGAACTACAGATATAAGAAGTGAATATTGATTAAGTCATAGCTAGGATGTTGAGAAAAGTAATTACCCAGGAAGTGTCAGCAAACTAATCAGGCTTTTTATCTGGTAAAACCATTGCCCTAAATACCAGGCGCCTGTTCTTTAATATGACTCTTCCCCATGAAAACAGTGGCATCAGGACAATAGGGGCATTCAGCATAGCAAAGGGATTTGATACAGTCAAGTAGCCAGATCTGTGAATACCTATTATGCATTATGGCTTTGGTCTCAATTATATACATTTTAAACAGCTCCTGTATGCCTCCCTATGGGTGAACTCTTCCAACATGACCCCCCTTTACCCTCTCAAAGCATTGGGTGTAGGCACAGGGAAAGGCTCATACCACCGTAGGGGCTGAATGTGGTCTGCGATCCGATGGGATTTTTAACCCTGCCCGATCCACATCTGCCCAAATTTCGGCCAGATATCGATCGGGTAAGCCCGTTGGAGGGCCCCATACAGGGGCCAATGAGCTGCCGACTCAGTCTGTTGTGTATGGCCACCTTAAGCCTTGATATCACTCTCTCTCTCTTATCTCAAGATGTGTGATTACTTGGGGCAGCTTGGAAATTTGTCTAACCCCATGTCAGATTTCAAACTGAAATATAAAAAAATCTGTTTGCCCTTTTGAGAAATGGATTTCAGTGCAGAATTCTGCTGGAGCAGCGCTATTAACTGATTGAAAAAAACATTTTTCCCATGACAGTATCCCTTTAATAAAGAATATAATGCTAGTTTCATTTTAGCACCTGTCACTTCCGTATCCTGAAGAATTTGAAAGAAAAGTTAAATAGAACATACATATAAAGCAGACTTTTTAAACTGATTCATCTAAATATACCATTCTCACAAAAATACACTTGTGGTATGTATCACTTTGTAATCCTAAACAGTGCAATTTTAAGTACTAAGGTTCCCATCCGATCCCTAGCTACTGCAATTTACTGTGCTCACACACATACATCCTCCTAGGTTATATTAGCCAATGAATGGGCACAGGTCTGTCTTTTACTCCCACATTGCTTCATGCTAATTTAGTAAGATTCTTTAATAGGCCACTTTATTATTATAAACATTAATTTGTCGGTAAACTCTTCATTCTAAAGGCATCATTTTTAGAGTATTGCCTTCAGTATGTTCAGTGTTCAACCTTCAACTAAGCTAATCACTGACTGGTTGCTATGATTGCCCAATTGCAAATTTGACCAGTGTTTATAAATGAGCCCCAATAAAAATATATACAGTAAACCCCTGTGGAAGGTATACTATTAACATTTTCAAGTTTTCATTTTTCAAAGCCCACTCCTTATCCAAATAATATTATATCTCAAATTCAAATCCTTTAAAATTAACTTTTAGTATTATGTAGAGAGTGATTTTCTGAAACAGTTGGCAATTGGTGTACATTTTTATGATTATTTATGGTGTTTGAGTTATTTAACTTCTTACTCAGTAGCTCTCCAGTTTTCAATTTCAGAAATCTGTTTGCTAGGGCTTATCACCCTAGCAACCATACATTGGTTTGAATAAGAGACTGGAATATGAGGAGAGGGCCTGAGTATAAAGTAATAAAAAGTTGTAATAACAATACATGTATAGCCATATAGAGAATTTGTGAAAGCCTTTAGAAGAAAAGGGCAAATAATTCAAAAACTATAAAAGAAAAATGAAGGCCACTTGATAAGTTGCATAGAGTTGCTATTCTAACATACGAAGAGGGTTATATAATAAAAGGCACTACGTTTACCCAGGAGCAGTAACCCAGAGAACCAGCAATTACCATTTACTGATAACCCTTTAAAAGCAAACATCTTATTGGTCGCTATGGGTTACTGTTACTGGGCAAACATAGGGACTTTTATTACATATGTGAATAAAGGTTCATTTAAAGATCAACCACCGCTTTATTACATTTTCAGTCAGTCTAGCTCATGTTATATTGAGATATGCCCTTGACTAAAAATCTATAATAAAGTTTGCTATGAATCTTTGTTTTAATGTGAGTGTGGATCCTATATTCAATATATTTATACTTAATATAGGCAGCTTTGTTATGTCAGTTAATAATTTTATGTGTGGACAGTAAAAATATTCGTAAAACTATTCTTTGCCTTTTCAGGATGGCTCAGAAGTATTATGAGTTTGTAAACTATAAAGAAGAAAATGTGCGTGATCAGCGCAGGGTGCCTCGGGGTGCTAGCCACAGATATATTATTATATTTCAGAGCATATTCTATTCCATCTTCCATGTAAGTCTCTGATTAAAGCAGGTCTGTGCAATATAAGTAGTTTTTCTGTTAATTGTGTATTTTTATTGTGTTACTAAGAGGATCTCAACATGCCAAAATGATGTGAATAATTGTCCGAGCACTGTTACATTTACATTTAATTTCTTTTAATTCCTTGATAACATACTTTTTGTAGTGGCTCTCAGCACATGCCTGCTTAGAGTGTTAAATGTCTGATTTTAAAGCTTTAAAATGTAACATATTAAGTTAGGTTAAAAAAAAATACACATATCCATCAAGCTCAACCTATTAACTTTTTTTAACCTGCCTAACTGCTAGTTGATCCCATCTGAAGCCTCTCCAATTTGCCTGAGAGGGGGAAAAATTCCTTCCTGGCAATCGGACCAGGCCCTGGATCAACTTGTACTTTGAACTATCTTCCAAAACCCTCACTTGCTAAAAAGCCATCCAACCCATTTTTTAAGCTATCTAATGTATCGGCCTGTACGACTGATTCAGGGAGAGAATTCCACATCTTCACAGCTCTCGCTGTAAAAATCCCGGAATGCGTGACCTCATGTCAGCTGGAAAGACCTACTGGTAAATAAAGCATTAGAGAGATTACTGTATGATCCCCTTATATATTTATACATAGTTATCATATCACACCTTAAGCTACTCTTCTCCAGTGAGAACATCCCCAATTTGTCCAGTCTTTCCTCATAGCTAAGATTTTCCATACCTTTTACCAGATTAGTTGCCTTTTTCTGTACCCTCTCTAATTCAATGTAAATGAAGGAGATCAGGAAATGTGCATAAAGGCATCCAGATATACCACCTGCATCCTCTTTCCCACCCAACACCCTTTTCTGAATGATGTACAGTACATGTTATTTAACGACAACATGCAGTTAGTATGGTGCTGGTCTCTGCCTGCCAATGTTATGCTACACTCCATTTATCACCCAAGATGCTGCCAAAATTCTAATTCACTCTCTCGTCATATCACGTCTAGACTATTGTAACTCTCTTTTAATTGGCCTTCCCCTCCAGAGACTGTCACCTCTCCAGTCCATTTTAAACCCAGCCGCGATACTCATATACCTCAGCAACCGCTCCTCCTCTGCCACGCCATTCTGCCAATCCCTCCACTGGCTTCCTCTACCCTTCAGAATTAAATTCAAATTAATGACCCTGACATTCAAAGCACTTCATAACTATTCCCCTCCCTACATCTCTGAACTCATCTCTACATACTCACCCAACTGCTTACTACGCTCCTCTACTGACCTGCTTCTCGACTCTTCTCTCATTACCTCCTCACATGCTCGGATTCAAGACTTTGTAAGGGCTGCACCCCTCCTCTGGAATTCTCTCCCATGGTCTGTCTGACTTTCTCCCAACCTTTTTGCTTTCAAGAAATCTCTTAAAACGCTATAGAGAAGCTTCCCTCACTCTTAACTACCAAATGTAACACTATATACAGTACCACATTTCTCACCCACTTAATTCGATCTTGCCCATTCCAACATTTTATGTATAACTCCCTTACCTTTAGATTATAAGCTCTTTCTGTATAGGGCCTTCCTCACCTTTTTATCAGCATTGATTATGATTGTATGTAACTCCATATGTATGTAATTCATGTGCTTTAGTTGTATAAACACATTTAGTGCTATGCAATATGTTGGTGCTATAGAAATACATGTTAATAATAATAATGATAATAATAAATAAATAATACACTCTCTGGATAAAAAAACCTGTGCAAGGTGCAGGGCACTGTCATTCCCCCAGGCAGACGTGCTCTGTGCATGTGCACTACGGGGCACGCTGTTGAGTTCCATAGTGCTCATACATTTGTGCCTGGGGAATTTATTTCCCCCCCCCCCCCC
>CM044443.1:62287751-62299215 GCA_024363595.1 Xenopus borealis | reverse complement strand
CCCCCCCCCCCCACACACACACACTTAGGGGCTTGAATTGTAAATTCTAATTCATTTTTTTTTATTTGGTCAAAACTCCCATATTTGAATTTAAAAACCACAAATTCTAATTTGAAAGTGAGATTTATTATACCTCAACCTTGGAAACTGTTCTAATTTGACTATTCTCCACCTTAAACCTGCCAAGTTCATGTATCAGTCAATGGCAGAGGTTTGAAGATGTTAATAATAGTGATGAGCCAAATTTTTACCAAGTTTTGCTTCAAATATGGTGTCCCATAGAGTCCAGCGGGAGAAAAAAATGCAGTTCGTCAAAAAAAAGACAATTAGTTATGCGCAAAAGCTGCATTTTGTTTTCAGGTTGGGACTATTTGATTGATTGAGTTTAAAAAAAATCCCATTACTCTAAAATTCAACCTTTGATGAATAACCCCCTTAGTCTCTTATGTTCAGGCCCAATATGGCTGAGCATTTAGATGCTGGACACCCTGCAAGGGTTAAAAATATGAAATAATGTTATGTATTTGTATTGCATGTTTCTGTTGCACATGTCCAGTCATTAAGACATTTTAAGAAAGCTGGACCCCTTTTAATTTTAAATGTTTTCTCTTTTTAAATGTTGTGTTTTAACTTTTGTCTTTCTTTTCACACAGATGAGCTTTGTACTGTCTCAGTTACCAGTGCATTTCTTCCTTAGCAAGTTCTTTTACTCATACAATCACACATTGTTTAACGTGCGGGACTGCGGTGAGTGGCCATTTTTCTTGCTAAATATATAGGAGCCTGTTTTTGACTATATACTAACGCTTTTCTCTTTACTCTAACAAGGAGCTGCCATTCAGCATGGGATCCTTCCAAATTTCAACTTGACTGTACTGCATACTTTGCCTCCAAGCCTAAATCTTATCTATGTGGAGAGTGCTCTTATGGGTGCTGCACTGGTGTCAATGTTACTGGTAATAAATATGTATAGGAATTGATTGATAAAAACAATGAATTTTATTAAACAGCGGTTAACTTCTTTCCTTTTTGTTTGTCACAAAAAGATTTTGTTGCTCTGTGGTTCGGCTTACCGCCCTACAGAAGAAATTGATTTGCGCAGCATTGGCTGGGGAAACATTTTTCAACTGCCCTTCAAACACGCCCGGGACTACCGACTGCGATGTCTAGCACCATACTTTTTTTATAGTGGCTTTGAAGTCCTTTTTGCCTGCACAGGTTTTGCTCTGGTAAGTGGCTGCTATAATAACCTAGAATAAGAATCTGGATCATATTAAGAGGGACATGTTACCTTAGGAAATCAATTCAATTCCTTATCTATCATGTTAGTTGAACAAAACAAACTTGATTTACACTATATAAACTATTTAAGGGGCAGATTTATCAAGGGTCGAAGTGAAATGTGAATTTTGGAATTTGAATTTTCAAAAAAAAATTTGTGCAATTTGACTAAGGAATAGTTAAAATTGGATTCCAGATTTTACAAAAAATTCAAATTCAGTTATCAAAATTTAACATACACTGAACCTTTAAGAATTCGAACTCAAGTATTTGCCACATTAAACCTGCAGAATTGCTGTTTTAGCCTGTGGGCGACATCCTGGGATTAATGTGGAGTTGTTTGCTGCAATTCAAGTTTTTTTTGTAGAAAAACTCGAAACTAATTAGATTAGAATTTGATTTGAGTTTGTGGGTTGATTCCATTCACCCGAGCTTTTAAAATGCAATTTCTTTAATAAATTACAGATTATCAAATTTGAGTTCATGGTAGTTTTAAATAACTCACATGAACTCAAAATTCGACCCTTGATAAATATGGCACTAAATGTTATTTCCTTCAGTCTTGAAGGGACATCTAGAAAGTGCTGAATGGAAATGCCTCTATGCTTAGAGGTGGGGCAGGCAATATATGACTGATAGCTAAGATATACATGACAGCTATGGGTGTTTTAATTAAAAAATAAATGTGTTTCAGGTTTATTTCAAATAGTCGTTTTATTATACAGTTTTTTGTTCAAGTGAAAGGTCCCCTTTAAAAAATATGTTTATGTGCTAAAGAGGTCTTTCACCCCCATTTTATTTTTACATAATGAAAGATCTAGTTCTAATCAGCTTTCTAATATGCATTAATTAAGAAGTACCAATTATTTTTAAGGCATTTGCAGTAAAAGCAATGCTTATGCCATTATGTTCTCTGTAACAGGATTGGGTTGATTAGATTACTAACCTGCAAGATTTTATTTTTAAAGAGATGCAGTGGTATATGTTTCAGGTGCAAGTGATCTTTTCTTGGGTACAACTAAACTGAGCCAGTTGCTAATTCAACCTATACTTTTTATAATTATCTTTCTATACAGGCCTGCTCCTATTCATATTCCAGTCTCTCATTCAAACCTAGCAACCAGACCATGCATAGAGCCAGCCCCCTATTTTTTCAGGAGTTACCATATTTTGGGCTTTGTACCCCAGTCTCCTATCACTGTTAAGCATTAATCATGATTTCTGAACATTTTACATGATTGCTGATGATTTGCAGCCAAAAATCTGGTACAGTGCAGAATTTGTGGCTTCAGGAGTGGTTTTACATGTGATGTCATTTCACCGACATCACTTACCAATTGGCAACATTTTTGTGGATCCCCTGGATCTCAAATTACAAAGTTGACAGCTCTGCATGCACCCTAGCAACCAGACAGCTGCTAAAATTCCAAACTGGAGAGCTGAATAATTTAAAGGCCACATACAATAAAATTATTACTACTACTACTAATAGTTTAGGATAGTGTAATGTTATTCCATTCACTCCTTTAAAAATGTTAAATGTTAATTTTACTAGGCACCAGTGACACCCGACCTTAGCCCCGCCTGCCCTCAGGGGCCCAAACCCACCCAACCTGTGGGCCCTGCGAGTATTGGGACGGCCTACACATCGCTACAGAGCATGTGCAGTAAATCAGCAGAAAAGAAGATGTAGAGCTACTGGGGCATCTTTAGAGACACAGATCTTTATTGCTAAAGGGCTGTGGTTGCCTTGGTCTAGTACAGAACCCCAAAACATAATGTTCAGCATTTCTAGCCTACTTCTTTAGTTAAGCTTTCGTTCTCCTTTAAAACGTAACTGCCTAATGCCTAAGCAACTTATTCTTTTTGGGCTACTTTCTGCCAATAGCTGTCAACATTTAAATTGTATATCAAATTGCATCTGCTAGTAACCTTAACCTTGATATATATTTCATAAACAGTATCCTTTATAATTAGATCATAAAGTGGTAAATTCCCTCTAATGTATATATATATTTTTTTCTGTCTCCTATTTAAACATACTTTGCTATTGCTCTCTTCCCCTGACAATTACGGTTCTATATTTTTTCATTCCCATTTCAGTGTTATGGTGTTTGCTCACTTGGTTTGGAAAGCCTTCCCTTTCTTCTTACTGCGTATGGCATATCAGCCTCTATCTCTTCCTTCCTTGCCCTCTGTATGCTTCGCTTCCCAAGACAGATTCCCTTGGTAGGCGGAGCCTTACTACATTGTTGCATCTTGATTGGATTGTTCTTCTGGAGCCCAACGCCAAGACTGCAGTCACAGAAACCCCTACTTTATTTAGTGGCTGTTCTGTGGGGGATTGGAAGTGGACTGAACAAGAGCAGTCTCAGCAGTAAGTAACCAGTAGAGAAGTGTGGTCCAACATCTATAGTACTGAGGACTGGAATTTTTCTGGCCTATGTAGTGGAGGGCCAATAATGGAAGCCAATGTTGAACACTCTCTGTTTTTAAACCACAGAGAGTATTCAACAATGTGGTAACATGAGTGTGGTTTAAAATGTTAAACCACACCCATGTTACGACAATAATTTTTAAGACCATATCCACATTATTGGTGGTAGCACACCAAAAAACCAAATGGTTGGTGCTCACTGCACTCATGTGAAAAATTTAAGTCATATTAAAATATACCCTTAAATCCATATACCACCTCCTTCCCTGTGGATAACACATAACCCCCCCCCCCCCGAGCACATGATTGTGTAACCTTAGGGATCCCGAACAACAATTTCCAAATGCTAACAAACCCACAGAACAACCCCCTATGAGGCTCACATGCCACAGATAGCGTAGGGCATACACAGGGAGTATAGGGCAGGCATTGGATGGCACGCACAGGGAGCATAGGGAAGGCAGTGTATGGCACACACAAGGAGCATAGGGCTGGCTGAGCATGGCACACAAAGGGAACATAGAGCAGACAGTGTATAGCACACACAGGGAGCATAGGGCAAGCAATTATAGCACCCACAGGGAACATATGGCAGGCAAAGTATGGCACACACAGGAAGAAAAGGGAAGGCAGAGTATTGTACACACAGGGAGCATAGGGTAGCAGGCAGAGTATGGCACATCTAGGGAGCATAGGGCAGCAGGCAGAGTATGACATACACACAGAGCATAAGGCAGACAGAGTATGGCAGACACTGCGAACATGGGGAGGCAGAGTATGGTACACATGGAAAATAGGTCAGGCATAGTATGGCACACACAGGGAGCACAGAGCAGCAGGCAGAGTATTGCGCGCACAAGCAGAGCATAGGGCAAGGAGAGTATGACACACACAGGGAGCATAGGACAAGCAGAATACAGAAACAGGAAACCTATCAGATAAACAGTTCATTCTGTTTTACATACAATGACACAATGCTGGTGCCCCTTTGTCTGTGGTGTAAATTGGTGAACAATATGGGCACTTTCAGTCTGAGATGTGAACAGTACAGGGCTTTAGGGGTGTGAATAATAGAGATGTTACAAGAGTGAACAATACAGGGAGGATTACAGGTGTGATCAATATAGGAGTTTACAGTCTGAGTTTCAGATGTAAACAATGCAGGGTTAATCTTCTTTCCATCGATAATCAAGCTCCAATGAAAGGGTATAAAATCGTCATAGTATAACACTGTTTTATTAAATAATTAAAAAGGATTTAAAATTTACACTCACATATTTCTTGCGTTAAAATTTGTGTTTACAGGTTTCTGTGATGTTATAAAGGACCAAGGAAATTTGCCGGTGTCTCCTTTCACTCTTGGCGTTCCTGTACCCGCTCACGTCACTTCCGCCTTACGTGTTTCATCAGTAGGCTTCCTCAGGCATGATGTGCTTTCCCTGTCTTAAAAGGGGTCAGCTCTATTACATTGGTCCTTTATAACATTGCGGAAACCTGTAAAAAAGACTTTACCCGTATACACAAGTTTTAACTCAAGAAATATGTGAGTGTAAATTTTAAATCTTTTTTAATTATTTAATAAAACGGTGTTATACTATGACTATTTTATACCCTGTCATTGGAGCTTGATTATCGATGGAAAGAAGACACTGGGGGAAGCGGACAAAATTGCAGTATTGACACTACGGGCAATTACCCTACCTACATCTTGTAAGTAAGAAATTTGGGCAAAGTTGGTAAAGGTGTCCCTTGGGAGAGCACATTATAATTATGGGCAATAGCCCTACCTACATCTTGTAAGTAGGAAATTTGGGTAAAGCTGGTGAAGGTGCCCCTTGGGAGAACACGTTAAATTTATATCTAAAACACTAAAAAAAGTGAAGTTTGGGGAAATAGACATAAAAAGTCACTTTATTCTCCCCAAATCACTGGGTGCATTTGAAAAATACTAAAATACTACACTATATTATTATTATTTTTTTCTCTCTTCTCCGCTTGCTACAGGCGCTGGTCCACGAAACACACTTTGTTTTTGTATATGTAAGTCTGGTGCAGTCTACAGTGCACATGAATTGGTGCAGTCTACAGTGCACATGGACATAGAAGCATATCATGCAGTTTTACTTTGGATATGCTATATTTGCTCTACTGAGTTAAGAGTCTAAGGATAGGGTTATGGTGGAGTCTGGGTCACACCAGGCTCCCCACATAATCTCAAATGTATCTACATCTCCTCTAGCTTTATAGGTGAGCTTCATGTGAGGGAGGGATACATCTATTAATTATCTCAAGAAAGTGGAAGATGGAGGGGTTTGCCCCATCCAGTACATTGTTGTTGTTTTTTTTTTTAGCATAAAACATGAAAGTATGCAGGCAAATTCTATCTCTGAAATTATGTATTAGATCATCTGTCACCCCTAGTAAAAAGACTGCAGGGTCTACCACCCCATGATGTGCCCAGTTAGGTGGCCAGGGTCCCCATTACATTATTCTAAAAAATTTGTATGGGGGGGATCATGCTGTCAACTCTCAATAATTTTTTTGTATGTTGGAGTTTGACATTGGGGTATTATATTATTGTATAAAGAAATATTTTGCTGGGCCATAAAACTGTCATTTACTTTTTTGTACCTAAAATCTAGAAAGACATGGTGAAATGTGATATAATTTGGAATTTTGCATTAGAATATACATATTTACTCATTTTAGATTTAAATATATGGCTATTTGAGCAAAATTAATTATGCCTTTTACAATGCATAAAATGCAGGCAATTTAATGATTTTTGCAGCAGCTGAAGAGAGAGAGCCATGATGAATTGTATCATTTATTTTAATTCCAGGATCTCTACATGCTTACATACTGGTTATCAAACTGTTCATCTTTAGGATGCTTCATCTCTGTACCAAAGTACACGGGACAGGGAAGATCCTGCAAACTTGAAATAGTTTGGAGTAGAAAGTCATAAAATATATTGTTTTTGGAAATTAACTTACTTTTTGCACCTTTTACCACACATAGGATGTAAGCAATGCATGTGCATTAGTGTGTGTGCTTTATATTAACTCTCTAATTGTGTTATTTTTTCTTCTTTCAAATCAAACTATACCATTAGTTATTATAGGTATGTTTTATGAAGATAAGGAGCGACAGGACTTTGTGTTTACAATTTATCACTGGCTTCAAGCACTTGCAATATTTATTGTGTACCTGTGGTCTTGGATTCCTGTGACTGTAAGTAACAAGCCACTGCTGTCTTTTTCCTTCAAATACAATGAAGTGTAAAGGAGTGAATTTACAGGGGAGAATGCATCTGAATAAAATGTTTCCAGTTTACTTGTGCAATATACATTTTGAAAGTGCTAAATATTTTATATTGTTGCCAAGAAGTATCTCATAACTAGGAACCAGATGAATGTCCCAGTCGAATCCCTCATCTTAATCCACATGAAAATCTGTGGCATATTATGATGGTGCCAAATTAATGAGCACAGATCATTTTACTTGTCACTGTTTACTTCTGGAAATTCCAAAGCTATATGCTTAATTATATGCCTGTCACCATGAGTGTGGCTTAAATAACTGTTTCACTAGAAGCAATGTCTTGATATTTTACAGGTATAGGATATGCTATTCAGAATGCTTGGGACCTGGGGTTTTCCAGATAAGGGATTTAACCATAATTTGGATCACCATACCTTAAGTCTGCTAAAAATAATTCAAGCATTAAAGAAAACCCCTAGTCCTGGCCATACCTGTCAAAACAGACCAACTGTCAAGGGTGCTAAAATCTGTCACTGTGTTAAGTATGTCTTTTTAAATTGGGAGAACAAAGTTGCTTTGTACAGGACCAGTGAATACTGGGGATTGGAACATATTATGCCCTTTGTTTATTTTTATAAGGTCTTCAGTTCATTTTAATAATACTAACACTACTTTTATACTGCTTTTGTTTCCTCCACCCTGCACTTCCTAGGCTAAGCTGGGCATCATGCTTGCCTCTGCATTAATTGCTGTACTTTCCTATCTGTGGATGGAGCATAAACTGAGCTGCAGGGTGCCCTTTCGTGTTCCTAAAATTCCAGCCCCACGCCACAAAGTCAAAGGATACCGCTATATGGAGGAGGAAAACTCAGATGAATCTGGATCAGAGGGTGAGGGAGAACAGAGTGAAGGTGGAGAAAGTGAAGAGGAAGCTCAAGCAGGTCCACAATGCAGGCAGCCAGGCAAGAGGCAATGCTATGAACAAGCAGTGGGAGATGATGAATAATTTTGAAAAACAAAAAAATTAAAAAGTTGACTATTTGTCATTTACCCTATATATACAAAATTGGTCCACTGTGGTGCCATGGTTTCGATTGTTACATTGCTGTACTGGGATCCATGGTTTCATTCCCATCAGGGTCACTATGTTTTTCCTTTCACTGTGCAAATAGATTAACTGAGTTGTAATTAAGTCAAGTAATGTCATAAAGTGAAAAAATCTAAATATATATTTTTTACATTTATGTTTGCATTTGTTTCACCAGCATCTAAAAATATACTATTTCTTTTCAACAAATATCTTGAGAGAGGCTTTTTTACACAGGTCATCTTTTTTAAAGTCAGGTCTTAGTTTTTCTCATGATTAAAGAAAAAATGTGAATATACGTGAGAATATTTATTGGAATTTCAAAAAAGCGCAATTTATTAAAGAATAAAACCAAGAAAGAACTCCGGAAATAAAACTGGCAAGTAAAAACTGGGGAATCAAAAGCTTTAATCACATATTTATTTCTACAAAAATAGTGTTTTTTAAGTCATTTTCTCCCCCTCTATAGCGCATGTGTCAGGCATGAAAAAGGAGAAGCATCTGCAGTGTCTCTGTTACTCAAAACATGGAGAGCTGTTGTAGACAAATTTAAAATCTATGGCCAGTTGAACCCCTGGGCAGGATAGTAAGTTCAGAGGTATTTTTATATTTTAAAATTATTGGAGTTCAAATTCTGCCTTTCTGTAGCTTGCAATTGAAGCTGTTACATGGGTCATGGAGAAACAAAGAATGATTACCTGGGAGACTACAGGGTTCATTCACTTACCCAGACTCTGTGATTAAAGAGCACCTGCATTGAGTTGCAAGGTAAACCACATTAATTGCTTGTACATATGTCCAAGTGTGCTTTTCACACTTCTGTATAGTTGTATACATGAGCAAATAGTTTTCCTGCCTTGTGTACCAATTGCTACCACCACCTCCAGACCTTGAGGGTTGCTCTAGAGTTCCAAAAGCACATCACATTGTTTGGCACATCACACATGCGGCTGAAGAATTGGGCAAAGACGACACTCACACATTGAAAACCGGAAATTGTGCAAAAGAATTGCAGTTCTATGGGAAAGTATTATGAGGATAATTTAAAGGTCAATTATTAATTACATACTACATGTTTATTATTGTTAATTATATAGATATATTTTCTTCCTAGATCAACTACAGTTAGGCAGGTTTATATACATAAAAGGTTGAACTTGATGTGTTGTGTCTTTTTTCTATGAAGTGTAGTAACCATTACAGTGTACCATTTAGCAATGTTTCTTAAGTAATATCACATATGAATTTATGACATTCCCATATTCACTCCATCCCGGGTACCTACATTATCAATTTCTAAACCACTGAAGAGTACATCAACCAATAGACCAAAATGTGTACTTGTAGGGATAGTGTTTGGCACAATTACTGCAAATCATGGGTCAGCCAGAAGTATTGCCCTGGCAGCATTAGCAACTCCATACCAAATAACAACACAATCTTCAATGAATAAATTGGAGCTCATCATTAGAGATTGTGTTAAAACTACAGTAACTAGTGGGTATTGTGGCTCAGTGAGTCTCATGATCATGACACTATTAGTGATCCCATATCAGACCATGACTGAAAAGTTAAGGTATAGATCAAAGTCTGTCCCATATTAGACCCGTCAATCAACTAAAACACAAGGTTGTGTTCTTAGATACTATGCATCTATCATATGTTGAAATCAAACAAGAAAAAAGAGCAAAGAAAAAAACCATTGAAGTTAGTGACAGCTATCAATAAATGTAACATTTGTATATATATACATCTAATGACTTCATTTTCCAGTGCCGGATTGCACATGGGGGAGGGTATATAAGGGTTATCACTATGCATCACCATATCCTTGAGAAAGGTTCCCAGGAGGAACCGAAACGTTGGACCTTAATATGTGTGTTCAATAAATACACTTATTTCACTACATCAAGTGAGTGCTGATCCCTTGGCATATTATCTACTATTGATTTGACCGTGCACCGCCTATCAAAGCATTGTTTTGAGTGCTGGTACTGTAGGACTCTATATATATATATATATATATATATATATATATATATATATATATATATATATATACATACAATCTGCTTAGCTGGTGCACTCTTAACAATCCACAGCTGCCTGGGTGCTTGTCAACACATTAGTATGCAGTGAACAAATAAACCGCACTCCGAGGACTTCATTTTAAAATATAAGTGAAGTTTTATTCTCAACGTTTCGGCTGCTTAATTTATATATATAAATTTAAGTAGCATTGCTGATAAGAGTATATATTGAGCAGATAAAGATCCAATCAATAGACAGTGGATAATGTGCCCCCTACTGTAATTTATAAAAATATTATAACTGGGGAGTTATCTGACCATATAAAAGCACAAGTCTGCAGGCCAAGTGCTTTTATACAGGTCACATAACTGAGAGTAAATTAAAGTAGGGGGTACATTTAAATAAATGTAAGTAGATGGTACATAGGGGGTTCATTAAAATAAAATTTAAGTGGGGGTACATTATGCATTATGATCTACATTTTTTTGGCTGCAATGTCTTACATCCTGGCTTTCATGTATAGTCTAAAAATGCTATGCTATGTTTTGTGTTTATTAGCCTTGTCTATTTTCACCTTATTACATTTTTGTTTGTTCCTTCTATTTGTATTGATTCTGATGGTGTTTATATAGTGGATAATGCACCCCCTACTGTAATTTATAAAGATATTAGAAGTCACTGAGGAGCTACGTGACCATATAAAAGCACGGGGGCCGCAGGCCGAGTGCTTTTATACAGGTCACGTAACTCCGAGGTGACTACCAATATCTTTATAAATTTCGATAGTGGGTGCATTATGCATTATAATCTACACATAATCTATGTGTTCTGATATCATTTCTGTCACATGACTCACTGAAATGTGTGTATTATAATAAATAAAGTACCCCCAGTTGCAAAATATGAGGATATTAGAAGTTACCTCGGAGTTCCATGACCTGTATAAAAACACCCGGCCTTCGGCCTCGTGTTTTTATATGGTCATGAAACTCCTCGGTAACTTATAATATCCTTATATTTTACAAGAGGGGGTACTTTATTCACTATATAATTTACAGTTTGGTCCCACAGGGAATTGACCGAACTGTAGATTATATAACATATATCCTAGATGTAGACAATATACTAGTATGTAACATTTCACTGGAGAAAGGCTAAAATCTACGAGTAGAGAGTCCATTCAGTATATTGAAATTGTCCAGACCAATGAAAGAGTATTCCATAGGTATATTCATTTGCCTTTCCTTTGTAGGGCAGATAAAATGTTATCCCCCCCCCACCCAGGGCAGGGAATAGCCAAGCCCCTGTTAATTAAGGGGGAGGGCTTAATCAGGTAAATTCTGATCAGGCTTTGTGTTCTGTGG
>CM044443.1:62251788-62266793 GCA_024363595.1 Xenopus borealis | reverse complement strand
TTGTAAAATGAATATGGTAATTAGGAGGTGTGGTCAAAAATGGGCGTGGTCAAAAAATTGCGTTAACACAGTAGATCTCCTGATTGGGGCCAGGTGTCAAGTAGATCCCATTGTATAAAAGTCTGGGCACCCCTGGTCTAGAATCAAGGCTAATACAGAAAATAATATGTAAACATTGGGGAATTCTGTAATGTCAAAATCGGATATAATACGACCACAATTTGTATATAAATGTGGTTACAATCTACAAGATAAACTGTCACCCAGCATGTTGAAAGATAAGAGACCTAATAAGGATTGGCTACGTGTGGTAGGAACTTATAAATGCGGTGAAAATGTCTGTAAGTGTTGCAGGTTTATTAAAACATCAAAGGAAATACAGAGCACTACAACGGGGAAAACTTTTGATAGCAAAACCTATGTGAATTGTCGTACAACAAATGTTATCTACCTAGCCACATACAGACGTGGAATGCAATATGTGGGCAAAACGAGCAGGAGACTAAAAGATCGTGTTTTAGAACATTTAGCCTGTATAGGTAGAAACGACATGTCCTCTGCTATATCAACACATATAATAGAGGAACATGATGCAAATGACAACTTTGTTTCTTTTCAGGCCATTGAAACAGTGAAACTGGGAAAAAGGAAAGGAGACATTGATAGGTTGCTATCTAAGAGGGAGATAAAATGGATACTACAATTGGAAACAGTAACTCCGTGGGGACTAAATAAAAAATGTGATGTAAAATCAGTCGCAGAGTAACATATATAACTGAAAGTTTATAAATTAGAATTTACCAAGGCTAAATAAATGTACAATAGAATCGGCTGTCAGAAATGAATAATATAATTTTTAAAGATTAATTCCGTTGGTACGCTACAGTATATATTATAAAGCTATTGAAATTTGGAATATTATTAATGAATTATCTATATGACTTTGTATACAATTTATGAAAACTTATTATGTTAAATTGGGATAAGCAGTTATACTGGACTGCAGTGTTATATGCACACACCAATAAATAGAATAAACAAACTAAAAGAACCAAAAATAATAACCTCAAAAAATATATATTATATCGAAATTTAAAATTTTTTGAAAAATAAGATATGAGAACAATATATTCACCAACGTGAATTGGTGTGTGCATGTAATTTACAGTTGTATGATGTGTAATTGTGATATGTAAGGTTTACACTAAACTACAACTAACATAGGATGTTTAGCAAAATATGGATCACTCACAATCCACCTTGAGCCAGTCAGCCCACAATATGTCCAGGAAATTTAGACAATTAACAAGGCAATTTTCCCTATTTGATGCATGGCGCATCAACCATCCTAATGAGAAACAGTTCACATTCTATTCAAACCCCCACAAACTCCACACATGTATAGACAATTTTTTTAATCTCACATACATGTTTGAAACTACAATATTCCATAGATATACTACCCATCACATGGTCAGATCACTCACCCATTACTTTGCAACTACAACTCACAACACCCCAATCCGAGAACCACACTGGAGACCTAATGAGACTATTCTTCATGATGCTGATACAGTTAGACCAATTGAGACAACACTCAAGGAGTACTTCCAGCTAAATACAAATTCAGTACAGTCCGTGGCAAGCCCACAAAGCCACAATTAGGGGCAAATTCATTGCACTTACAGCACAATTACTATACAGTAATACCTATAGAGAATTGCAATCTCAGCTCCGCACATTAGAAAGCACATATAATACCCACAGCTCAGATGCCTTGTTGACACAAATTGTAAAACTGAGAGGTGAACTTAAAAATATAAAATATAAATAGATTGAGAAAGCAATGATACTATGAGAAAGGAGACAAACAGCACAAACTATTGGCAAGGAAACTAAGAGAGCAAAAAGTAGCCAATGGGATAGTCGCCATAAAGATCGCCTCAAGTCAGATAACCTACAATCCCGACCATATTGGGCAGATATTCCACGACTTCTACCATAACCTGTACAATTTAAATCTGAAACTACCAGCAGAAACAGATACAGAACACAACCCTCTCGCATCCTTTCTTGCAGCAGCTAATCTCCCAAAATTCCTGGAGTCAGACTTGCAAAGACTTAATCAACCTATCAACTCAGAAGAAATAGCAATGACACTTAAGTCAATGCCTAACACTAAAACTCCAGGACCAGATGGGTTCTCGTATAAGTATTATATAACTTTCCTACACATATTTTCACCATACCTTACAAAACTTTTCAATAATTACCTTCAGGGCACCCCTATTCCGCATACCAATCTGACTTCATATTTAGCTTTACTCCCTAAAGAAGGAAAGAATGTAACACTATGCACAAACTACAGGCCAATTGCCTTATTAAAGGGAAACTGTCATGGGAAAACATGTTTTTTTTTTTAAATGCATCAGTTAATAGTAGGGATGGCGCGAACTGTTCGCCGGCGAACTAGTTCGCGCGAACATCCGGTGTTCGCGCTCGCCGGAAGTTCGCGAACATGTTCGCGAACTTTTTTTCGCCGGTTCGCGCCATCCCTAGTTAATAGTGCTGCTCCAATAGACTTCTGCACTGAAATCCATTTCTCAAAAGAGCAAACAAATTTTTTTATATTCAGTTTTGAAATCTGACATGGGGCTAGCCATTTTGTCAATTTCCCAGCTGCCCCAGTCATGTGACTTGTGCCAGCACTTCAGGAGGGAACTGCTTTCTGGCAGGCTGTTGTTTTTCCTTCTCAATGTAACTGAATAGTACGCAGTGGGACATGGGTTTTACTATTGAATGCTGTTCTTAGATGTACCAGGCAGCTGTTATCTTGTGTTAGGGAGCTGTTATCTTGTTACCTTCCCATTGTTCTTTTGTTAGGCTGCTGGGTGGGGGAAAGGGAGGGGGTGATTTCACTCCAACTTGCAGTACAGCAGTAAAGACTGATTGAAGTTTATCAGAGCACAAGTCACATGACTTGGGGCAGCTAGGAAAATGACAATATGTCTAGCCCCATGTCAGATTTAAAAATGAAATATAAAAAAAATCTGTTTGCTCTTTTGAGAAATGGATTTCAATGCAGAATTCTTCTGGAACAGCACTATTAACTGATACATTTTGAAATTTTTTTTATTCCCATGACAGGATCCCTTTAAATTAAGATTTAAAATTATTCTCCAAGATTCTTGCCAACTGTCTTACTCCTATCCTCCCTCGTCTCATACAGAAAGATCAGGTGAGCTTTATACAGGGTCGTCAGGCAGGAGATAACACTAGAAGAACCATTGATCTCTTAAAACTAGCACAAAAGCGAAATCAACCGATGCTCCTTCTCAGCCTAGATGCTGAGAAGGCGTTTGATCGATTTAGTTGGCCCTTCCTATTCGCCTTTCTCCGCCATCTAAATTTATGAGGCCCCTACCTAACGGCACTAAGTAGTCTATACAGTACCCCATCAACATACCTAAAGCTCCCAGGTCAGGCTCACAATCCTATGCCAATGGTACAAGGCAAGGGTGCCCCCTCTCCCCTCTATTATACGCTCTCTGCATAGAGCCTCTGGCAGCAGTGATTAGAAACAGCGCAGACATTACTGGCATACAGGTCAACCACAAGCAATTTAAACTGTCTCTATTTGCAGATGATGTGTTGTTAACTGTTACTAATCCTTTACTAACCTTACCATCCTTACACAACATTTTGGAGGTCTATGGGAAATTGTCAGGACATAAAATTAATCTGAACAAAACAGAAGCCCTACCAATCCAGCTGCCTCAAGTGACCTTAAAAATTCTAAAATCCAAGTTCAAATATAACTGTAAATAAAACTATCTCCTATCTGGGCACAAAAATCACTCTCTCATTCAATCAGCTGTTTGGCTATAATTTCACATTAAATATCAACCACACCAAGACCATCTTGCAGAAATGGAGCGCTTACTCTCTTTCCTGGTTCAGGTGGATTGTTGCCTTGAAAATTAACGTTCTTCCCTATTTGAGACGTGGATTGTTGCCTTGAAAATTAACGTTCTTCCCTATTTGAGACGTTACCCATTATGTTTCCCCGCAAAGTCCTTCAGGACATCCAGACCATGCTGTACAAGATTATTTGGGGAAACAAACGCCATAGAATATGACTGCCATGATCAAAAGTGGAGGTCTAGGTGTCCACTCGCTTAAAAGGTATTACGAGGCTTCATAACCACTACAAATACTAGCTTGGTCTCAGTGGGAACCCAGCACTATATGGGGCTATATAGAAAATGTCAAATTCAACAAATGCCCGGAGAGTTTGTAATATGCTTTCAAATCATTCTTTGTAGTTTATTGCAAGAAACATGCACAACATGTTTCGGCGTAACCGCCTTCATCAGGTGCATATAATAAATGACACAGCAACACCAACTTTATACCCCCAACACACCAACAAATTCACTGGCTCCACCATCAGTGGCCAAGTGTATATACAACTGAGCACTGCCATCATGTGGCCTACTCACTGATTACACCCATCAATTGCAATATCTTAGATTACTTCATACCAATGTTACATAGTATTAATTTGTATCAACAGTATATCGACATTTAAATTGTATAAGAGTACTTCATAACACTTTACATAGTATTCCTTTATCAGGACAGTGTATCCACATTTCAATTGTATCCTACCGCTGAATTGTTCAAACAGTATAGCCTCACTTCAGCAGTGCTCATTAGTATCAACTTGCATAGTATCCAATGCTCTGTAAGAAAGGAGATCTTAAATTACAAGAAACATTTAAAAGACACAGCCTCATTCATTCCTAGTGGTTCCACCGTTTCCTATATCTTTTTCTATATAGAAAATGAACAGTCTCCAGGGAAACATCTCAACTACCTAATATGGTCCTCAGGCAAACATAGACTCCCCACATCTGATCTTTTGAGATCCACGCAACACACCCTCAGAATCTGGAACAACCGTAAAGCAAAATTCAACTTAAAATCAGCTTACCCTTTAAACACAATTTAATTTAAAAAAACGGACTTTCCTCCAAGTACGACTCGGGGGTTCTATACCAGATGGCAAAAAACAAATCTCTACATGATCAAAGACTTATTAACCCCCACCAAAACACTCCTGAGATATAGAGAACTGTCCCAGAAGGCCCCAATGGCCCAACTTTATCAATTCGAGTATTTTCAGTTGCAACATTTTCTACAACTATACTTGCAACAAGCAAAATCTACAACTCCCTTACCATTTGAACTTTTAGCCTGACCAGGCCTACCACAAAAAGGTCTAATGTTTAGGCTTTACAAGCTCTTGATGGACCCACCAACAGACAACCCTCCAAAACACCTAGCACACCTTTGTTGTGCTAGGGACCTAGCACAACAAATAAGTGCAGAAGAATGGACAGCAATATGGTCTAATCTTCACCTGCTAATAAAATATAAATTACAAAAAAAAAAAGAATTCATTGTTTGATATCTGTTGGAGGATGCAAACAACCCTCATATTCCTTAAATGTCATATTAGTTTAATTGACATATAGTTGTAAAAACAACTTATTCTTTCTTCTAATTTTTGCATTTTTTTGTTTCTTTTGTTATATAATGTCTCATTTTCAGAAACCACTTATAGTCTGTTATTTTTATGAAAAGTAACTGAACTGAAATAAGTTTTTATGGGCAGAGACATGGTCAGATTTGGAGCTGTCCGAGTGCCATCCCGCCAGCGATTTACATTCTAGCAAGCGGGAAGGCAGTTCAGGGAGATAAGTCACACTGAAGCAGAGGAGATTTGTCGCCGGGTTACTAATTGCTCCCAATCTGACCGTGTGTCTCTGCCCTAAAAGGTGAACAACCTGTTTAAAGCAACTTCATTCTTCTGGTACTCAAAGGATATAAGCACAGGAGTCAGTTTTAATTTATTTACTTTGTTTATGGCAATTTCAGCATTAATGTTACACTTTGGGACAGCATGTGCAAGAGCTGTCTGACAGTAAGATGTACAACCTAAAAAGCAATAAGTGATTGTGCAGTACTGTATAAAGTGTAGATTAATTAGACTTGACTATTTCTCAGTCAGCTACAGGCTCTTTGCTAGGTATGGGTTACACCTCAATGATGAAGGTGCTGCTGTTTTGGGAGAGAAGATGGCTAAGGGTCAGATGAGATTTTAAACTAGGAATGGGGGAGGGAGGGTTTAGTAAAAGATTCAGAGGAAGACAAGTTAGATGAGATAGCGGGCAAAGCAGGACCAGGCCAGGCACCCTAGGCAAGCCTGCTGATCATGGTGCTGGCTTAGTGCAAGTGCCCATGCACAAGGTGCCGCTTGCATGCGCAAGAATGCAACAAGAAGAAAAAAACACAGGGAGTCGGGGGAGAGGGGACCGGACTGGGGGTAGGTGACAGAGGAGGTACATGCCTCTTGGACCAGCCCTGGGGCAAAGAAAGGGAAAATGGGCGATTTGGTTTGGGGAACTGTTAAGGATAGGGAGGGCCACATCATATGTTCAATATGGTACCAGCATTAAATGTATGTGTGCAAATGCAAGGAGTTTGACTGGTAAAATGGGAGAGCTGGAGGTAAAATATGATGTGAATGGTGTGGCCAAAACATGGCTGAATGAGTCGCATGACCAGGCAGTTAATATCAGCGGCTATACTTTGCTTTGGAGGGACAGAAGCAATAAAAAAGGAGGAGGGGAATGTCTGTTTGTTAGGCAGGATTTAAAAGTTTACATAAAGGAGGAGGTGGTGTTAGAAAATGAGGGGGCAGAAGTCTTATTGGTGGAGTTCTTCACCAATTGTAAAGAGTCAACGGGAACAAGTTTATAAACTGGCACAGGTTGTTGAGGAGCCAACCAGAAAAAATGCTATTGTGCAAGTCATTGCTCTTTAATAGTGACCATGATGTTATATCATTTAATGTCTGGGGCAAAAACAAATATACACTGGGGCAGGGATCCCCAACCTTTTTTACTCGTGAGCGACATTCAAATGTAAAAAGGGTTGGGGAGCAACACAAGCAAGAAAAAGTCTCTTGGGGTGCCTAATAAGTGCTGTGATTGACTATTCGGTAGCCCCTATGTGGACTAGGAGCCTACAGGAGGCTCTGCTTGGCACTATACTTAGTTTTCATGCAATTAAAACTTACTTCCAAACCTGAAATTCAAAAATAAACACCTGCTTTGAGGACACCAAGAGCAACATCCAAGTGGTTGGAGAGCAACATGTTGCACACAAGCTACTGGTTGGGGATCACTGCACTGGGGCAACAAAAACCATGAATTTAAGAAAAGCTAATTTTAGTGCCTTGAGGGCTGCCCTTCAGAGCACTGATTGGGGCATTATGTTTTCAGCTAAAAACACATAACAGAAATGGTTGTCATTTAAAATGATATTAAATCGTTACTGTTCTCAATTTTTCCCCCCTTAAGGTGTAAATGTAGAAGAACAAAGAATCAAGAAAGAAGTTAATAGGAAAAAGAGAAAGGCATTTAAAAACTACAAGTCAGTGGGGACAGAAGCTGCATTTAATGAATCTAAACACTATAATAAATGTTGTAGAACAGAAATTTGGAAGGCAAAGAAAGGAAATGAAGAGTGCATAGCGGCCGAGGCTAAGAATTAACCCCAAAAAGATTTTTAAGTATATTAATAGTGAAAAGTGTAGCTCCTTTAAATAATAGTTCCAGTAAGGTTGTAACAGATACAGAAAAGGCAAATGTGCTAAGTCAGTTAATTTCTTCAGTGTATAAGATAGAGGAGTCTGAGTTCCCAGGCTCACTTCATAGCTGCGCTGATGGCTCAGCTCAATCTAGTCAGTGGTTGACTCAGGATATGATTCATCTTTAATAAAAAAAAAATAATGTAAACAAGGCCTGATTCATACACCCCCACGTTCTAAGAGAGCTTAGTTCATATTAGTCCAGCACCTATTTTCTCAGATCTGGTATGGTACCTATGGATTGGAGAAAAGCTGATGTCATTCCAATATTTAAAAAAGGGATTACAATCTCAGCCTTTCAATTATAGGCTAGTAAATTTGACATTCGCGGTGGGCAAATTATTTGAAGGCCACTTATACCCTTAAAGGAGAACTAAACCCTAAAAATGAATAGGTCTAAAAATGGCATGTTTTATACCTCTACTTATTGCACCAACCTAAAGTTTCATCTTCTCAACAGCACCCATGATCCAGCAATTCAAACTTGTCACAGGGAGTCCCCATCTTGGAAAGTGTCTGTGACTCTCACATGTTCAGTGGGCTCTGAGCAACTGTTGAGAATCTAAGCTGAGGGATAGTAGCAAATTATCAAGCAGAAAATGAGGTTGGCGTGTAATATAAGATGATGGTACAGGGCAGATTATTATATTCTGATGCTAGCTGAACTTTTTTCTTTGCTGTCAGTTAGTATTTATCCATATTAATTACTAATCAGTCTTATACTGTGATGTTTATATTCTATGTGTAATGTATATTTTGAATCAGCCCCTAAGCTCAATAACTGACAGCAGCACAGAGCATGTTCAGTGAATCAGCATACAAGAACTTGGGGAACTACTGGGGCAAATTTGGAGGCACAGATCATCCCTGCTAAAGTGCTGTGGTTGCCTGGGCTGGTACAGAAGCCCAAAACCTATTTTTAGCCTACTTCTTTAGTTTAACTTTCCTTATCCTTTAATGGGACTGCACTAGGGAAATACATTATGGAAAAGGACTTTGTAGTCCTTGTAGATAATAAACTTGGCTGTAGCAAGTAATGTCAGCCAGCAGCATCAAGGGTAAATAAGGCCTTGAGCTGTATTAAAAGAGGCATGGAGTCAGTGGAGGAGGGGGTCATTCTTCCACTGAATATAGCACTAAAAATGCTCCATCTAGAATATGCTGTACAGTTTTGGTCTCCAGTGCTCAAACAGGATATTGCTGAATTAGAGAGGGTCCAGAGAAGGGCACCTAAGCTGGTAAAAGGCATGGAAAATCTTAGCAATGAGGGAAGACTGGCCAAATTGGGGATAATTATGCTGGAGAAGAGGTGCTTAAGGGTTGATATGATAACTATGTATAAATATATAAGGGCAGCTGACACAAGGTCACCCATTCTGAGTAGAAGAAAAGAAGTTCCGCCTAAATATTTGCAAGGGGTCTTTTACAGTGAGAGCTGTGAAGATGTGGAATTCTCTCACTGAATCAGATGTACAGGCTTATACATTAGATAACTTTAAAAAGGGGCTGATTGGCTTTTTGGCAGGTGGGGGAGTTGTGGAGAATGGCTTGTGGTGCGAGTTGGTCCGGTTGCGGTTTTGAAGTGGGGAGGGAGTTTTTCCCTCTCTGGAGCAGATAGAAGGGTTTGGATTGGGTTTCTGGTCTTTATCTGGATCAATTAGCAGTTGGGCATGTTAAAATAGGATTCAGGGGTTGAACTTCATGGATGTGTCTTTTTTTCAACCTAGCTTGCTGTGCTGTGTATTTAAATATATTTTTACTTAGTCTTGGACTACAGCCAGAAATCATAGCAGAATGGCACGGTTATTTTGATTTACTGCCTGCACTGCTCTTTGGCTTTGACTACTAGAAAGTGGACCAGTAGCCAACACAATTATCCAGCAGCAACTTTAATTAATAAAACGGCAGAGGCACACACACAGTAACACACACATACACAGTAACACACACACAGTAACACACACAAACAGTAACACACACAAACAGTAACACACACAAACAGTAACACACACAAACAGTAACACACGCTCGCGCATCCTCTCCCCCCCCAAAAGCAGAAATCCATTACTCACAGAGAGACGCATGAATTACATCAGCACAAACATTCCTATGCATAGTAAGACCAGAGCAGGCCACTGCTGTGATGAACAGCACCAGATCCAGCACTCCACCTGTTGGCAGCATAGAAAGGAAATGGCACCATGTTTCAGCTCATTTACCGGAGCCCGGCATTGCATAACTTCAGTCACTATCGAGGAGGGCGGAGTTTAGTACTAAATTAGGGTTGCCACCTCACCCCTTTAAAACCGAACACATATCGAATACACAGCCTGCATGGCTTATTAGCAATACATTTAGATGCATGCTGCAGACTGAACTGATTTATGTGCAGCCATGCATCATGCATCTAAATGAATTGCTAATTAGCCATGCAGGTTGTGTATTCCATATGTATTCGGTTTTAAAGGGGTGAGGTGGCAACCCTAGGACTAATAGAGCTCATCTGGGCGAGCCTCTCTCTCTCCCTTACTGAAGCACCACTCCTCCAGGTTCTGCCTGGCCTCCCAAATGAATGATGCCAGTGAGTTTTTTTTTTCCTGGCTGTTGCAAAAGTCGGGGACATTTAAGCTGGGCCACATCAAACTCCATTTCGGGCCACATGTCCCCCGCGGGCCGTGGGTTGCAAACCCCTGCATTACATATTATATGTTGCAAGACCCCCTAACAGTACAAAATCTCCACACCATATATTTTTGGAGAGTACACATTCTGAAAAAATAGTGCATATGAATTTTCTCGCCTGCCAATTCACCTTCTGTGAACCAATCCCCCTGATTATGTATAAGGCTCCCTAACAGTACAAAACCATATACAAAACTAAAAACTATATATTTTTGAAAAGTACAAATTCTAATGAATCTGAAATGGGTAATTATGTCTGTCTACTCCAAATTACCAAGCTGCAAAGCTACACTAAAGGCAGTGGTATTTATGGAGTTTCTAAAAACACCTAAAATATTACAATTTGACACATTTATCTCACCCAATTTCTTGCATTCAAAGGGAAACCACCCAAAATATGAATGTCAAGTTTCTAATGAACAGGTTGATCCCCAACATGCATAGATATATCAAATCAGCTCTGGCTTTTGATTGTTTGTATTCACTGTTCACTTTAAATAAAGCTTATTTAAAAAAGAAACACATACACCCACGTACACTCACGTTCACACACAAAACACATTACCCAAAGTGCCACAGGGTCAGAGTGATTACAGAGAAATGGGACTGAGGTATGTGCTATGGAGGAGGCAGTAGTACAGCATGATATTTAGGTATTATTACAATTAAGCTTTTCTGTTTCAACCAGTCCACAAACCTAGGTGCAGTCCCTGTTTGGGGGAGGAGTGAGAGGTCGGATCTAGTAGGAACTGATCATCTACCACTGCTTAATGTGATTTAGTTAATTGCCAAAAGATGTCCTAAAATGGACATTATAATCAATAACTTATAAAACCAGACTTTTGTTTTACTGTTGCTGAGGGCAGCAGGCTAGTGTACAAATATAGAATGCTTATAGGAAGAGTAGCTACAACTACAGAGAGGGAGGTAGTAGTACTGTAGCTCTTAGCAATGGCTTAACTATCTAGTGGCACTGTGTATAATGATTCCCATTTGTAGAAAAACAGTAAAGGAACAAACATGACATTTCTGTCACTTTGTTTTTAAACCATTTAAGCCACAGACTGACTAGATTCAGGTTGAATAAACCCTCCCCTCATAAGGAATTAATTCTTAAAATAAACACACGTGAGAATTTAAAAGCACAGACATTGTCCAGACAAGTCCATATGTGACATTTCCATATGTGCAATATTCAGTTAGCAGAGACTACATTTCTCATGATTCCCAATAGATGAATCTATCTAGCAATATTATTGTTTTCATTTTGGGATTTTTTTTTCCTTCTACTTAAATTTTTTCTTGTTATACACTCCTAACATTTCAATATGAGAAATTAATATATCCAACTTTAATTTAGGTAATCTGGTTGTTTGTAGTTCAGGGCAGCCCAGGGCAGCTACAGGGGCACCCCACCATCCCCCGGCCATCCCCCCAGCCACACAGACCACTCCCCCCATCCCAGCTGCAACTAGGGGTGCCACCTGGCCAGTATTTTACCAGCCTGGCCGGTAGAAATTATGGGTTATCCCAATGTTAATAATAGGGGGAAAAAGAGAAATCTATAGGAAGGCCGGTATTTTTTTCAACCTGCCCGCAGGAGCACCTTTTCCTGCATGCCGCATCCTGGGTCAGGGAGAGAGGCAGGCCCAGACTGGCAATTTATGGGTTCTGGCACATGCCAGAGGGGCTGCTATAATGTGCAATAGAAATTTATTATTTAATGGGCTGTGTGGGCTGAATGCCAGGCCCTATTTTGACTCTCAGTCCAGACCTGGAGGGAGGTAAGCAGTGGCAGTGCAGGGAGTGGGTCTGTGCGGGGAACCCAAAAGGTTTTTTTTGCAGTGACCCACTGGCCCAATCCAACCCTGGAAGCAGTATCCAGTATATTGCTCTTTGCAAAAGTATTTTTGGGGGGAGGAGAACAGCAGCAGGATGATGAGACAATCAGTTGTGTAACAGTTAAAGGTGGCTCTTCACAGTGAGGATAGTGAGGTTGTGGAATGCCCTGCCAGGTGATGCTGCAATGGCAGATTCTGTTAAAGCTTTTAAAGGGAATGTAAAGGTGTCTGAGGCAGAGTTCCAAATGCTGCCCACCCTGCCCTGTGCGCTTACCTTAAAATCGCCATTGGCTGCATCTCTAGCACAGAGAGCTAAATGGCGCTATCTGTGCTAGAAAAGCCAACTTTCTGGCGTAAAAACTGAAAATTCGGCTTTTAAAGTTACCAGGAGAGGCCTTTTGCTGCCCCTGGTAATTTCTGGGGAAATGCCACTTGAGGCAAGGTGCTTACCTAGCCTCATGGCAAAAATTACCCTGGACTTAAGGGCATTTGCCCAGGGTAAAAGCTAGGCTGGGGGATAGGTATAGCTATGTAGGGTAGGGCAGGGCCGGAACTAGGGGTAAGCAGAGTAGGCGGCCGCCTAGGGCGCAGTCATAGGGGGGGCGCACTTTTGAAGGGAAATAATGTTTTTTTTTTATTTCTTTAAGTTTTAACTTCAGCCTGTCTCCAGCAGCAGCGTTCTGCTCTACTTCAGTCCCCACCTCCCTCTTACTTGCCCTTTGTCTGGCACAGATCTAGGGCAATATTTTGCTGCTGCTCTGGTACAGGCTGGTGGCACAGGTACAGACTTGGGGGCAATGGCTGATGGTTAGGGTTGCCACCTGGCCGGTATTTTTGATGTTTGATCCCAATGTTATTAATAGAAAATAGTTATTAATAGAAAAAAGATAAATATATAGGAAGGCCGGTATTTTTTTCAAGAAAAGTTGCAACCCTACTGATGGTACAGTTACAGACTTGGGGGGCAATGGCTTGTACAGACTTGTGGCACAGGTACAGACTTAGGGGGCACTGCTGGTGGCACAGTTACAGACTAGGGGCAATGGTTGGTGGCACAAGCACAGACTTAGGGGGCAATGGTTGGTGGCACAGGTAAAGACTTGGGAGGCAATGGCTTGTGGCAGAGGTACAGACTTGGGAGGCAATGGCTTGTGGCAGAGGTACAGACTTGGGGGGCAATGGCTGGTGGCACAGATACATATTTGGGGGGCCATGGCTGATGGCATAGGTACAGACTTGGGGGGCAATGCTGGTGGCACAGGTACAGATTTGGGGCAATATTTTGAGTGCTGCTGGCGCAGATACAGATTGGGGACAATATTTTGGCACAGGTACAGATTGGGAGCAATATTTTGGGTGATGCTGACACAGGTACAGATTAGGGGCTGTCTGGCACACATCCAGTTTGATTCATTAATGTGTTATAAGGTTTCTTTATTTAAGAAAAAGTGAATAGGTGAGAAATGGTCATACAGAATGGGGGTAGGGGGGCACTGATTGTACCCCTTGCCTAGGGTGCAAAACTACCTTGGCCCGGCCTTGGGGTAGGGGGTAGGGTTTTTTTTTTATTTACTGTTGAATTCTTCTTTAAAGATGTTGTTCACCTTTGAATTAACTTTTAGTATACTGTAGAGAGTGATCTTCTGAGACAATTTGCAATTGGTTTTCATTTTTTATTGTTTGTGGTTTTATAGTTTATTTAGCTTTTTATTCAGCAGCTCTCTAGTTGGCAGTGTCAGCAATTTGGTTTCTAGGGTACAAATTACCCTGGCAACCCTGCATTGATTTGAATAAGAGACTGTAATATGAATAGGAGAATAGAATAAGTAATTAAAAGTGGCAATAACAATACATTTGTAGTCTTACAGAGCATTTGTTTTTAGATGGTGTCAGTGACCCCCATTTGAAAGCTGCAAAGAAACAGCAGAAAATTGCAAATCATTAAAAAACTATGAAAAATAAATAATGAAGACCAATTGAAAAGTTTCTTACAATTTGCACTTCTACAATATACTAAAAGTTAACTTGAAGGTGAACCACCCCTTTAAAGCTCCCCATAGACACAACGATCTTTCCCTGCCGAAACGACTGATCTTAGCGAAGTCTGACCAATCTGTCAAATTATCGTTCGGTTAGTGGGATACAAACGATCGTACATCTTACGATTTTTAGGCCGACATCGGTCTGGAGATTGATCAGCTAGGTTAGAAAATCTATATCGGTCCCCATGCAATCTACCTATGTTTGCAGGGCCATATGCTTGCTGGTAATATCACTTGAAATGGTCTTTTTAGTTGATGGACACATCAGACATTGAAACGATCGTTTTGAATCAATCGTGGTCTCACGCTAACCATTGGATCTTTCAAAAATCTTTACGTCTATGGCCAGACCTTCCAAACACTTTTTTCTGTTCAGTGGTTTTGAGATTGTTCCTCAGAAATAAAGACCTTTTTCAATTACTTTCCTTTATTTTATTTTTTACTGTTTTTCCAAAATCTAAGTTTAAAGTTGAATACAGACTCCAAACTGTTACAATGTTACAACATTTAAGTGATACATTTCACAGCAACATCTCTGTATTAGAAACTATTGTATCAAGTAACCGCTGCCTGTAATGAAACCCATAGATCAGCAGGGACAAAGATAAGAAATGTATCCATTAAACGTATCCGTTTAGAACAGTTGGGGGGGGTCGGTGCCCCCCCCTCCCAGAGCTGCTTTAGAAGGTGAAAAATTACACTTCAATATTAGAAAAACGG
>CM044443.1:62219219-62246751 GCA_024363595.1 Xenopus borealis | reverse complement strand
GGATGGGATGCTGTGACACAATATTCTGTGCTAAGTGGGATAAATGGGATAGATGAGTAACGTCAAGACGCATTAAACACACAAATCCAAGTGGCTGCATCTGTATGCATCATTAGATGTATTATTAGAATTCTAATAATTCTAATAGCTTCTAAAAATGTTGTTTCTAATACTGTTATGTAACATAGTAACAGTAAGTTAGGTTGAAAAAAGACACAAGTTCAACCTTTTAACTTTTTTTTTACCTGTCAAAAAAAACCCCATCTAAAGCCTCCCCAATTTGCCTCAGAGGAGGAAAAAAATCCTTCATGATGGCAATCGGACTAGTCCCTGGAGCAACTTGTACTATGAGCTATCTCCCATAACCCTGTATTCTGTCACTAGCTGAAAAGCCATCCAACCACTAAGTAAGTGTCTCTTCTCCAGCATGAACATCCCCAATTTGGCCAGTCTTTCATCATAGCTAAGATTTTCCATACCTTATACTTGCTTAGTTGCCTTTTCTGTACCCTCTCTAATACAATAATATCCTGTTGGCATATTCTAAATAGGGCCTTACAAGTGCTCTATAAAGCAGAAGAATGACCCCTCCTCCCATTACCCTTTTAGTAAAACTCAAAACCTTATTTGCCCTTGATGCTGCTGATTGGCATTGCTTGCTACAGCCAAGTTTATCTACAAGTACTCCAAGGTCCTTTTCCATAATGGATGTGCCTAGTGCAGTCCCATTAAGGGTATAAGTGGCTTGGATATTTGTACATCCCATGTGATTGACTTTAGATTTATCAACTTTGAATCTCATTTGCCACTTAGCTGCCCAGATTGCCAGTTTGTGAAGATCCTGTTGCAAGGGTGCTGAATACTGGATGGAATTAATTGGGCTGGATAGTTTTATGTCATCTGCAAACACTGATACATTACTTACAATACCCTCCCCATAGTCATTAATGATCAAGTTAAGTAAAAGTGGACACAATACCGAGCCCTAAGGGACCCCACTAAGAACCTTACTCCAAGTAGAGAATGTACTATTAACAACCACCCTCTGTACCCAATCCTGTAGCCAGTTTCCTAGCCATGTGCAAACGACTTAATTAAACCCAACAGACCTTAGTTTAGAAAGCAGTTGTTTGCGGGGCACTGTATCAAACACTTTGGAAAAATCCAAATAGATCACATCTACTGCCCCCCCCCCCACACAGTCCAGAATCTTACTTACCTCATCATTGATCCTTGATAAATAACAAATTTCAACAACCAATAATTAATTATCCTGGTATGAATTACCACAACACAAAAATAACCTTAATTGATTAATACCAATGAGTGCTAGTGCTATTGATAAAATTAAGATTCCAATTAATTGGATATTCTAAAGTAAATAATGATAAGGATAAATAAATTCAATATAAGTGCAGGACGACTTGATTCCAATTAGTTAGCTGCCCACTAGGAGTTGCCACCACACAATAATCACCCATATTAGTTAATGAATTAATATTATATAAAGTGCTATTGAATCAATTCATTAATTAATTCATTACATCTCTAATGCCCTCAATAAAGTATCTGGGAATCAATTGATTCAACACAATGCAGGACAACTTGATTATAATGAATTATCTGCTCACTATCCGATTATTTCATAGTACTAATTCAAATACTGCACATCAACCAAAGTGCTTGGTATTAAAATCAATAACTTAACAGTGATATACATTATTAAAGTGCAAGTGCAAGTATTCCCCAACCAGGACTTTTCCAACTGATTGTAATTCAAATTTTGAATTAATTAAAGACCATAGATTAATAATTGGACAAATCATTTCCCCAACCACTCAATTCAGGATATAAAAGAATGAAATTGATATAAAGAGAGATGGAGTTGTCCCAAGGTTTTCTGCCTATTATTTTCTATCCCTGGGACACCACAAAGTAAAGAAAGGCAGGAAAACAGGACTGTGGTCTCAGTAGTTAACTAGCCGTAGACGAAAAAGAGACTGTCTAAACCTTGAAAAAAAACACAAATCCTGGTCCAATTGGGATCCCAGTGCGGGATTGCAATAGAAAGAGAGAAATGCACAGACTGAGCGTAGAGTTTAAAAATAGAAAGATTAAAGTTTAAAAAACTCTAATTTTAATAATGTTGATTCCAATACTGCTGCTGCTGTTGCTAATACTGCCGCATGGTTGGCAAATTACTTTTTATTGTATTTCCAAGATAGATAAAATAAATTAAAATGGTGAAATTGTACATTGTAACTGTTTGTTTGTTATGATATATTTAGGATACAAATACCATTGTTTCTTGAATTTGTTGTTCAATATCAGTCAATTTTAACCCAGTTTCCACATAAATCAATATAGTACAATAAAACTTGAAAATATTCAGATAAGAGTAGGAAAGAGGGAAAGGGTAGAGCGTAAAACTAGTGTTTAAGAGGGGAAGTTAAGAGGGGGAAGAGAGCTTCTTTCTCATGTCGTTTGTGACAGTTGGGAGGTAGCTTCTATAGATTTAAAGGGCACCTATGTGCAAGCCAGTGCAGGCAGGGGGAATTTTTTTTTTAACTAATAGAACCCCAAACCGGAATGTGGGCTCTATCAGCCCGCACCTTTGGTTTGGGGAATTTTTTTAGCCCATATGTGCCATTTAAGTATAAATATCAAAGAAAAGTGAGCCTTTGAATTCCTTGTTTTGCAGTGCCAAGACCCATTGGAATTGCATCATGTACAGTAGCTTGTGTTCCCATAGTTGTTTTGGAGGTGGTTGTGTTACTCCAATATTCCAAAATGGTCTTAACTGTGGTTAGTACCATTATATCTACCAGTCTGATGTTACCTTTGATGGTAGTCAGTGGGTGTGGGATATGACCCAACAGTATTTGTGGGTTTGTCCGAGTTATTACGATGATAGTACTGTGTTCCATAAAACATTTCATTTAGTACATGACCACAGTGCATGTTCTAATGTGGCATCAAGGTGATTGCACATTGCACATTTAGATGTCTGTGTTAGGCCGATTTTGTGTGCTATTTTGGGTGACACATATTGCGTGTTTCCTATATGGTATTGTAATTTGAGTTGTTGTGTTTGGTATGACGTTTGGCCATCTCGAAATTCCCTCTGTGTGTGAGTTGTAGTCTATATTTGGTCTAATGATAGCAGATACTACAGATATTGTGAGAAGCCATCCCTTATGTGCCTTTATTAAGAGATCCAATGACTTGCAGGTATGCAAAGATATGGTTGTAGGGAGGCTATATTAGGATTGTAGTTTATGGAATTTATATATTGTGCTTGTGTTGTGGTTAAGGAGTGAACCAAAATAAGCCTTTGGAGTGCCATAATTTGAAACGGGGGTCTGCTTTAGCATTTTGCAAACCATTATTGCTTAAAGGAAAACTATACCCCCAAATTGAAACTTGAGCAACAGATCATTCAGTTTATTTCAAATTAAGTGGCATATTAAAGAGTCTTACCAAACTGGTATAGATATTAAAGTAAATATTGCCCTTTTACATCTCTTGCCATGAACCACTATTTCGTGATGGTCTGTGTGCTGCCTCAGAAATCACCTTATATTTCAACTGACTGTAATGGGAAGAAGTGTTGAAGCAAAAGACAGAACTCTGTCTGTTAATTGGCTCATGTGACCTAACTTTATAGTTTGTTTGGTATATTTGTGTGCACCGTTGAATCCTAGGATCTCAGAAGGCTGTCCTTATTTTTTAAAATGGCAATTTTGTAATTATGATTACCCAATGGCACATGCTACTGAAAAAGTATATTATTATGAAAATGGTTTATTTACATGAAGCAGGGTTTTTTTTTGCAATATCTTCTTAGAGACCTACATTGTTCAGGGGGATATAGTTTTCCTTTAATAGGGGAAGAGAAAGTGATAGTTTGTATGTATTGAGTAAGTTGGTTCTGACTTTTTGCCATGCTTCAATGTGGTGTGGATCAATGGATTCGTTTGGCAGTAGTTTGGGATTTCCGAGGGTGGGGAATGTAGCAGGTATTTGGGGGCAGATTTACTAAAGGGCAAAATGACTGGTGATGATTCACCAGTATTACCGGGTTCAGGTCGGCAACTTACTAATGGGCGAGGGCGTCACTTTGATAGCGAAGGTGATAGACAATATCGTTGATTCACACTCTAACGATAGGCGAATTGTCGCTCTGGTGAATGGATGTTACTCTGCAAATTCACTAAGAAGCGGATTTTATTGAATGTTACCTGATTTGCCAGACTTGCCTTCACCAGCTCAGACCAGGCGAAGTGCATTGGACTACATAGAAATCCTCAATCTTCAGTTACATTATAATTTTTGTGTGGAAAATACGCTGGCGTTCAAAAGTTAAAAAAAACGCTGGCAACTTTTCAGATTTTTCATGGTGATAGGCTGCAAAAGAAATGATTGTTTTTTTCTAGGTACCTGGTTTCCCCCATGCATTTTCTATTATATGGCACATTATTTAACAGTGGGCTCATGTGTAGACCATTAAAACAACTCTATTGACCTTATTAAGGTTCCCTGCACTTGTGTAGTTATGAATGCAAATGTAATGTATTAGCTGCAACATGTAACATACAGACCTCCATTCAAGTTCAAATTACCCACCATATGCAAATTTGCCTGAGCAAAGTCCTCTAACGAAGGCAGAATTGACCGTTAGCAAATTTTCGCTTGGATTTACTCGCATTGCCAAAGTAACTCTAGTGAAAATTTGCCAGCAACTGTCACCTGGGATAATACATCAGATTTAAGTAAATTAGCTTTGTCTGAGTGAATTTCATCCTGGCGTAGTGTTGCGATGGCTGTGAAGCCATCTCTGGTGAATTTTCACCACTTAGTAAATTTACTCCTTGGTGTGAAGTTTTGATCTATTTAAGTATTGGTGTACTTATTGTCTTCGATATTCGCATAAGACTAGCCAAATTGTAGTATTTTAATAAAGGTGGGTTAAGTCCACTATTGCTTTTAGGTTGCGCTCATTTTATTTATGATATCCTGGGGTTTTTACACTTCCACATGAAGGCTTGTAGTTTTTTTATTGAGTTAATGTGGGCTTCATTATGAGTGGTATCACTTGAACTTTATAATATAGCCTTGGGAAGGTGATCATTTTGTAGAGGTTAAGTCTGCCTATATAATTGATGGGTTGATTTTCCTAGCTCTTGAGGAATTGTATTGCTTTTTCTATGGTTTCTGTTATGTTTAGGTTGTATAGCTGTGTTATATCTGCTAGTATCTTTATTCAAAGATATTTAAAATACGAGGTGGTCTCTTGGAACATATAAGCTGGCATTTTTGTATTGTTATGAGGAGGGGCCCTAAAATCTCTTATTGTATCGTATTGTATTATGTGTGGGATTGCTGTGGCTGGGTTAGTGAGAAATAACATTATGTCATACGTGTATGCTGACCACACCCACGTGATTCAGAAATGTAAATTTCCTGTGTGCCAATTCCCATTGCTCCGTCCCAATGATGAAAATTTGAGCAAATAAAAGGGAGGGGACTGGGGCGACAAACAACAGCAGGGCTAGGGGCACTCACTATGTAAATCCGGCCCTGATCAAAAGCCTTCTCCGCATCTAGACTGGCAGTAGTGTGGTGATGGAAGTCTCTATATTTTACCACTGTCTCTATGAGGTTTCTGATTTTTTTAACAGAGTATATGCCCGCCGCTAATTCACTAAAATGCAAAGTTGCGCTCAGGGAGGCGAACGGTAGCGAAATTGCGCTACCATTACTTCACCAGGCAAAGCGCATTTAGGCTAGTGATGCCTAATTTGCATACGCCGCGAAGTTAAACATATAATAGAAGTATATATTACAGCCACTACATTACACAAGCCCAGGAAACCTTTATTAAATAAAATGAAGTTGTCCTATATTTCCATATGTTAGGAAATGTAGGGGGGGGGGAAGGAGGGTAACCCCCAAAATAATTACGCTATTTTTCAAACTATCACCCTAAAAAAAGTAAGACACCAGCGTTTTTTGGGACTTTGAAAAAAATGTCAAGTTTTTTTTTTTTCAAACTCCTATCTATTGTATTGAACTTCACCAGGTCTGACCTGGCGAAGTAAAGTCTAGCACAAGAGGTAACGTTCAGTAAAATTGGCATCTTAGTGAATTAGTGTAGTTACGTCCCTTCATCAGTGCGCAACTTCTCCTGGAGTAAGGGTGCGAAGTTGAGCTAGTCTATCTACTTCGCTAGCAAATTTTCGCCAGGGACACTGTTAGTGAATTAGCGAAGTTGCAAAATGACGTCATAATAAGCACTAGCGCTAGATTCTTTGCACTTTAGTGAATTTGCCCCATAGTCTCTGCTGTTAAGTCTGTTTCTTGCAGAAGTGCTATTTGAGTATGTAATAACTTGAGCTGTTTAACCTCTTAGTTGGTTTATTTATGCTTCCTACATTCTAAGACGTGACACCTATAACAGTCAGTTTGGAAGTCAAGTATTCTCCATATGAATTTGCATATCATACTTACTGCGCCGTTGTTTATATTTTTACTATTTGACATTTCGTAAGTCTTTTTGAAGCTCACCTCCCTCTCCTCTCTTTTGGGTGTATTAGGATAAAAGCTAGATCGGAAAGAAGAAAGTAGAAAGGTGAACATATTATTAATCAAAACATATTGCACTTGTGCAATAAACAGGTTATCAACACCTGCTACATACAATGCTGTTCTCACATCTGTACCCCAACAGTTTCAGAAGTCTTCACACATCAATTCATGAAACTCTCACACCTGTGTCTAGGAGTTGCATGACACATTGGTAATCCTATCATAGTAACTACACAGAATCAACACCTCAGATGTCACCTCTTTAAAGATTTACAATGTGCCATTGTGATTGGATTAGTGGAAGAGTTTATATGATGAGAACTTCCCATGCCAGTCAGTTGAACTGAAGAAGCTGTTCGGATGAGTAGTGAAACATTTTTAATGATTACTCAGAAAGTTCAGTTTTTTTTTTTTTAGAATTAGTATATTAGATGTTTTAACCATAATAAATGCTTTATTCGGGGGGGGTAACGAAAGAACTATGTGGGGCCCTAGCACCACCTTTTGTAATGGGGAGGGACGGGATGTGGTAGGATGTACGTGTGGAGGGGCCCATCTGGGAACAATGGGGGCGTTCCTCCTTAATACATCCCATCCACTAACAATAGCGATCTATTAGTAAAACTGTGTATCATTAGTAACTGTATTAAGTGAGATTTTCAACTTTAGAGGAAAGTCTTTCAGGTTTGGTTGGTAATTTCTCAACTTAGTCTCTGAGTTTATAACATAATAGGTGTATCAGGGGGCTGTCTCAATAAATAAAACTGTAAAACAAGGGGAGAGCATGTGAGTTTACTTCATGGCAAATGGTTGTTTGTTCCATCGCCCAGTGTCTCATTCCGTCTTTTTAGTCTTTTGTTTGGTTTCAGAGTGTGCTACTGGACTCATTGGGAGCACTTCTGGCATGTGTCAGATGTGGTTTAGTAGTCAGTAACTTCTTTTTCTCATGCCTGTTGTGCTACAATATTTTGTTGGTCTCTGGAAAGCAGCTACCTAGGTCTTGTAGCTGCTATATATTGCAAAACAATGTATTGTCAGTTTTAACCCTTTCGATGCCAGCCATTTTGTCCTAAATGCGAACATCTACTGCCAAGCAGTTTTTAGAAATGTTGTACTCTTTTGCTTTAAGGGCCTTTCCTGGGGGGTCTTTTAGTTTACCCAGGAAAACAATATATAATTTTTTTTCGGGACAACCTGAGCTCTCAGAATATGCTAGAATTTTGAGGTAATTCCACTCCTGTAAAAAGATATGGGCTTCTAAGTGTATAAAAAAAACAGAAAAAACCTGTTTTGCATGATACAAACGCATCTATCAGAAACATAATTTATTTTGTGAACAAGAACACAGCAGATTTAGAAAGTTCAATGTATCCCGAACATGCCAATAACAAATATATATTGTTTTATGGAGATTTCTCACTTATATATTTGAAAATCTCTAAGTAGTACACTACCAAATTTCCAAAGCACCGCTCCACAAAACGGCATACTTCTGAAACATTCCATGAACAGGAGGTTTACCCTAGAAAACTACCCATTATTAGAAAGAACAGATCCTGCAGAAAAATGGGTAAATATATCTCTGTACACCAAACTACCAAGTTGCAATTCTATCCTAAAGTTATAATTTTTTATAGAAATTGGTGAATTTTTAGAAAAATTACCTCAGAGCTTCCAATCTACAGCATCATATCTCTTATACATCATTAGGTACCAATGTATAACACCCTAAATATGATTGCCAGGAGTCCACTGAACATTTTGATGCTCAATATGTATTGGTATGTGGTATGTGGAGGCCCCAAAATGTAGACACCCCAGGTGAGCTATCAGTTATGTATTTCCAGGTACTGCAAAATCAACAGATTTACATCATTTTGAGGGGGGCAAAGCTAGAAAAAAATAAGTTCACTCCCAAAAACCATACCTTTTCGTAAAGTACACATTCCACCGAATTCAAAATGGGTATACATGTCTGTCTACTCAAAAGCACCAAGCCACAAACCTTTCCTAAATTTGGTGACATTTCCAAAAATCATCTCAAAATTTCCACCCTGCAGCAACGTATTTCCACACATACTTTTAGGTATCAAGATAAATCACCCCAAATATGAAAGCCTAGGGTCCTCTGAACAGTTTGATGCCCAATATGTATAGGTGTACCCAAGCACGTGTCATATAGAAGCCCCAAAACGAAGACCCCCATATGGTCTGTCATTTCAGGTACTGCAAAATCAACAGATTTACATCAATTTGAGGGGGCAAAGCTAGAAAAAAGTAAGTTCACTCCCAAAAACCAGACATTTTCGGGAAAGTACATATTCCCCCGAATTCAAAATGGGTATGCATGTCTTTCTACTCAAAAGTACCAAGCCGCAAACCTTTCCTAAATTTGGCAATTTAGTGACATTTACAAAAATCACCTCAAAATTTCCACCCTGCAGCATCGTATTTCCACACATACTTATAGGTATCAAGATAAAACACCCCAAATATGAAAGCATGGGGTCCTCTGAACAGTTTGATGCCCAATATGTATAGGTGTACCCAAGCACGTAGCATATAGAAGCCCCAAAACAAAGACCCCCATATGGTCTGTCATTTCAGGTACCGCAAAATCAACAGATTTACATCATTTTTAGGAGGGAAAAGCTAGAAAAAAGTAAGTTCACCCCCAAAAACCATACATTTTCGGAAAGTACATATTCCCCCGAATTCAAAATGGGTATGCATGTCTTTCTACTCCAAAGCACCAAGCCGCAAAGCTTTCCTAAATGTGGCAATAAAGGCAGCTGTTTTTACATTTCTGAAAATCACCTAAAAATATTGCAATTGGTCATATTTATCTCACCCAATTTCTTACATACAATTGTAAAACACCCTAAATATTGACACCAAGGGTCTGCAGAACAGTTTGATGTCCTGTATGCACAGATATACCAAAGCAGCTGGCATGTGTGGACACCAAATAAAAATAGTGCATATGAATTTTCTCCGCTGCCAATTCGCTTTTTTTGTGAGACTGAGCAGCACAAAGACCCCCCAGAGCCATATATTTTTGGAAAGTACACACTCTGATAAATCCAATACAGATAAAAGATATCGTTCTACACCAAACTACCCAACTGCAAAGTTTTTCTAAACAGAGGTTTTTACAAAATTTTTGAAAATCGCCTAAAATGTTGCAGTTTGCCGCATTTATCTCACACAACATTTTATGTACAAAGAAAAATCACCCTAAATATGGACGTCAGAGGTCTACTGAATAGTTTGATGCCAAATATGCATAGAATTACCAAAGTATGTGGTATGTACGGACCCCAAATGAAAAACATACATATGAATTTTCACGCTAACCAACACAGATGCTGAAAACAGTACCCCGACTGTGCATTACGTGCCGTAAGACCCCCAAACTGTAAAAAGACCCCCAGATAACCATACATTTTTGGAAAGCATATATTCTAAAGGATTAAACAAAGTAAAATCTACATTTCTATACCAAAGCACCAAACCGCAAAACTATACTAAATATACATAAGGAACAATAATGCAGGGATAAAATTGCAATAAACCACAAAAATAGCGTAAATCAATGAAATAACAAAATTATTGAGTGACAGCGTAATTAGTGGCCCAAATCAATTATCCAATAGTCACACTGTTGAAATAACAAGTTTTTAGGCAAATATAACAGTTCAATGAATAAGTAAGTTTTTGTGTATACATGTTTGTGAACTAATAAAAGTTGTCTGAGTGTACAAATAAGTGTAAATAAGCTGTCATCCTTCCACACTCTCTGCGGAGGCGGCAAACAGCCGCCGAAGCAGAGCTTTAGCTCTGGTGCACGAGAACGTACTATGTACATTCTTGGCGCCCAGAGCCTTTAACCGCCAGCATGTATGTTAAAGGGTTAAACAGATTGTCTTTCCAAGGTTAATTTCATGTCCTTAAGTGGGAAGGACAGTTGCAAAGTAAGCATTGGATGAGTAATCATGTAAGGATTTCCTTTGCATCTTATTCATGTGGAGTAGTCTTTTGTTCAACCTTAACATTAATTTTATCAAATTGCTAGGCCTATGGGTTGAGATTCTGCAGTTGGTGTTTGGCAGTCATCAATAGATTTTATGAAGTTCTTAGCCAGTTCAGGTTCAGTGAACCAATAATTCTCTCCTTGATGAAGTGTTTTCAGTTTTGCTGGGTAGAGTAATGCAAATTTGATACCTTAGTCGTATATATTCATTTTTTGTGACACTATAGCAGAAAAATCCTGGAATAGTAGTAGTTTGGATCCTTCAAACTAAAGTGTGTCCATTTTCTGTATGCAGACATGTTTGACCTTGTCTAAGTAATTGGTGACTTTAAATATTACTGGTCTAGGTAATTTTGTTTGGCTTGGCTATGGTGGGAAACTCCTGTGGACTCTGTGTACGTTGAGTTGTGGGTACAAAAATCCAGGTAAACTGAGTGTGACAAACTCCCTCAGATCTTGTACTTTAATAGTTTCTGGGAGACCTATTAGAAGTAATTTACTTCTTCTGTTGCTATTTTCCAGGTCCTCAATGTGGTCAATCAGTATTATGTTAGATTTTTGTAAATGCTCTACTTGGTTTGTAAGGTTTGTATTTCGCAATTTGTAGTGCTTAGTGTGTTTAGTTTAATTTAATTTAATTTCAGTGAGCATTTCCTCTATGGTTGTATGTATTCAGTTAATTTTTTTTTTTTTCAGGTAAGTTTTTATTGATCATACACAGTTTTGAACAGGTTATACATTGGAATTATACATAGATTTGTTGCACCTTGTACATGCTACAAACAGTGAGAAGTAAAAAAAAAACTGTGTGATACTGTTTACTATCTTTATTACCATAAACAGATATTAGGTAAACTCTGAGCTCTCAATGTATTTTGAGGGAAATTTAGCTAACCAAGAGTCCCAGAGATCATGAAATCGATTTTGAGCCCCTCTACGGGTTGCAAGCAAGTATTCAGTGTTGGCAAGTTGTGACATGTACTCAATCCACTGCATACTACTTGGTGCCAACTCGGCTTTCCGCTTAAGTGTTAATATTCTGCGCACTTGGAATAGAGCTTTAGTTAGAAACATGGTTTTTACATCGTTCATTGCATTCATTTGAATATTTAGGATACACATTTTGAGGTCTCTTTCCAGATCAATACCCGTTATTTCTGAAAGGGTCTCTAATGCACTGCTCCAGTATTCTTGTATCACCGGGCAGCTCCACATAGTGTGCATTAGTGTACCCTCCCCCTGTTTGCACCTAATGCATACTGGAGATATATTGGGAAACATTTTGTTTAGTCTACACCTTGTATAGTAGGTCCTATGGATCATGTATAATTGTAGTATTCTATGCCTAGGGTTAAAGGATACTTGCCACGGAGCTTTAAGTGCTGTGGCCCATTGTTCATCTGTGAGGGGTCCCATATCCTTTTCCAATTTTGCTCTGCAGTTTAATGGACTTTCCCGTTGGTGATAGTCGCATATCATTTTATAAATATTGGATATCTTGCACTTAGCACTTTCTTGTGATACTAAGGATATGACTGGGTGTTCCATTGGTTGTAAAGTTTGGGACTTATACCAACCTAGTAATTTTTTTTTTAGGCTTATGTAGAATAACCATTGTGACGCTGGGAGAGGATTTTTAAGTCTCATCTCCGAGAAAGTACGGGGTTTGTTACCCTCCCAGACATCCCCTAAAGACAAGATGCCATTTTCTATCCAGCATTTAGGTGGACTCAAGTCAGCTACTCTACCCAGCTTTCGGTTCTGCCATATTGGAGTGGAGGGATCTACTTGTTTGACATTTATTAGTTGACTTGCTGTTGTTAGGGCCTTCTGGGTAGTTTCTAGAATAGGGTTTATCTGAGCCTTTTTGGTGGTAGGCGGTATTACCAGTAGTGCTTGAAGGGGAGTTACATTCTTGGGTATTACTGTACACCATGCTCTATGTAGGGCTAAGCAGGGACCCCCCAGTTTCACAGTGTTCATATGCGACAGTTGAGCTGTTAAATAAAGCGCATGGAAGTCTGGAAGCGCCATACCCCCGTCCTTAGGGGATCTTTTCAGCATCTCCATGCTTAGTCGACATCTTTTGGCACCCCATATGAATTTTCTTAGTTTGGTGTCTAGCGTGTTAAAAAAGGTTTTTGGAATTGGTATCGGAGATTGCCACATAATGTACAATGATTTGGGCTGTATATACATCTTTATTAACTGTATTTTTCCCACCGGCCCAATGGGCAGGGGCGACCAAACTGCCAACTTCTGGTCGACCCAACCCATCAGCGGAGCAACGTTATGGTCAAAAAAGCTAGCAATCGGCAATGCCACCACTATTCCCAGGTACGTGAATTTGGAAGACACCTGGAGGGGGCATTTGTCAAGGTGGATCCTTAGGTGGATCCACAATGAATAATGTTGACTTAGAGGGATTCACCTTTAGCCCCGAAACCGAGCCAAATCTCTCAACCTGACCAGTTCCCACAGTGACTGCCCCCTATCACCCAAATATATGAGGGTATCATCAGCATATAGCTGGATTTTATCTTCCCCTAATTGAGATTTCCAACCTTGGATTCCTTTATTTTGCCTTACTGCCGCTGCAAAGGGCTCTATAGCGATTGCGAATAGGAGCGGTGAAAGAGGGCAGCCCTGTCTGTTTCCTCTCTTTAGCAAAAAGAGTGCAGTCATATCGGTGCCCATTCTTAAGGAAGTGGTTGGGTTGGAATATAACAATTGTATCAACAAAATAAATTTCTGACCGAAGCCCATGTGAGCCAGAACACTCCACAGATATACCCACTCTACAGTGTCAAATGCCTTGGCCACATCTAGGGCTGCAACAGCCCTGTTGCCTACATTATGATGGCCAATGGTGAGGTTCAACATCAGGCGGCGAATATTCATCGCTGTGGCCTTCCCTGGCATGAACCCCAACTGTTCATCACAAAATAAAGCGAGGATTACCTTTTTTAGGCGGTTTGCTATTAGTTTAGCTAATATTTTGACATCCGCTGTCAAGAGTGAGATTGGCCTAAATGATTCCGGGGTGGTTGGATCTTTACCTGGCTTTGGCAGGAGTATAACCGCTGCTTCATACATTTAACTTGGTAGGGATTTTTTTGAAAGGCCTCTTTGTATACTTTTGCAAGGTGTGGTGCTAGTGTTTTTGAATGATTTTTATATACCTCAATCGGAAGAAGCGGAGAAACATGAAAGTTGTTTGACCTGGGGATGATAGTGTCTCCAAGCCTCAACAAGACCTGCTGACTCTGTTAGGCCCTTCATGTTCTGCACATGAGCTGTGCTAGTAGAGCTATCTCTGCGAAGTCTATCTAGATTTTTGTCAAGAACAGCATTATAATCACCCATAGCTATGACTGTGGCGAACGGGTATTGTGCTATATATTGTATTAGTTGAACTATGCAGCCGTCATTGTATGGGGGTGGGATATATATAGAAGCCAACACTATTTCTTGTGATTGGATGAAGCCATGAAGGAAAATTAATCTCCCGTTTTTGTCGGTTTTTATAGAGTCAAATCTAAAGGGCACACTTTTGTGTATTAAGATGGCCACCCCGGAGGAGTGTGTGGAGAATGGAGCCTGATATAGCCAACCCACCCATAGGCGTTTCATGGCCATTGACTTGGCTCCTGTCAAGTGCGTTTCTTGCAACAGAATCACCTTGGCCTCTGTTTTCTTTAGATGATCAAGGACCAATCTGCGCTTGATCTTATCATTTAGGCCCCGCACATTCCAGCTCACTATTTTAACCTGCATCTTTAGTAAAATTAGTGTTTATTTTATGGTAATACTCTACTCCTGTCTGCAATACCACGTACCTGAACATTTTCTTGTTAAATTTCAAACAAAACATGCAAAACATTGCATTAAATGTTACCATGATCCCATCCCCCTCCCCTTCTGCCCTTAACCCCAACTTTCGGCAGAATTTGACCCAAAATGCCATAAATTTAACGAGGCCGTGGGCACACGCTTGGCCTCTGATGGCCATGAACAGTTTTCCAGCAGATTCCCTCCACTGGGCTGCAGTAACCTTGGGTTAGAGCTAAGTGAAAGCTTTGCCCGTATGTTACACTCGATCATATTGGGTAATGGCATATTAAAGCACGGAGTGTTAAGGATTATAATTATAGACCCCAGAATGGTACTTAGGATTAAACATTGCTTTGTCTCTGCGTTCTTGTGGCTAACACGAGTAGGAAATAGTGGGTAAAGGCAAAAGTTAACAGTTCCCAGGAACCTTGTTTGAACAGTTAATGGTCACCTGAAGTGTCTATTCACTTGAGACTTCTTATGCTTTAAGGTGTCATATAATGTGCTGCATTTCTGCAGATGCCGACAGTTACAGGTCAGGAAAAGACTCATAAAAAAACTGAAGGTTGAGTTCCCGGAGGCGTCGTTTCCCATCCTGAAACTTCAATCTTTGCCGTTGGACCTCAGCCGAAAATTTGCCGTATATGGAGATCTTCGCCGCTTGAAAATTGAGACTTACTTTGTTTCGCGCCAGTGCTAGGACTGTGTCCCGGTCTCTCGTGTTTAGCAGGCGAGCTATAAGCGGACGGGCTGGGGCGCCCGGGATCGGTGCTTTAGTTGGAATTCTATGCACCCGCTCGATAGCAAAGGCCACGGAAAAGCTGTTCCTACCAAATTGCTCAATGAGCCATGACTCGACAAAGGACTTGCCCTCTGTTTTCTCAGGGAAGCAAACGAACCAGAGGTTATTCCGTCTTAACCTGTTCTCGAGGTCGTCTGACTTGACATTGCATAACGTTACTGCCTGGTTTCGTTGCTGGATACGTTCTGGAATCAGATGGGCCATGTCTTCCACAGAACTAACCCTTTGCTCTAGGGCTGTTGTCCTTTCGCGCACTTTTTGCAGGTCAGCTTTAATTATCGATAGCTCAGTTTTTATTTCGTCGGATTTAGAACAAATAAGGCTTGAGCATGTTTCCTTAGACGCTCGAATTTCAGCCAGTAGTTCCGTTAGAGTTGGTTCTTGGGGTTTAGACGTCTCCGGTATTTGGCCCTCCTCACTGCTGTTGTTAGGCCCAGGTGTGCTGTCCTCGGCGCCATTTTGATCAGGCTGAGGTTCCCTTGCATACCTTTCTAGCCTGGCTGCTGCCTCAGAGGCTCTTTTCTGGGCTCTGTTTTGCCCCATTAATACTCTCTGGGGTGAATCCTCCGCTTGGATACTCCCGGACTCCGTTTTGAGCAGTTTTTACACAGGATATTACCGGGATATTGTGACCGAGTGCTGGAGCTCTGCTGAAGCGCGACTATTCACATGCTGCTCCTGGCCACGACCCCATTCAGTAAAATTGTTGCTCAAAAGTAGGAGTTGGTAGTTCTGCTACTGCTTTAGCGGTTTCTTGTGCTAGGATTTGTTGCACACCTGGTGGAGTTTCCATCTCTGAATTGCTTTGGGTGCAGTGCTTTCAAGATGCAGTTTGTAGTTTCCGGTGGTTGGGTCTACCAGTGCCTGGTGCATGGGCTGATGGAATGGATCTCCCGGGTGGCACACTGCTACCATGGTAGGTGTGACCCTTAAGGTTTGTCGTGGTGGTCAGGTCTGCCAACCAGGAAAGGTTTTATGAGTGCCGAGATCACTTTTGGGCCGCATTGTTAACTGTCCTATTTACCAGGGAAGCCTGTAGTGAGCAATAAAGTATGTAGTGCTCTTAGCAGCAAGGGAGGTGTGCTGGGGCTGCACTTAATGGGCTGCAGGGCTTGGGTATCTGTGCAGATATTGTGTATACAGGGCACTCTGGGGTCTCCCAGAGTCTCTTACCCTCAAAGTGCCTCTGGGGAATCCCTCCAGGCTCCTAAAAAGCTCTCTGTGTCAGCGTCAGTGAGACCCGTGGTCCCATTTTTATCTGGGATACAAAGCACCTAGATACTGTCTATTCAGATTTATTAGTTGTAATTGTGTTAGTAATCTACTAGTAGTAATATATAAATTACAGATGATACTTTTTGGCTAAACGGCAATAAAGAGAAGTAGTAGACCCTATTAGCAGTGGACCAGAGGTAATGTCAAACATTACAGATGTTTTTATGAAACTGGCAAAATGGGAGCCCCTTTTTTCTTTTTAAATGATAGGAGTCCTCTAACAATGTAGGGCATGTGTGTAGCAGTATACTAAGCGAAACAGGAGTTTGAATTGGTCTTCCCATTGACTCTAATGCAATTCATCACATTTTGACACAAAATAAAACATGCCATATTAATTTATCATCAAAGTCTACAAAGCTTTGAAAGTAAGGGAAATGTTTTATTGGTAGCCACAAAGCTGAAAAAAGGTGACACAAACAAAACACCCATACAAGATGGGTTTCATCAAATTGCACTGTGCATCAAATAATGTTGCACATCAAAACACAGATGTACGTTTGTGTCAAAATTATTTTGCTGTGTGCTTTATAGGTGTTTTGGGAATTATTTGCAGTTATACAATTTTTTCGCTATTACGGCAAAACACAACAGATTCAGCCATCTCTAGTTAAAATAGTTACGTACTCTATTCTGCTTTCTCTCAGTAGATGACCAATGAAGCTGCAATCCACCTTGATTGGTTATCTACTATAGTGTCCATTTTAGGACATCTATGCACAAAATTAAAAACAATCCTGCCTGTCCCCTTTTCAAATTTCCAAGATTCATGAAATAAGACCGGTAAATGCATTTTCTGTTATCTCTTCTCAGTCATCCTGTGGAGTCCTGGAATTTTAGCAGACCACCATTCCTGAGCAGAGCAAAAAGGTTTGGTGCCAGAGAGGAATATATATTTTTTGATGAAGCCTAGATATTAACTTGGGGGTGAGATATTGGAGTATATGTAGTGAATTGGCAATAAAAGGTGTGCGGAAACATGGTTCACACATGATGAAATTCAAGAGACTAGAACATGTTAATATAACCAAAGGTCCAGGGCCAGATGGGATTCATCCCAGGGTACTTAGCGAGCTTAGCTCTGTGATTGCCAAGCCTCTCTACTTAATTTTTCAGGATATGTTGAGGTCTGGCATGGTGCCGAGAGACTGACGAATTGCTAATGTGGTGCCGCTATTCAAAAGGGATCCCGTTCTCCACCTCAAAACTATAGGCCAGTTATTCTGAGGTCGGTCATAGGAAAGCTTTTCGAAGGATTAATAAAGGATAGGATACTGGACTTCATTGCAAATAACAATACTATGAGTTTGTGCCAGCATGGTTTTATGTGTAATAGATCTTGCCAGACAAACTTAATTTCTTTTTATGAGGAGGTAAGCCTCAAATCTGGGACCTCAATTCTGGGATGGCAGTGAATGTACCTATAGAGAACTGGCTAAAAGATAGATTACAAGAGTGGTGGTAAATGGAACATTTTCTAATTGGACCAGTGTTCTTGGGCTTTGTACTGGGACCCTTACTTTTCAACTTTTTTTATTAATGACCTGGAGATGGCATTGAAAGTACGGTTTCTATTTTTGCAGATGATACTAAATTGTGCAGAACTACAGGTTCCATGCAGGATGCTGCCACTCTGCAGAGTGATTTGTCTAAGTTGGGAAACTGGGCAGCAAACTGGAAAATGAGGTTCAATGTTGATAAATGCAAGGTAATGCACTTTGGCAAAAAATAATATAAATGCAAGTGATACACTAAATTGCAGTGTGTTGGGAGTTTTTTTTATAAATAACAAGTTGTCTAATTCTGGGCAGTGTCATTCTGTAGCTACTAAAGCAAATAAAGTTCTGTCTTGCATAAAAAAGGCATAAACTCAAGGGATGAAAACATAATTATACCTCTTTATTGATCCCTGGTAAGACCTCATCTGGAGTATGCAGTGCAGTTTTGGATTTCAGTCCATAAGAGGGATATAAATGAGCTGGAGAGAGTGCACAGATGTGCACTGGTTAGAGGGATGGAAGACTTAAATTATGAGGGTAGACTGTCCAGGTTGGGGTTGGTTTCTCTGGAAAAAAGGTGCTTGTGAGGGGACATGATTACACTTTACAAGTACATTAGAGGAAATTATAGACAAATATCCACCTCTTCAGACTAGAAGAAAAGGACTTTCATTTGAAGCAGTGTAGGTGGTTCTTCACAGTGAGGACAGTGAGGTTGTGGAATGCACTGCCGGGTGATATTGTGATGGCTGATTCTGTTGAAGCTTTTAAAAGTGGCATGGATGATTTTTTGGACAGACATAATATCAAAGGCTATTTTGATACTAAACTCTACAGTTAGTATAGCTATGGGCATAAACAGTTTGTGTGAAAGCAGTGTTGGACTGGCCCACAGGGATACTGGCCCACTTGCTTCTAACAAATTGGCCTATTTCATGTTCATTCCCTATTTCTTTATGTGGAAAAAGTGGCTTAATAATGGAAGAATAGAGAATAGTAAGTAGATCTAAAAGAATAGGTGAATAAAAAGGTTAAGTGAGAAGAGAAGGAATAATAGTTTGGAAAGTAGGACCACGTTAGGGTTGCCACTTGGCTGGTATTTTACCGGCCTTGCCGGTATTTTTCATCGTTGAGCCCAATGTTGTTATTAGGAATAAAAGATAAACATATAGGAAGGCCGGTATTTTTTTCAAGAAAAGGTGGCAACCATAGCCCACATTCTAAGGTTTTCTGGTGGGCCCCTGGCATCCCAGTCCAACACTGTGTGAAAGTGTGGAGGGGTGTGTGTGTGTATGCTGGGCTTTAATTTGGAGGGGGTTGAACTTGACGGACTTTGTCTTTATTCAACCCAAATTAACTATATAACTATGGAAGGTGGAAGAAATTTGGGGTTTGGGGTAGTTGGCATTTTGTTGCAGATAGGCATAGGTAGGTATGGTGGAATTTTCTATCAGATCTCCCAGGTATTTAATATTGTAATATTGAGTCAGCAAATGAAGTTCTGTAGATGTCTAAGATGGGGCAAATAGGAATTTCTCCAGAGAGGGAGATATGAGATTAGGTAGCTGAAAAGTTTTAGAAACATTGACCAGGCTGTGTATAGCTAACATTGTAGGTAAATAGGCAAAAATTTTGGGATGGTGATAGGGAAAATTATGGAGGACCTCCCAGGAGGCCAAGGAATACCAAGCAAGTGTGTGTTGGGGTTTTAGGTTTCAGACTATTGGGAGATGCTGTGGAAGACCCTGCAGTCTTGGTACACATAGCCTTTGGCTATGAGTTCAGACATGTCTTGCTGTTATGGCTTCTACACTGCACATTACTTTTTTCATATGGTTCTCTTTCTATTGTTTTTGTTTGTTTTTAAAGACTTTTTGTCCTTTTGGTAAGTTGATGTATCATATTCATTGGTGAGTTCTGGGTATATTTTCTGTATATGGTGTGTTGTTTGTTCGGACCGTGATTGTGTCCAGTGCACAAAAAGCACAAGGCTATAATGTGTACTGCATTTATTAAATAACATTGCCATTCTTTCCCTATGCCTGTTCATGGGATTTGTGTATGCTTGCTGAAATGTTTTCTAGAACGAATTCCATGTAGGTCTGGGGATCTACACCCAGGACCCAAAATTACTGGTGAGCTCTTTGTCTCTCTTGGTCACTGTTAGGAAAACAACACTCCGCTACACCTTACACACATTTTAGACTAACTTCAGGCACCCCAAAACATACCAAAACCCAGAAAATTCATTCTCTGCCAGCATCTATCATTAAAAAATTATAGAAACCTATTGTGACTATTTCCCTGCTCTCTATGGGGAAAATTCACTAAGCGGCGAAAATTCGCTAGCGTTGCCTTTGCTAACATTCACCGCACTTCGGCAGGCAAATTTTCTCCAGCGCTACGCAAATTCACTAAAGTGCGAAGTTACAGTACGCTAAGGTCGGCAAACGGTATATTAGTTGCGCTAGTGTTATTTCGCTAGGCAAAGTGCATTTACGCTAGCGATGCCTAATTTGCATACGGCGCGAATTTCAAAGTATAATAGAAGTATATGTTACAGCCACTACATTGCACTACACAAGCCCAGGAAACCTTTAATAAAAAAAATGATGTTGTCCTATTGCCCTACATGTGCCCCCTGTATAGTTGAGTTGCCATATGTTAAGAAATGTAGGGGGGAAGGAGGGTAACCCCCCAAAAAAAATTTCACTCTTTTTCAAACTATCACCCTAGAAAGGTAAAACACGCCAGAGTTTTTTTGGGACTTAGGAATTCGAAGTTCCAAAAAAACGCTGGCGAAGTAACGTCTAGCATAAGTGGTAACGTTCAGGAAAATGGTCCTCTTAGTGAATTTTCATAATTACGATCCTTCGTCAGTGCGCAACTTCGCCTGGCGTAAGGGTGTGAAGTTGTGCTAGTCTATCTACTTCGCTACCGAAAATTCGCCAGAGTCGGCGTTAGTAAATTTGCGAAGTTACGAATTGACGTCACGCTGGCGAATTAGCGCTAGCGTTAGACGCTTCGCGCTTTAGTGAATTTCCCCCTATGACAGGAATAACTCACAATACACCAATGCATCAAACACTCTTTCCTATTGTAGTCAGGGTTAGAGCCTACTAGTTTAGCAATCACCGGGCACATTACACATAGTAGGAGACAGTGGGTACTGGCACATCGGGCACATTATACATAGTAGGAGACAGTGGGTACTAGCACATTATACACAGTGGAAGACAGTGGGTACTAGCACATTATATATACAGCGAGAAATAGTGGGTATTGGCACACCAGGCCTGGTCTGGAGACTGGGATTCGAAATTGGCCCTGGCATTTTAAGTACACAGAGGCCCAAACAGGCCCTACCAGCCTAATAATTAGTGACTGTATATGCTAATTACAATTATATTACCCCCTTTAAAAAGGATGGGATAAAGTATTATCAATTTTAGCAGTTATATCATCATAACATAAATTAGGATTCATTAAGTGCCTATTTTTATGATCCTCAAATGGTATGTATAAAACAGAGCCAAATCGTTAGAAAAGCAACCAGAAAAGCAGTGAAAAAGGAAAACCTAAAAGCACATTTTTAGCTGGCTCAGAAAAAAGCATGGGTTTATTGTAGCTGGTGGAAAAGCTGCTGTATGTGTCTGAGAATGCATATAGTACCTATCAGAGTGTAATGAAAGTTAATGCTAATGTTCCTTTTTATTTCAGTGCCTTCAATCTGCAGTTTTCCTAGCCCTGCCTACTCTTTGGCTGGTTAATACACTTTACTTTCTGTAAAGACACCTGTGCACTGATTGGACAAGCTGCAAGCCGACACATATCCAATCAGAGTGCATCTGATCTCTTCAGCATTGGGTTTGGGGGCAGGACCTTAACTTTTCATAGCTGATCAAAGGACTAGGGCAGTCAGCACGGGAACAGGTTTTTTTGTTTTAGGTCAGATATGTTTGGGGAGGGTTAACCTTCCCTAGCCTTAATGAAAATCTACCCATGAAAACCAGTTAGATGAAATAGTGGACATAGGAAGGGAAAATGGGGGAGGAAATTTGGGTACTGATAAAAACAAGGAGGACCACATGTACAGTGGTGTGAAAAACTATTTGCCCCCTTCCTGATTTCTTATTCTTTTGCATGTTTGTCACACAAAATGTTTCTGATCATCAAACATATTTAACTATTGGTCGAAGATAACACAAGTAAACACAAGTAAACACAAAATGCAGTTTTTAAATGAGGGTTTTTATTATTTAGGGAGAAACAAAATCCAAACCTGTGTGAAAAAGTAATTGACCCCTGAACCTAATAACTGGTTGGGCCAACCTTTGCAGCAATAACTGCAATCAAGCGTTTGCGATAACTTGCAACGAGTCTTTTACAGCGCTCTGAAGGAATTTTGGCCCACTCATCTTTGCAGAATTGTTGTAATTCAGCTTTATTTGAGGGTTTTCTAGCATGAACCGCCTTTTTAAGGTCATGCCACAACATCTCAATAGGATTCAGGTCAGGACTTTGACTAGGCCACTCCAAAGTCTTCATTTTGTTTTTCTTCAGCCATTCAGAGGTGGATTTGCTGGTGTGTTTTGGGTCATTGTCCTGCTGCAGCACCCAAGATCGCTTCAGCTTGAGTTGACGAACAGATGGCCGGATATTCTCCTTCAGGATTTTTTGGTAGACAGTAGAATTCATGGTTCCATCTATCACAGCAAGCCTTCCAGGTCCTGAAGCAGCAAAACAACCCCAGACCATCACACTACCACCACCATATTTTACTGTTCGTATGATGTTCTTTTTCTGAAATGCTGTGTTACTTTTACGCCAGATGTAAAAGTGCACCTTCCAAAAAGTTCAACTTTTGTCTCGTCGGTCCACAAGGTATTTTCCCAAAAGTCTTGGCAATCATTGAGATGTTTTTTAGCAAAATTGAGACGAGCCTTAATGTTCTTTTTGCTTAAAAGTGGTTTGCGCCTTGGAAATCTGCCATGCAGGCCGTTTTTGCCCAGTCTCTTTCTTATGGTGGAGTCGTGAACACTGACCTTAATTGAGGCAAGTGAGGCCTGCAGTTCTTTAGATGTTGTCCTGGGGTCTTTTATGGCCTCTCGGATGAGTTGTCTCTGCGCTCTTGGGGTAATTTTGGTCGGCCGGCCACTCCTGGGAAGGTTCACCACTGTTCCATGTTTTTGCCATTTGTGGATAATGGCTCTCACTGTGGTTCGCTGGAGTCCCAAAGCTTTAGAAATGGCTTAATAACCTTTACCAGACTGATAGATCTCAATTACTTTTGTTCTTAGTTATTTTTAACAAGGGGGGCAATCACTTTTTCACACAGGCCCATGTAGATTTGGAGTTTTTTTTCTCCCTTAATAACCTAAACCTTCATTTAAAAACTGCATTTTGTGTTCAATTATGTTATCTTTGACTAATAGTTAACGGTTTTTGATGAGCAGAAACATTTAAGTGTGACAAACATGCAAACGAATAAGAAATCAGGAAGGGGGCAAATAGTTTTTCACACCACTGTATATGCAAAATCCTCATGCTGGTACCAATATTAAATGCATATTTCCAAATGCAAGGCATTTTACTGGTATAATGGGAGACCTAGAGCTGCAGGCACTGGGGGAAAAATGATATTATTGGTGTTGCTGAAACATGGCTGAATGAGTAACATGACTGAGCAATAAACATAATAGGCTATAACTTGTTTCAGAGGGACAGAGGCCATAGAAAAAGAGGAAGAGTATGTATATTTGTTAAGCTGCATTTAAAAGCCAAGATAAAGGAAGAGGTGATGTTGGAAAGTAAAGGTGCTGTAGCCTCATGGGTGGAGCTTTTCTAGCAGATTAATTCTACGGGTATGCTATAGACTCCCTAATGTAAGTGAAGAGGAAAATGCAAATCCAAAAGACAACTAGTTTGGGGCAAGTAATTATAACGGGGGACTTTAATTACCCAGATATTGACTTAATCAACAGTACTACCAGGATAGTTAATGGGAACAAGTTTATACATTTTTTTTCAGGACAATTTTATGTTACAGGTTGTTGAGGAGCCGACCAGAAAATATGTTATACTGCATCTAGTAATCTCTAACAACCCATAACATATAGCAAATGTGCAAGTGGTTAAACCCCTATAAACCATAATGTGATCTCATTTCATGTTTCGTGCAGAAAACGGCTAACCTGAACCTTACAAATGATGGATGACTTCTGGTTTTTACACCTGAGAGAGGAGGGGGCTGGAGTAAGGCTCTGGTTGCCACCTTAAGAGTCGGCTTTTTAAAAACTGACAAAATATATTTATCTCTCACCGAAACTGTAAGCTCTACAAGGCAGGGACTTCCTTCCTACTGTGTTTCATACAACAACACTTAATCTCTATGCACAATATTTACTTATTTATTGTATTTTGTATAATACTTGCCCTCCATGTATGTACTTTTTTATACTGGTATCTTTGTAGCTCTTTAAAAATAACATACAAACACAAATATGTAAAAATGTGCTGGAGAATGTGGCTTCTATAACTAATGTTAACAATATTGTTGTAAAAGATACAGAAAAGGCAAATGTGTTAAATCGGTTATTTTCTTCAGTGTATCAAACAAAGGAGGCAGAGTTCCAAGACCCACTTCATAGCTGCACTGTTGGCTCAGCTCAATCTAGTTGGTGGCTAACACAGGTTGTGGTACATAAAGCTTCACTTTAATGTGAAAAAAGCACCAGGGCTAGTTTGAATAAACTTTTAGGTATTAAAAGACTAGTCACATAAAATTTTATTTAAAAAAATTTAATTTGTAAACTATGAAAAAAGACACAGAGACATGTTAAAGTTTAAAATCAGTCTTTATTAAGAAATAACTTGCCAAAGCTCTGCTTCGGCTCCTCTTCTGAAAAGGTGATCGAGTGATCCATTGTGTAGTTCAAGACTTAATGAGCTAGTCCAACCAATTTGGTGTTGCCAGTATCAGTATTGAGCAGTTACATGCATTCATTGGCACATTACAAGGGTACCCACATTTTTGCACAGCCAGTTTTTCACATTTGATTTAATTTCAAACAACTAAATACTGCTTTATTAAAAATCTTTAAAAACACCCCGGTACTCAGATGTTCCTGGGAAATGAAAGACATACCACTGTTATCTTTTTGTTGAAAGTGGAGTAAATTATTATGCAGGCTCCCAAACTTTTTCATATGACTGTATGTGTGCTGGGTTTCATTTGGCGGGGTTACACTTAATGGACTTTGGTCTTTTTTCAAACAAACTTAACTATGTAAGATTTATTTAACTACAGGGATTCTGTGCTTCTGTGTACATCTTTCTATCGAGGATTCTGTGGTGTATCTACTTTTCCCTGTGAGATATTATCATCGGAAACAGAGAGGCGATGCCGTAAAGTGTTGAGTCGCACTATAGTCCCTCCAATGGCATCAGCAGGAGTTCTTGTGACGCTGTGCACCTTTAAAGGAACTCCATCATTCCTTTACACACTGCGATCCCCCCAGCTCAGAGGAAGACACAAGGGAGATGTAAGGTATATGCATTGTTATTTGATCACTTGAGAAATATTCCTTCCTCTTCCTCACTTGGCTGAAGTTGGTAAGCTAATTAATTGAAAGAAGTACTCCACGCAAAAATAATTGTCATAATTTTTTTGTATAATGAAAGAAATTATAGATATTCTTTTGGAATTTTCAGTGGTTTTAAAGTTATTTGCAAATGTTTTAATCAGTTGGCTTGCTTTGAAATAAGCAATTACAATTTTAAAACCACTTGCATATATTGGAAATTTGCTTCAAATTACATTTTCTTTCATTATGCAAAAGATTTTTGTGTGGAGGACACTGTTAAAATGAACCAGTAGTTCTATTCCTTTGTTGAGGCTAACATCAGAAGAGTAGGAGAAATTGCTAAACTGCCCCTGCTTCTTACAATAGACTTAATGAAAACCACACAGCCCAAAATCACATATGTCGAGGAAGCACCTCATATAACACCCCAAAGAGAAAAACTTCAGAACGAAAGTTACAGTGCCCTCCATAAGGTTTGGGATTAAGACAAATTTTCTTTGATTTACCCCTCTGCTCATCAGTGTAAAATTTTAAATCAAACAATTCAGATGTGATTAAAATGAACATTCCAGACTTTAATTATTTTAGTTATTTGCATACATTTTATTTTCACCATGTAGAAATTCACGTTAATCACATCTAAATTATTTGGTTTAAAAATGTAAACTGAGGCGCAGAGGGGTAAATCAAAGAAAATGTGTCTTTGTCCCAAACTTTATAGAGGGCATTGTATGTAGGTCAAAAACAAGTTTGTATTGACATTATACAGGTTGTTGTATCTCAAATTTCTTTTTCAAAATTATTAATTATTTTAAATGTCTAATTTTATTCTAGTTTCCCAGGTGGGAAGCATGATGCCTCAGACAGGGATATCATACACACAGCAACGAGAGAAGCAGAAGAGGAACTAGGAGTATCGCTTAAGGCCATTGCAGTATGGGGAGCCCTGAAGCCAATCACTGACTGGGTAAGATTTTGTGAAAGGCTTCTGTTGTGTTTTGGTAGCCGAGGATGAGTAGATTATAACAGTGCTTTATTATCAGGCTCATGCAGCCGTTACACAACAGTAACATAAATTATAGCACCTTAGGCAGTGTAAACTATAGCACCTTAAGCATGAGAGTAAACTCATGTGCACAGTGATATCCACAGGCCACCCGCATAAATACCACACATTTCTCCCATAGTAGGAAAGCAACAAACCTAGAATACCATGAAGTAAGACCGAAGAAAGCCCACGAGTAGGTGCTTGTGTAACAGCGTTGACATGATCAGGGTCCGGCAGTAATCCCTCTTGTGAAACTATATGACCCAGAAATGACAGCTGAGTTTGTCTTAAGTGGCATTTGGAAAGGTTCAGTTTCAGTCCTGCAGAATCAATGCATTTCAGAACCCCCCTCTAGGTACCTGTCATGAAGATCCATAGTTGGATAGTCCCTGAAAACAACTCGGTGCTGAAGCCAGTCCACAAGGTACATGCCTGAACTGAAACATACCATCATGGGCGACAAATGTAGTGAGGGCTCTGCTTTCCCCATGCAGCAACACCTGATGACAAGCACTCTGAAGATCAAGGGTGGAAAAGAATCTTGCTCCTCAGAGTTCTGAAAATATTTCCTCTGTGTGTGGCAAGGGATCAATATCCATAACAACTGCTTTATTAGGTTCATGGAGATTAACACAAAGTGGAATACCTCCAGTTTTCTTCATTGTTACAACAATTGGTGAAACCCATTCGGAGGATTTAGATTTTTCAATCACATCTTGCTCTACCAGTTTCTTTAGTTCCTGTGAGACAATCTCCCTTATAGAGTAGGGCATCACCTCAATTTCTGGCGTACTGGTTTTCAGGGCTGGACTGGGGGTAAAAAGCAGCCCGGGCAAAAAATATGAAAGCAGCCCACATGTAACACGC
>CM044443.1:62184557-62214101 GCA_024363595.1 Xenopus borealis | reverse complement strand
GAGAGAGGGACAGAGAGCCCAGAGAGAGGGACAGAGAGCCCAGAGAGAGGGACAGAGAGCACAAACAGAGGAACCAAGAGACACATACTCATTACTCACAGAAAGTGACACTCCTCCTGGCAGGCAGGCAGGCCTGCACGGAAGCACCGGAACAGAAAGAAGTGGGGGGGTAGAGCTGCAATGGGAGAGAGAATGCCGGAGCGGTCCTAAAGCCCGCCAGTTGCATTGGCAGGAGAAGAGATCAGGTTGTCAGAGTGGCCCACATAAATAAAATCTCGAGCCGCCCTTCGGGAAAAAGCCTGTGCATGCACAGCACAACTCGTGCACAGTGACATCCACAGGCCACCCGCATAAACACCACAGCTTCACTGTAAGCTTTGACATATGCACACCTAACACCTGACATCATAAACCAACTCACAAGGGCTGATTTACTATGGTAACATTACAACCTTGCAATGGCTGCACCTGTCTCATTTTCGCTCATCTCATTGCCTGCATTACATGACAAGGGCATATACAGTATATGTACATAATTTTAGCCAAGCTGAAAGTGACCAACATCGAAAGTACATAATGGAGTATTTCTGGATCTTTATAGTCTAACCTTCAAAAATGGTCCTATAGTAACAATAATAAATTACATTTTAGTTACCTCAAGCATTCTGTAGTAGAATGCTAAGTGATACTGAACAGCAGCTGACTGGCTGGAGTGAAGCATGAACTGGTATCTAGATAATTGGTCCTTTGTTGTGGCTGTTGCATGATATCTACCTTCCAAAACTAGCTTGTGGGTGCTTTTAGGTCACACAATTAAAGCGACAAGCATAAGAAAGAGTATTACTGCAAATCATTACATAAATAAATAATAATAATAATGAACTCAATAGATTTGTGTACATCTTCACATAGATCATTAGAAATGATTCCCTCTTTGAATAGTAAGGGGTCAGTCTGATATGAATTGGACCAGCTGGAGATCCCACTAGCTAATGACTGCATTTGACCATGGGATGTGATAATCACCCCAGTAGGTCTGCACATTCTCAACAGAATGTGGTAGTTTGTCAACCACATCAGCCTAATTGGCCCACTATATGGGTGGTTAATAGAGTTTGCCCTTTACACATGCCTTATCAAGTATGGTGTGGGGAAAACAGGCTGACTAGGGAAAAACACAACAGTTTAGGTCTGTAATAGGTCTGAAAGCCCAGGACTGTAACTCATTCCCTTGATACTGCTAATGGGCAACCACAACTTTTACAAGGAATTGGAAAAACCTCTTTCATGAACTTCATGTTAATATTTCATCATTTACTTCAGGGAGATAGCCTCTACCATAAATCAGAAATCCAAACACACCAAATCCTTTAAGGTTTCAGTATAGACAATTTTCACATTAGATTGGATGTTTAACTAATAACCAACCACTGTATAAGTATAGAAGGTAGCCATTGTAATATTTATAAATTGTATGCCAATTATAACCTAGCTGTGTAAAACAGTGAAACATTGGGATTCACTTGCAAATCACTCTGACAGAACTACTTCGACAAATGCTTCCTACCATCAAATAAAGAGTAGCATGTAAGTCCAGAAAAACTAGCAAATGGTTGTGTGATACTTCACTTACTTGAGCTGTATATATGTTCATGAAATGCAGCTCACTATTCTATTCTGGCTAAAATAAAAATAACACATCAAATTGGCAATGGGGGGGCTTTTCGTTAACAATCCTGTTAGGTGGGTGATTCACCTTAGACACTTTTTACTACTCATCTTCTATTCACGCTCTGTCCTATTCATATTCCAGTCTGTTCAAATCAATGCATGGTTTCTAGGTTAATTTGAACCCTAGCAACAGATGGAAGAGGAAGGCAAAAAACCCCATCCTAAGCCTCTCCAATTTGCCTTCCTGACTCCAAAAAGGCAATTGGACTAGTCCCTGGATCAACTTGTATAATGAACTATCTTCCATAACCCTGTATTCCCTCACTTGCTAAAAAGCCATCCAACCCCTTCTTAAAGCTATCTAATGTATCAGCCAGTACAACAGTTTCAGGGAGAGAATTCCACATCTTCACAGCTCTCACTGTAAAAAACCCCTTCCGAATATTTAGGCGGAACCTCTTTTCTTATAAACGGAATGGGTGACCTCGTGTCATCTTGAAAGACCTACTTGTGAATAAAGCATTAGAGAGATTATTATATGACCCCCTTATATATTTATACATAGTTATCATATCACCCCTTAAGCGCCTCTTCTCCAGCGTGAATATCCCCAATTTGTCCAGTCTTTCCTCATAGCTAAGATTTTCCATACCTTTTACCAGCTTAGTTGGCCTTCTCTGTACCCTCTCTAATACAATAATGTCCTGTTTGAGTGAGGGAGACCAAAACTGTACGGCATATTCTAGATGTGGCCTTACAAGTGCTCTATAAAGTGGAAGAATGACTACCCTCCTCCCGTGACTCAATGCCCCTTTTAATACAGCTCAAGACCTTATTGGCCCTTGATGCTGCTAACTGGCACTGCTTGCTACAGCCAAGTTTATCATCTACAAGGACTCCAAGGTCCTGTTCCATAATGGATTTGCCTAGTGCAGTCCCATTAAGGGTATAAGTGGCTTGAATATTTTTACATCCCAGGTGGATGACTTTACATTTATCAATATTGAATCTCATTTGCCACTTAGCTGCCCAGATTGCCAGTTTGTCAAGATCCTGTTGCAAGGATGCCACATCCTGGATGGAATTAATTGGGCTGGATAGTTTTGTGTCATCCGCAAACACGGATACATTACTTACAACACCCTCCCCTAAGTCATTAATGAACAAGTTAAATAAAAGTGGACCCAACACCGAGCCCTGAGGGACCCCACTAAGAACCTTACTCCAAGTAGAGAACGTACCATTAACAACCACCCTCTGTACCCGATCCTGTAGCCAGTTCCCTATCCATGTGCAAACAACTTCATTAAGCCCAACAGACCTTAGTTTAGAAAGCAGTCGTTTGTGGGGCACGGTATCAAACGCTTTGGCAAAATCCAAATATATCACATCTACTGCCCCCCCACTGTCCAGCATCTTACTTACCTCTTCATAAAAAGCAATCAAATTTGTCTGGCATGACCTATCCTTTATAAAGTAATGCTGATTGCTGCTCATAATGCCATTCCCTAGGACAAAATTTTGAATGTGATCCCTTAACAAGCCTTCAAATAATTTGCCCATCACAGATGTCAAACTTACTGGCCTATAATTGCCAGGCTGAGATCGTAATCCCCTTTTAAATATTGGGATGACATCACCTTTCCTCCAATCCATAGGCACCATACGAGATGAAAGTGAATCTGAGAAAATCAGAAATAGGGGATGGTCTAAAACTGAACTAAGCTCTCTTAGAACCTGTGGATGTATACCATCAGGCCCTGGCACCTTGTTTACATTAATTTTTATTAAAGCTTTATGAATCATATCCTGAGTCAGCCACGGACTAGATTGAGCTGAGTCAGTGCATCTATGAAGCGAGCTTGGGAACTCAGACTCTATTGTATACACTGAAGAAAAAAACTGATTTAGCACATTTGCCTTTTCTGTATCGGTTACAACCATACTGGTACCATTATTTAATGGAGCAACACTCTCAACGTGCATCTTTTTACTATTGATATATTTAAAAAACTTTTTAGGGTTAAAAAGACATACCTAAAACAGCTGAACCTCCCCCATGTCCCTTCCAATATGTATACAATGCTAGAAAGGCAATTTACTAAAGAAGATTTACAAAAGATAATAGACAACCTTCTAACCAACAAAATCCCTGGCCCAGATGGTTATAATGCTGGTTTCTACAAGGAATTCCAACAATATCTGTTAATCCCATTACTTAATCATTTTAAATAGGTTTCCCAAAATAAAACTTTTCATAAACAAGTTCAAGAAGTCCATAATACTGCCCTCCATAAACCTAATACAAATCTGGCTCTATGTGGAAGCTATAGAACCATATCATTGATATACTCTTTCCAGAAACTAGCAAACAGACTTCAAGGAATCATACCCCTTTTGGTACACTTAGAACAAACTGGGTATGTAAAAGGCAGGGAAGGTAAAGACAATGCAACCAAAATTATTGATCTAATGACATATGCTCAACACAGAAATATCCCACTATTATTGTTAATGATGGGCTCCGAAAAGGTGCTTGACCAAATGGACTGGACCTATTTAAAGGAGAACAAAGGTGAACTAAAAGTATTGCTTAATAGAAAGCCATCCTTGTATTTCACTTACTGCACTGCTTCAAGATGGGGAGTCTCTCAGTTGGATTACATCACCAAACTAAGTTTCTGTTTCCTCCCCACTGCCTCAGGCCAGGGCCGGAACTAGGGGTAGGCAGAGTAGGCTCATGCCTAGGGCGCAAAGCTTGGGGGGGCGCCAGGCACGTACCTTTAATTTCTGCCTACCCCTAGTCCACCTCAGTTCTGCTCCTCCGCTTCTGCCTGTGCGCACACATAAGGGGAGGGGGGAGCGTGTGCAGGAAGGGGTTGACGCAGCTGATCAGCACGCTTCCGCGTATTTGCATGTGTGCACAAATGAGGGGAGGGGGTTAGAGTGCGCAGGAATCGGTTGTCGCGGCCGGGTTGCCGTGCTTCAGGTGCACAGTGGATGGGGTGCCATTGCTGGGGCGCCCGGCTGCCCTGGCCCGCCCTGCCTCAGGCAGCCTTGAGTCTCAGTTCGCATGCCGAAAAAACAAAGAGCAATTCCTAGCTATGATGGTGTACTTAAAGTTATCTCAAGGGCAAGGGGAGGGAACATTCGGGCATGTGCACAGGTAAAATGTAGTGAGTAGGGGATAGATGATGCCTTGACAAAAATTGTCAATTTTGTGGAAATTTTATATAAATTTATAATTTTAGCAAAGATTCACAGTTTGGTATAAATACAATATAAACTTGCCTATTTTCACAAAAACATATATCTGATTAATTGCAAAACGGCACTAAAGCACATTTGCAGATTTTTGGTAAAATAGCCAAAGTGTTTTTTGTCAATCATAAAACTTGTGCACATTATTCATGTTTTGAGGTTTTTGCATACAGTTTAATACAGTTTAATATGATTCCTTATTTCCATATGATTATTTAAACTATTCAGATTGGCAATGCAGGGCATGTCATGCCAGAGCAGTATTGTGCTGGCATTGTAAAGGGACGTTTGGTTTTGGCCCATAAAGAGAACCTTAATTAGATATTTCCACAGGGCCACTATGCAAGGGTGCTATCCATATCTGCCTTTTGAGACAATAAATAAAAATAACACCATGGGGCAAATCCACTAAAGCGTGAAGCGTCTAACGCTAGCGCTAATTTGCCAGCGAGAAGTTATTTTGGCGATTTACTAAAAGTGTCCCTTCGCTAGCGAAGTAGATTAGATTAGTGCAACTTCGCACCCTTATGCCAGGCAAAGTTGCGCTGTGACGAATGGACGTAACTACGCTAATTCACTAAGATGCCTGAATGTTACCTCTTGCACTAGACTTTACTTTGCCAGGTCAGACCTGGCGAAATTCAATATAACAGATAGGAGTTTGAAAAAAAAGTCCCCAAAAAAACGCTGGCGTCTTTTACTTTTTTTTAGGGTGATAGTCTGAAAAATAGCGTAATTTTTTGGGGGGTTACCCTCCTTCCACCCCCTACATTTCCTAACATATGGCAACTCAACTATACAGGGGGCACATATTTAGGGCAATAGGAAAACTTTATTTTGGCTTGTGTAATGTAGTGGCTGTAACATATACTTCTATACGTACTCTGTAACTTCACACCATATGCAAATTAGGCATCGCTAGCGTAAATGCTCTTTGCCTGACAAAGTAACGGTAGCGCCAACTTTGCTACCGTTCACCTCCCTGAGCACAGCTTCGCATTTTTTTTTGCGTAGCGCTGGTGAAACTACACCTGGCGAAATGCAGTGAACGTCAGCAAAGTCAACGCTAGCGCACTTTCGTCGCTTAGTGAATTTGTCCCCATATGTGCAAGGAAGCTGGGCCAGTCAGTTCTTTTCATCAGTTGATCAAAACATAGTAGCTGGGAGCCTAATCTTCAGGGGGACTGCAGCTTAGTAGTGGAGTACTGGTTTCTATTTTTGTAAAAATATATTTTGGTAACCCGTTATTATTATATTGATAATTGAACTGAAAACTATAATGCATGTTTATTATTTATATTATTTTGGGCTCACTACTAGGGATGCGCCGAATCCAGGATTCGTCCATATTCAGCAGGATTCAGATTCTGCCGAATCCTTGTGCCTGGCCGAACCGAATCCTTAAAATCATGTGATTTTTCGTCACAAAACAAGGAAGTAAAAAAAATGTTTTGCCGTGCACTTGTCAGCGGCTGGCTTTTACCCTTCCTCTCACTAATTTGCATATGCAAATTAGGGTTCAGATTCAGTTTGGTATTTATCTGAATTTTTCACAATGGATTCGGGGGTTCGGCCTAATCCAAAATAGTGGATTCGGTGCATCCCTACTCACTACAAGCTACATATTTAAAACATCCTATCTTGGATAGAACCCTACCTTTTCTTCCTTTGCTTACCTGCAAATTAGAATTGTGCAACTGTCAGAAGCAGTATTGGGTAGGAAAAAAGTAGGGTAGAGTGTCTGGCTGGGAGGATGAGGATGATGTCATCAATGATTTGGGTAGTGAGCAAGTGTAGGTGTTGCTATAGTTAGTGAGAGGGAGCAAATACTACTGACTCTGATATCTGAATTATGTTATTAAGGAGATGGCAGGCGTTCATATTTAGAGCACTTTGTCTTTGTACCCAAGAGACGACGACTTAAGAGTGTAAATTACAATCTTGATGAGATTTTTGTAAATACTGTATCTGTGTTGGTTTTGTGTAAACCATATATACCCATTTACCCATTGTTCAAAATCTCTGTTTTCCAGATATTTAAGATACTGTGGGGTTATGTAGCATGATCTGAAAGAAAAACATTTAAATATGAATCTAAATTAAAAATTATGTTTTGTTTGGTATTTAAGAGTTGCAAGGCATGTTTTAGTACTTTTTATGATTGGGAATAGGTATTTTCAAAAAATATTTTCATTTCAGGGGATAACAGTGGTATGACTTTTATGACACACAATGCAGACTGTTTGTTTTGCTTTCCAGGGGAAAAAGTGTGAGCCATGAAATTTTAATTTGCACACATTTTCAGGTGAGATTGAAGCTTTCTAAATCTGAGTTGTTGTGTATTTCCACTTCTGGAACAAGACTTTAAATACCAAAGAAAAATTAAACATTGCTATTTTTTATTATATAGGGATTTATACAAGAAAAATATTTTATTTTATGCACAAACATTTATCTGATTTGGAAAGCCTCTCAAATGTGCCAATACCAGTTTTATGGAAATTTCCATGGATCAAAATTATATATATATATATATATATATATACTGTATATATACATTATATATTTTGGAGGAATTGTTTTCCTTTAAGTCAAGTGACTTGTGAGCTTGTTAGAAATATGCTACTCTTTTTATTTAAACAGACTGGGATGGTTATAGTTCCAGTTATGGCGAATATTGGAGCCCTGGAAAACCTGGCACTAAATCCCAACCCAGAGGAGGTGAGTATGATACTCCTTATGACAAATCTTTCATATCTTGTGATGGATCAACCGTAACCACAAGATGGTATTGAAACAAATGTTCTCATTGTCAGCATGTGTTTCCAGTAAAATGGTGTATCATTAGTCTCTGCTGAATCAATAAATATGTTCTCTTTGTCAGGATGGGGTGTTGACTTTGATATGGTGTTCTCTTAGTGATTACAGTGAATAATTTTGTGGTATGCAAAATCCTGGCAAAATACTAATAATAACTGTTCTCCCAACTAGAAGAGAAGATAATGCTCTATTAGCTCCCACATCTCTGGTTAGGGAAAATATTTTTGTATGATAGGTTAATTTTAATCTTGTTTTCTAAGTGTAATTTTGCTATATTTTATCTGGGGATTCTAAGCAGAATATAGTATTTATCTTGTGTAAAGTAAAATGCAAGTAAAATGTTTTTTTTTTTCTACTCTGTGCCAAAGCTTTTTCTTCAAGCATATTATTAACGCTCTAAGTGTTGCGTGTGAATTAAGTGTCAAGCATTGTTAAAAACCTTAAGGCACTTAAAACCAAATAGGCGTTTGTGAGGAATTGCACTTGGGAGACTATAAGTACCTAGTGTAAATATGAGTGCAAGTGGGTTTGCTGGTATCACTATATGGTGTTGGAGCAGCAGTTCCATGCAGTATTTACATGTCAAAGATCTCAGTGGGTTTTTTATATTGGAATCTGAACTGCAGACTCTAAGGGGGGAAGTTGCAGCACTGAGGACAGTGGCAAACATGGGGGAGGAAAGGAGGCTCACAGAGCAACCACTGGCGAGGGCTAGTTGAGTGGGAGGGATGGAGGAAAAGGGGCTGTGGAGGCTAATGAGGGAGGCAGGTATGTGACAGCCAGGAGGGGAAGTAGGGGACAGAAAGGTGGGGGGCTGGTCCACAGCTTGTCCCAAACAACAAATTCAGCATTTATGCTAAATATGCTGGCAAGGAAAGCTCTGAACTGGCATGTATGAGCAGACTGACTCTCAGAGCACCATGGGAGGAAGTGGCTCTAATAAAGGTGGTGGGTGGAGTGCAAGGAAGGAAAGGCAGGTGCAAGTTATAGGGGATTCAATTATTAGAAAGGTGGATAGGGTAATCTGCTGTAAGGACCCTTCATGCCGCACAGTCTGCTGCATGCCTGGTGCTAGAGTTTGGCATGTGGTGGAACAAGTGGACAGATTTTTGGGAGGGGCTGGGGAAGAGCCGGCAGTCTTGGTAAACATAGGTACCAATAACAAAGTTAGAGGAGGTGGTGAAAGGATAAATCTGTAAATTTGCTCTAAACAGCCCCCCAGATTAATGTACCTTAGTCCCTGCTGCAAGTCTGCTCTGGTTTCTGTGTTATCAGCAGCTTGTTTCCCCTTCTTCCTGGTGCAGAGTGAAGCCCCGCCCTGGATCTAGTGATCTAGAATTTATAGCAAATGTGCAAGTCATTAATCCCCTGGATAATAGTGACCATAATGTGATATCATGTAATGTGCAAAGAAAACTAATATACACTGGGCAACAAAAACATGAATTTCAGAAAAGCTAATTTTAGTGTCTTGAGCGCTGCCCTTCAGAGCATTGGTTCGGACATTGTTTTCAGCTAAAAACACAGAACAGAAATGGTTGTCATTTAAAATTATATTAGATCTTTACTGTTCTCAATTTATTCCCTTAAGGAGTAAATGTAGAAGCTCCAAGAATCAGCCTATGTGATACAGATGTAAAGAAGATAATAGGAAAGAAGAGAAAGGCATTTAAAAACTACAAGTCTGTTGGGATAGAAGCTGCATTTAATGAATATAAACACTATAATAAATGTTGTAAATCAGTAATCTGGAAGGCAAAGAAAGGAAATGAAGAGTGAATGGGTCAGAGGCGAGGCCAAACCCCAAAGTGTTTTTTAAATATATTAATAGTAAAAAAGATGCAGGTTGCTCTGATAAAAAAAATGGTACCAGTATGGTTGTAACAGATACACGAAATGCAAGTGTGCTAAATCAGTTCTTTTCTTCAGTGTATACAAGAGAGGAGTCAGAGTTCCCTACTTGGAGTAAGGTTCTTAGTCAGGGCTCAGTATTGGGTCCACTGTTACTTAACTTGTTCATTAATTACTTATGGGAGGGTATTGTAAGTAATGACACAAAACTATCCAGCCCAATTAATTCCACCCATGATGTGGCATCCTTGTAACAGGATCTTGACAAACTGGCAATCTGGGCAAATGAGATTCATATATGTATTCACATATTCAAATATATAAGGGGATCATAAAATAATCTCTCTAATGCTTTATTTACCAGTAGGTCTTTCCAGCTGACATGATTTTTACAGTGATAGCTGTGAAGATGGGGAATTCTCTCCCTGAATCAGTCATACAGACTGATACAATAGATAGCTTTAAAGGAACAGTTCAGGGTAAAAATAAAAACTGGGTGAATAGATAGGCTGTGCAAAATAAAAAAATGTTCTAATATAGTTAGCCAAAAGTGTAATGTATAAAGGATGGAGTGACTGGATGTCTAATATAACACAACATCCTGCTTTTCAGTTCCCTAAATCGGAGTTAGTCAGCGACATGAAGGGGGCCACATGGGACATAACTGTTCAGTGAGTTTTCAATTGATCCTCAGCATTCAGCTCAGATTCAAAAGCAACAATTATGACCAATGTGGCCCTCCCTCAATTCACTGATTGGTTACTGCCTGGTAACCAGTCAGTGTAAGCAAAAGAGAGCTGAAAAGCAAGAAGTAGTGTTCTGTTCTGTTATGTTAGACTTAGTCACTCCAGCCTTTATACATTACATTTTTGCCTAACTATATTGAAAACATTTTTTATTTTGCACAGCCTATCTATTTACCCAGTTTTTACTTTTATACTGATCAATTCCTTTACGAAGGGTTGAATGGCTTTTTAGCAAGTGAAGGGAAAACAGGGTTATGGAAGATAGCTCATAGTACAAGTTGATCCAGGGACTAGTTGGGAAGGACCCCCCCCTCCCCAAGGCAAATTGGAGAGGCATCAGATGGGGTCTTTGCCTTCCTCTGGATCAACTAGCAGTTAGGCTGGTTAAAAAAAGGTTGAACTTGATCGACCTGTGTCTTCAACCTAACTTACTATGGTGGGAAATAGCACGCTGCCTTTGGGACTGAGGGACAAGGTATCTATGATGAGTATAAATCATATCTTTCACCCACGTTCATACAGGAACAATTTTGATCCACAGTACACTTGCATGCTCTGCCCAAGATGTTGCACATTGCCCAGTAGAATGTGCCTTTAACTCTTCAGGTATTTACTTTACTTTAATGTAAACCATGGAAATGGCCATTGGTAATTCCATTGGAAGCACCTGAAAATAAGTTTTTTTACATGACAGAGCTTGTAACTTAACATATCCGTCTGGCTGAAGCAATGGCTGTTACACTGAGACACTACTTACAATACCCTCCCCTAAGTCATAAATGAACAAGTTAAATAAAAGTGGACTGATCCCTGAGGGACCCCATTAAGAACCTTACAAATAAGCAGAGAATGTACCATTAACAACCAACCTCTGTACCTGATCCTGTAGCCATTTCCTATCTATGTGCAAATGAGTTCCTTAAGTCCAGTCCAACAGCCCTTAGTTTAGGAGATGCTTGTGGAGCAAAGAGTCCCAACATTTACAGTCATTAGGATCATAGGGAAAAAGGTTCTTAGGGATGGAAGGTTTTCTTTTTAAACTTTTTTTTCTTTTTTAAAATTTTATCCTTACTTATAGGATTCTCCACCAGAAAAAAAGCTTTCTTTTTAGCCATACTGGAAGAGTTTTCTTTTTAGGTGGTTCAGAATCCACATCTTCTCCCATAGTATCTCTAATTGCATTAAAAAAATACCCTAATCATTAAAGGGGAATGAAACCCCCAGGCCCTAAGTGAAACCCCCACCCCCTCTCCCCTCGGGCTATTGCCCCATAGTCCCTACTTAGCTTCAGTATTAGAGCAATTCCTTCAGAACTTTTAGAATAAGATGTACCTTTCGTCTGGTGAATCTGAATATCATCACCAATAAGACTTCACACACACACAGAATTATCTACTGTAGGAACAACAGAAAGGGTTGAATAGATATAGTACCTTTAAACCATACTTTTAAACATAGCAGGATTAGAGAGCTCCAGAAACTCAATTTTTTCCCCACACGAGGTGCACAATTTGCCAGAATGATCATCAGATGGGTATCACATGCAGCACAAATATTTTCAGTTATGTCTCTTAGAATATTTGTGTTTCTTTAGCTCTAGGCTATTTATTGCTTTTAACAAGTGCAGGGTCAGTCATGGCTGCAACACAAATTAAATTCATTTATGAGCAGGAATTAACTAAGCACCTGCCTCTGCTGCTAACACAACTTAGGAACACTGGATGGCAACCAGGGGGGCTCTGCCAATGAGGCAGCGCCCCACTAGGTACCAGGAGTGGAAAAAATGCCACTCCTGGTACTTTAAGAGCTAAATTTCCAGTTTTCAAACCAGAAATTCGAATCATATAATTCAACAGTGCACACAAACATACCAAACAAACTATAAAGTTAGGTCACATGAGCCAATTAACAGACAGAGTTCTGTCTTTTGCTTCCACACTTCCTGTTAGAGTTGAAATATTTCTGGTCAGGTGATCTCTGAGGCAGCACAGACCATCATCAAATGTTAGTTCAAGGCAAGAGATGTAAAAGGTCAATATTTACTTTAATATCTACCAGTTTGGTAAAATTCTTTAATGTCACTTACTTTGATATAAACTATTTGTTTCTCAAGTATTCATTTCGGGGTATAGTTTTCCTTTAGGAGGCAAACCCAGCAACAGAACCCTCACAGCTTAGGAGGGAAAAACCCTCCACCAAGGCGGACAGTCCGAAAAGTGGCTCCTGCAGCCTAGCTACAGATGTAGCTAAAACAAAACACATGCCAATCTTAAAGGGATCCTGTCATGGGAAAAAATTTTTTTTCTCTTTTCAGTTAATAGTGCTGTTCCAGAAGAATTCTGCATTGAAATCCATTTCTCAAAAGAGCAAACAGATGTTTTTATATTTCATTTTGAAATCTGACATGGGGCTAGACATATTGGCAATTTCCCAGCTGCCCCAAGTCATGTGACTTGTGCTCTGACAAACTTCAATCAGTCTTTACTGCTGTACTGCAAGTTGGAGTGAAATCACCCCCTCCCTTTCCCCCACCCAGCAGCCTAACAAAAGAACAATGGGAAGGTAAACAGATAACAGCTCCCTAACACAAGATAACAGCTGCCTGGTAGATCTAAGAACAGCACTCAATAGTAAAATCCCATGTCCCACTGCGTACTATTCAGTTACATTGAGAAGGAAAAACAACAGCCTGCCACTCCTGAACTGCTGACACAAGTCACATGACTGGGGCAGCTGGGAATTTGACAAAATGGCTAGCCCCATGTCAGATTTCAAAACTGAATATAAAAAAATCTGTTTGCTCTTTTGAGAAATGGATTTCAGTGCAGAAGTCTACTGGAGCAGCACTTTTAACTGATGCATTTTAAAAAAAAAACATGTTTTCCCATGACAGTTTCCCTTTAACTACCCAAGGGAAGAAAAAAAACACTGTTGTATTGGAGAGGAAGTGCAGGCTATAATGGGTTGAGTTGTTTTTTTTTCTAAAGGGAGGGAGGGACCAACCTCACCAATAAGTGCAGCCTGTAGGGACGAGGGAAATAAAGCCTCAAATCATGTCCCTTGTACTACGCTTTTCAAAAAAAGCTGGTAACAATGAATATTCACATCACCACAAAAGCTCCCTTCTTTTCAGAATGCATCTCCATCCTCTGGGATGCTTCTGTGATTGCTTGTTAAGTAGCAAGAAAAAATATCAGGCTTCTTTACAAATGTGAATACAACACTCACCAGTGTACCGATTCCCTGATTGGTTCCAGACAGTCACATGTCCAACTCCTGTTCCCTGGCAACGGAACTTTTCACAACATCTCAAACACTAGTACCAAGGGCATTATGCACTGCGAATTGTTGATTAAAAAAAGAAGCATTTTATTCATCTTTACGCGTCCAAGAAATCCGTGTTTGAGATGTTCTTTACAAATGTCTTTTTGCTTCAAATTTACTTGGCAAAAATGGATAGATAACCTGCTTGTTTGGTGACCTCACAAACAATGTCTGGCTAAACGTAAATTATATAGATTAGAGTGAAATTGAATTTGAATGTTTTTATAAAATGGTTGAAGCTAACATTAAATGGCATAGTGGGTAACACTTGTAGCACTGGAGTCCTCCGTTCAATCCAAGCCAGGGTGTCTTTGTGGGTTTCCAGTGGGTACTCTGGCTAAAGCTGGTCATAGACGTAAAGATTTTTGAAAGATCCAATAAATATCGTGAGACCATGATGGTCTTGAAACGAAATGCCTGATGTGTCCATCAACTAAAAAGACCATTTCAGGCGATATTACCAGCAAAACTGAAAGATCACAGCCTGCTTGGCCCTGCAAACATAGGAAGATTGCATGGGGACCGATAAAGATCTTCTAACCTGGCCGATCAATCATCAGACCGATGTCGGACGGAAAATCGCAAGATGAACGATCGTTTGTATCCCACTAACCGCACGATAATTTGACAGATTGGTCGGACTTCCCTAAGATCGGTCGTTCGGCAGGGAAAGATCGTTGCGTCTATGGGGAGCTTTACTCCTACACTCCAGAAACATACAGGCAGGTTTATGGCTGCTGGTAAATTGACCAATAGTGAATGCAATAGTATCCTTAGATTGCAAACTCCTTTCGGCCAAGGAATGCTGTATGATTTTTGTAAAGAGCTGCAGAAATCTGTCAGCGCTTTACAAAGAACAGAAAATAAAATACCTAACTCTATACTAATTTGTATCTGTCTTTGATCCTCTAGTGGCAGATTTCTAATAGTAATTTTACAACTAAGACTAAATGCCATATATGCTACTTTCTACAATGTTTTCATTTCATTCCCTGAGGTTGATCATCAGGGCTGTCATATTTTTAAAAGAATCAGCCTGTCACTGGCACTTACAGGTAGATTTTGACTGAAATTACCTTGTTGCTAGCTAGCATGATGAGACGGTTTATCTAAAAGTAGTATATTATTAAGTATATTCTGCTATGAAGACAAGCTAGGAACTGCAATATTTTTGTTCTAAACTAAAATACTGTATTCTACAAACTTTGCCTTTTCCCCCCCTACAGGTTGAGTCTCTACTTACACTTCCTATTTCTGTTGCCTGCACGGATGCTTCACGAGGGTATACCTATTTTCGTCAACAAGGACATTATTCTTATACCCTTCCAGTCTTCAGACTTCAGGGTTACAAAGTCTGGGGGCTCACAGCCATGATGACAGACTCTGCACTCTCTCTGCTCTTTCCCAAATCATACCGTAGCTTTATGCACGTTTCTCACAAGACCTCATAGGAAAGAAAAAAAATTTAAATTAAAAAAAAAAACTTGTTTTAAATTAAGTTTGCTGTTTTTTGTACATTGTGCTGAATTCAGTACCCAACCCTTGTGGCCATCCACAAACTTATATCAGTGAGAATGCAGTGTAAAACCAGATAACAAGCTTTGCCTATGGGCCAGGATAAGACTGCACTCTTACTGTACAATCAAGTCCTATTTATTATTTTTATTACATACAAGTACAGCAATAAGGGTTCTCTTCTTCTCCCACCCCAAAAACTCTAGCTTATGTGAGAGAGGAAACACTAACACAATTCAGCATTTCACATTGCCTGCAGATTCATCTGAAGTCTAGATCTAAGATCAAAGTGTCAATGAAGTTGAATAAAGTTCGTTCTCTCTTTCTATTTTTTTTTTTTAAACATACTGCAAATCGAAAGCTTTATTTTATTAACACACAGATGGTACACATCATGCAATGACGTTTTGATAAATAAGACTGGTAAGCCTGGGTGTCTTGAGTTTCCTAAAATGTTCTCAGCTGCTAGTTTGCTGTCTCTTTGCAGTGTCAAAAAGTTTCATTCGCTGCTCCAACTCAGGGCGGAAATGACGAATCAAACCCTGCCAAAAATAGAGAAAATTTTGAGCTATACAAAAAACAATTATAATTTGATGTAATATATATCAAATATGATATCCTTAGATTTTACAAAAGGGGGCAAATTATTACAAATCACAGAAGAGTTCCATGACCTTATAAAAGCAAAAGGTCATGAAACTCTGAAGCCCTATACTTATGTCTAGAAATGTGTTACATGACATTTTGAAAAAACGGGTAATTGCTACTTACTTTACATAATTCCTATTTGCTAGTCACTTTCCATGGCAGCATTGACCAATGAGTTAATGTTCCTTTTACACTTGTTTAAATTTCCAAGCTACTTTATTGAGGGTGAAAATACATTTGGTGATTGGTATCATGGAAGGGGACCAGGGAAACAGAAGAAAAAAAGTTAAAAGTTTGAACTTGATGGACGTGTGTCCTTTTTCAGCTTACTATGTTACTAGATTCCTGTTTTCCCCAGTCACCCATGGTGGTTATCCACCAATAGCGTGGGGGAATGCAAATTTGAAGAAATCAAGAAAACCTTATTTAGAAGCATGCACAAGAAACTGCAAAACAATTTCCCCAAATCTCACTTGTGTTGCTACTACATCCAACTTCGGTTCTGTTCTGTTTCAAAACATGTTAAAGCACAACCATATCATCGATATGAACATGCTTTGGCTTCTTTCGGCCAAAGCTTTTGATGGGTGGGCTGTAAGCCACAAATGCTGTATTATATGCTGTTTTGGTTGGAACAGAAGTCATAAGGAACAAGTGATTTGATCACCTTCATGACTGTATTCAACATAAACTTTGTTTGCTCTTAACACACAGGAGTGCCCATACTTTACTAATGGGAGGTCTACTTTAAATTATGAAATTCCATTATGATCTACATCCATAAAACATTGCTAGCATTCTGTTCCATGGAAAATATTACTTTAATATTTATTTATGATAACATTTATATTGCTAACAACTATATATGCTGTAACTTTAATGCTTCTTATTAAGATATGTATACTTTTAAACAGGAGGGTGATATAGACAATCTTTTGTCGACAGTGTATTGGGATCTACCGATCACCAGCTAAAGGTCTACTGGTAGACCCCAATCTAAATTTTGGATGAGGACAAAATTAAGGCAGTATACATGAAATAAAAATAGGGTCTCAAGACTATCTTGACTGATCACTTTTAAGGTGCTCCAATACCAAAAAGTGGGCAGTTCTTCTCTTTGTCTGCAGATTTGTGCACAGTAAAACTTCTGAAATGTTTAAATTGAGGCCTTGTAAACGTATCTAACAAAGGCATAAAGCAAGATGGAATATGACTTCTCTTAGAGTCTTCGGCTTCAAGCTATGAAGGTCTGGTAGTTTCCCATTTGACTGGCTTTTATTTTAGCCATCCCAGACACCTGTAAACTCCAATGGGTCTCTCCAGGCTATGATAAGATGAAATTGACACCATGGCCTACTGGGCCAAAGGGGGATTATTGCAACTGCTTCCGCTTTCTCTGCTCTTACTTTCTTGAGAACCTCCCAAATCAATTGGAAGGGTGGGCAAATATAGATCAGATGTCTTAGGCTGTCCTTTGCATAGGAAACTTAAGTTACTATGCTACTACATACAGTTATATAACAAAAGTTTGGGAACCCCTCTCAGCCTCCATACTAATTTACTCCACTTTCAACAAAAAAGATAACAGTAGTATGTCTTTCATTTCCCATGGAAAACTGAGTACTGGGGCGTTTTCTGAACAAAGATTTTTAGTGTAGCAATATATAGATGTATGGATTTAAATCAAATGTGAAAAACAAGCTGTTACAGATTACTGGCAAAACCAAATTGGTTGGATTAGTTTGTTAAGCCTTTAACTTCATAGGCAGGCGTCTCCAATCATGACAAAAGGTACTGTATTTGAGGTGGTCAATTGCAAATTGTGCTTCTGTTTGACTCTCCTCTGAAGAGTGAAAGCATGGGATCCTCAAAACAACTCTCAAAATATCTGAAAACTATGGATGCATTTGGACGATCGGGAAGGATTCGAGGGTTCGGCCGAATCCAAAAGAGTGGATTCAGTGCATCCCTACTGAAAACAAAGATTGTTCAGTATCATGGTTTAGGGGGAGGCTACAAAAAGCTATCTCAGAAGGTTTAAACTGTCAGTTTCAACTGTAAGGAATTTAATCAGGAGATGGAAGGCCACAGGTACAGTTGCTGTAAAACCCAGGTCTGGCAGGCAATTAAAAATACAGGAGCGACAGATTGTGAGAATGGTTACAGACAATCCAAAGATCACCTCCAAAGACCTGCAAGAACATCTTGCTGCAGATGGTGTCTGTACATCATTCTACAATTCAGCGCAATTTGCACAAAGTGGCAGGGTGATGCACTCACACCACAAACAGTCACTTGTATGTAAAAGCTCATTAAGACAAGCCACAGTCATTTTGGAACAAAGTGTTTTGGACAAAAAGAGCTTTACATGGTGGAAGAACACCACCACATTCCAAGAAAAACACCTGCTACCTACTGTCAAATTTGGCGGAGGTTCCATCATGCTGTGTGTCTAGTTCAGAGACTGGGGCCCATATTAAAGTCAAGGGTCGGATGGATTCAACCTAATATCAAAACATTCTTTAGGATAATGTTCAAGCATCAGTCAAAAAGCTGAAGTTACGCAGGGGTTGGATTTTCCAACAAGACCTAAACACACTTTAATATCTACAAAGGCATTTATGCAGAGGGAAAAGTACAATATTCTGGAATGGCCGTCACAGTCCCTTGACTTGAATCATTGAAAATCTATGGGATGATTTGAAGTTGACTGTCCATGCTAGGCAGCCATCAAATTTAACTGAACCGGAGAGATTTTGTATGGTCAAAAACAACACCATCCAGACACTCATCAAAGGCTATAGGAGGCATCTAGAATCCGTTACATGATGTAATATCTGTTGGGGTGCCCACATTTAGGGCACCTATCTAATTTTATGGTGCATGTTGCATATTTTCTGTTACTCTAATAAACTTTATGTCACTACTGAAATACTACTGTTTCCATAAGGCAGGTTATATATTCAAAGGAAGCTGCTACTTTGTAAGCTCTGCCGATGATAAACAAAGCTCCAAAGAATTTTGAGAGGTTCCCATACCGTTTCATATGACTGTAAGCTACTACAGTAGTATTGTCTGATCTCAACATTTGCATCTAAGAGAACTCCCCCTCAGAGACATCAGGTAACTACACTATCTTGCTTGATAATTCATGTCAATGAGACCACAAGAAGTGGAGTTTCCTGTCCCAAAAAATGTACTAGAGAAGGAAAGCTACATAAGTAGTTTATGGCCAATAGATTAGCCACAATAGTGCAGACTATAAAACTATTTATTCTGCAGAATCCTTTACCATGCCTGGGTAAACAGCTATAGAAGCTCTCTCTGTTTGTTTAGGATAGCAACTGCCACATTAGCTTGGTGTGACATCACTTCCTGCCTGAGTCTCTCACTCATCGCTCTGGGCTCTGATTACAGCAGGGAGGGGGGCGGGGCAAACAGAGAATGCTTAAGCTCTAGCCATATAGGTTTATGAAGTCTGATACAGAAGACCATGTATACACAATAGAAGGAAATAAAAGCTTTGTTTCTTTTGACAGATGACTCAGAGCAACATTACTTTGAGAGTTTACTGGTGTATTTCTGATAAAGCTTACTTAATGTTAGCCTTTTCTTCTCCTTTAAGGAGTTTTATCCTTCTGCAGCAAGGCAAAGTCGGTAAAATAATAATAAAATCCTAGTTAACCATATCTAACTTTCTATGCTTCTGTATATATTCCTACACTCACCTTTTCTCTTTGAGTTAAGTTCCACAGCAGCAGGAGATATAACAGTAAACATTGCTAAATATTTTTTCTTTCTTTTTCAATTTAATGTAAAAGATCAGCCCCATAAGCCAGTATTTGACATATCCATTATCCAGCTCTTAAAGGAATTCAGTATAAAAATCCCTTGTGGTATGCATTAATTGCCCACAGAAGAGGAGATATATCACAGGCAAATAATCTCCTTGTGTGCCATTGGTGAATAGCTGCCATGGGTGACTTGGGAAATTGACATTCATTTACATTAACATTTTATAAATAAGGGCGTATGTTGTATGCACATTTACATTTTAAAGGCCTCATTTGGCATACCATAATTCATCATGCGTTACTAATAGCTACTACTTTGTTCAGTTTCCCCTGCAATAATCACCATTCATGGAATCGATTGCTGTATATACTTTTGCTGAATTTTTATCAAATGTTAATGGGGAAATATAAAAAAAAGTGGAAATTTGATCCAATATAAGCTTCATCATACCGAAACAAGAAACGTATTAAATACAAGCAAAGTGCCGTTTCTGAAATAATCAAGTTAATCTTCACTATCTCAGAATGTGTCTCTCTCTTCATTCTATCAGCATGCAGGAGTTGAGGTCAGATTTTCATAGACATTTAGATCCAATATGGGGGTCTCCCTTTCCTAGTGGATAGATTAAGAGCTAACTCAAATAATCAATTCCAAATACAATATAACAAAATAACTGACTTTGGAACAAATTGTGCATTCAGAGTGTGCTTGATTACACCTTCGAGGCAAAAGAAGACCCCGCCTAAAAGATATATTTGATTCAACTGTCATCCCAAATCAGACTCTCAACTGCATGAAGAGAGAGTGAAGACAGACAGATGTTGAGTGTGAAGACATGATTGAGAATTTTTAATTTAGTATATTTAGAAAACGTTGTTTCAGTATGATGAAAATTATTAATACTCAAAGAAAATATTTACCACATTAAAACAGTACTCATATAGTTTAGGTACATTTTACAGAAAACCTTGTGTAAAGGTATGTTACCTGAACAGGCCAGGCAGCCCCATCTCCCAATGCACAAATGGTGTGTCCTTCAATCTGCTTGCTAATCTCCCACAACATGTCGATCTCATCCACACGGGCATCACCTCGACACATACGCCACATAACTTTGTTCATCCAGTCAACACCTAACGCATGTTGAAAAAGAATGATTAAAACATAAGCAATGTATATGTTGTATAAGCAAATGACCCTACTACAACCTACATCTGTTGTCATCTTTCACAGCTCTGCTCAATCAACAAACTTTATTTGTACAGCTGTTTTTAAATCTCTTCATCTCAGCCAGCACATACAATTCCAATTGTTACATTCCAATTTTCTGTCTGCAGTGGCAATGAAAAAAACTATGCCTTTCCAGGGTACTTTTGTTTAGAACACAGCACAAGTACATTAGAGTGCTCTTGTAATGGTGCATACATATGAGTTTGTGTGAAAAGAAAAAAAAATCACTTTAATAAAATGTGTTGTGTTTTGTTGTCATTAGTAGACACTTCTTGGCCAGCTAAAAGAGACCCTTACCCTTTCACAAAACAGGTTGCCTAAAGGATTGAGAAGGTTCCAGTATTAATATTAAAGGGGTTGTTCACCTTCATAGAACATTCAAAAATATAACAGTTGATGTAAAAAGAACAAGCTTTGCCATATAAATGTTTAACCAAAAATGTGCAGTTGATGAGATATTCACCTCAGATGGATGCCTTTGCAGATGGGGTCCCTTCATCATGGGCCCCCAAAAAACGCTACAGTGACTGCTGTCCTTCCTTGTTCTATATCATACACACTCCTGGCAGAAACTTAACTCTGATTGGCTGCTTCTCCTGTCAGTCAGCTTCTGATCAGTGTGGTTAATTTGCATACACACTGCTCTGCAAGAGAGGGTTGGGCCAGCTTGGATGTGTGTTATGTGAAGGGGCTGACTTGAAGGAGGTGAACTTTAAGTTCTTTGTGTGTTTTGGGAGGCTGGCATGTCATTTTCACAGGAGGCAAGGAGGGTGTGGCTGCACAGACTTGTGTGGGGTTGAATGAGGGAGGAGGGACAAGTGTGTGATTCACAAGGAAGGAGGAGGGCTTCATCGAGTGTCTGTGTGTGAAGTAAAGTCAGCACTGGGTGGAAGGAGGTCTGTCACTTGTGGGGGGGACAAATCTGTGTGTGGTGGGTGGCTCTCTTATAATGGGGTTTGTGAGGAGAAAACTTGTGCTTGGGGAGTGCTGGAGAATAGCCTTGTGTGGAGGGAGAGCTCAGTCACTTTCAGGCAGGGCTCAGCTGACATTTTTCATTGTTTGGGGGGTAAGTTGCAAGTGGCTGCTATTTTGTAGAAGGGAGAAGTCTTGAGAGGGTGTGTTCATTTTGTTCTGCAGTGAGTCTTTCAAATGATACTTCAAATGGTAAAAGTTCTGCACAACAAGCTGTACAAATAAATGAACAATACAAGCACATCACCTTAGCACAGTCTTCTTAATTTGTCTGTATTCTATACTGAAATGACCTGCACTGTACCTTTCCAAACACATACAACTCTGCCAGTGTCGCCTACATTACATTTTAGCAGTATTTCCTGAAGTAACAGGATTTATTTTACACACCAACTTAGGGTCAGACTGGGGGGCTGGGTGGCCCACGGGGAATGCTATCCAGAGCCCCCCTTGGCCGACCCCCCCCCCCCAAAAATCAACCAATGCATTGTTCCATAATGCAGCGCCCATGCTGGTATGCATATGCAAGGACAGCGCCAGCCTGTATTGTTCCTTATGTGTTTAGCATAGCATTGAGGTTTAGTACTTTGGTATATGCACTATTTTCATTTGGGGTCCATACATAACCACATACTTTTGTATATCTGTGCATATTGGGCCTCACACTGTAGACTCCTGGTGTTCAGAACATTTTGCAAGAGCTGGTTACAGTACTTTAGTTTGCTTAGATTGTCCTGACAATGTTATATACTTTTACTGAGTTTTACTTTTTCCCCCAGGAAAGGCCCCTAAATTGAAACAGCAAAACATGTTCAAAAACTGTCTGGCAATAAAATTAACTGGCAGTGAAAGGGTTAATGCCGACTATCCCTTTAAAGGAAAGCTTTAAAGGGGTGGTTCAGTTTTAAGCTGACTTTTAGTATGTTTATAAAATGGCTAATTCTAAGCAACTTTTCAATTGGTCTGCATTTTTTAAATAGTATTTTACGTCTATGCCTTCTTCTTCTGACTCTTTCTAGCTTTCCATCTAAAAAAACAGATGCTGTTTAAGGCTACACATTTATTGTTACTGCCACCATATTACTCATCAAGCACTCTTCTATTCATATTCCAGTCAATTATTCAAATCAGTGCATGGTTGCTAGGGTAATTTGGACCCTAGCAACCAAATGGCTGAAATTGCAAAGTTGGAAAAAAATCCTGTCTTTCCTGTGTTTATACTTCTGCGCTTTTTATAACATTGGCAACATGCATCATTTTACTGGCTGGTGGGTAAAATAGCAGCAGGTGTGCACCCTATGTGCATGACTGTGCGCTTGTTTGTCACAAGGCTGGGATGTTTATGTGCTTAATGTATATGCTGATTTGCATAGTAAAAATGTGTTGGATTTGGGATATGCTGGGTCTTTATACCTATGTGAGACTCAAGTAATGCACAAAAGATAGCAGCCAACTGTAGTTTCCTTAGAAGAAATTAACCAATGGCCTTTGAATTTATGTGTCTGCTTACAAGTGCACTAGCAACCAATGAATTACAAGGGGAGGGCAGTATCACTGTCCAATAGGAAACAAGTAAGGGCCAAACCTGGGAGTGATGATGTAAGCATATAGGAAGTGAAGGTATAAAACAGGCCACTCCCATCCTTCATAAAACTGATCAGAGAGACAGGAGGACAGGTTTAAATGGTATATAAACTAGCTTTTGCAATTACCTATTTAATCTTTTGATGGAAAATGTATTGTCTAACACAGTGAGAAAATCTTTAGTGGTTTCATAAAATTTGGACAATGAAGGTGAACAACCCCTTTAAAGGAATTGTTCAGTATAAAATGAAAAACTTGGTAAATAGATAGGCTGTGCAAAATAAAAAATATTTTCAATATAGTTAGGCAAAAATGTAATGTATAAAGTCTGGAGTGACTGGATGTCTAACATATCAGAACACTAATTCTTGCTTTTCAGCTCTGTTTTGTTTACACTGACTGGTTACCAGGCAGCAACCAATCAGTGAATTGAGGGAGGGCCACATTGGTCATAACTGTTGCTTTTGAATCAGAGCTGAATGCTGAGGATCAATTGCAAACTCACTGAACAGTTATGTAACATGTGGCCCCCCTTCAAGTCGCTGACTAACTCAGATTTAGAGACCTGAAAAGCTGGATGTTGTGTTGTATTCTGTTATGTTAGACATCCAGTTCCTCCAGCCTTTATACATTACATTTTTGGCTAACTATATTAGAAACATTTTTTATTTTGCACAGCCTATATATTTACCCAGTTTTTATTTTTACCCTGAACTGTTCCTTTAAGATAATGTTAAAATGATATAGTAATCTATTGCATTGCTATAAATGCACCAGGCCTAAAGAATACACCCTTAAGTACTGAGAGAGCTTAGTCCAGTTCAATTATGTAATTCTAATTTTTAAAAAGGTGTTATAATCTAATACTGGCAATTATAGGCCTGTTGGTTTAGCATCTGTTGTGGGCAAGTTATTTGAAAGTTTGTTAAAGGATCACATTCAAGATTATTTTTTCAGAATGGTATTATGAGTAATAATTCAAATGAAGGACAGATCAGATAATTAGTAGGAATTTTTATTAGGAACTTGGACGGTTGGGTTGCAGCAAATATGATCTCCCCAAAGCTTTTGGAACAGTGTTGCAGAAATGGCTACATTTTAAACTATGGTTTGCATTAGTGTTATGCCACAGGGTTCTGTTTTGGGTCCACTCACATGATCGTGTAAACTCTACCTCCTTCTACCATGTATATAAGTTGTACACATCTCCCCCACCCAAACTGTATTGTTTGTACAATTAAATGGTAGTTAGATTCTCTTCCCAATTTGATTATAATTCATAAATAGAAATTAAGTTACGTGACCATTAATACATTAGGATAAATTATAGAAGCAATTTGCTCATGAAATTAAGTGAGAAAATTAAATAATAGCAGGTGGAGTTGTCTAAATAACTTAGCCCGAAAACCACAAGTATGGATTTAGTTTAATGGGGTGGTGATTAAGGGGCCTACTGCTAAAGCAGTTCTTAAGTGACCATTTGTATTTGAAAGATTCTATAGGAAAGAAAAGTACGCTTATAACAAGTTATCAATTTATTTCATACTGACTTTGGTCAGACCTCTGCTATAACGAAGTGGATAAAATTAAAAGTAGGCAAGCAAGGGTGCATATTCCTCCTTTTGCTAAACCTTTAAGTAATATAGTTAATGTCTTGGTACTGATTGATAGAAAAACTACTTTTGTATTCTTTGAATGCAACATATAAGGGGCATAATTGTAACATTTCTAACATGAAAATAGCATAACATAACCTTAAGCAGAAATTTTAGATCAGTAGTTTCATATCAAAAATGGAACTTAACATTGAGATTTTTGTATTCTGGATTGACATTACCTTCGAGAAAAAAAAGGAATAAACACCGCAGAAGATACAAGTTGTAAGTTAATTCCTTACCTTCCCTGCAGGGAGTACACTGACCACAGCTCTCATGTTTGTAGAATTCAATAAGGCGTGCAATTGCACGGACAATGTCAGTCTATAAAACAGAAAGGCAAACAAACAAACCTATGCATCTTTAGCTTAAAAAGAAAAATAAAAAAAAGAAAGGAAAGCATCTCAAGAGCTCACATGCATTTTTGTTCATGAGAGTTGATTGATTTAACCCATTACTTAAAGGGAAACTATGTAAATTAAATTTAGCCAATGGGCTGACAAACATCAAATGCATTTAAAGGACATGTAAAGCCTACATTTTTCTAACATGTATAAAAGTTGGGAATATCTTCCCCACCCAATCCACATCATTTGTACTACATATCCCCTCCATTTGCCAGCCTTATCACATTTTCCTCAAACAAATAGCTTTCTTCTGGCGGCTATTTTCCCTCAGACACATCATCAGTAACAAGACAAACAAGACATGTATGCTATAAAGTTCATGCAATGCAGGTTTATGATTTACTTTGATCGAAAGTTCAGCTGGGTTTGAGCAATTTAATGGTTAAGCTGAGCTCAGGAGAGATGGTTAAGAGAAAACATAGGGTCAGACAGCTAGAGTTTTTATGGGAACCAGCTCATGCTCACTCTTCATTGACTGTTAGACTTGAGGGCATGTTTAGTAAACTGAGCTTAGAAGAACTGAGTATGCTCTATGAGTTAGAGGAGTAGTAGTATTTGTAAGTGATTAAGGGGATGCTGCAGCCTTACTGTTAAGCTTTTAACAACCAGAGGGGCAGTTATCTAAAGAGGCTGTTCACCGATTAAATATGTGTGTGTGTGTGGGGGGGGGGGGGTTTACATGTCCTTTTAACAAAAATACTTACTCTTTGAATAAAATAAAATTAAATTAGACAAAATTTTCTGGGACAGCCAAGCTGAATGGGCACAGCTGCACCCTTGCAGTAACATCATTAAGCCACTAGCAAAGCCCAACCCATCCTCTTTTATGCTGAAATCAATACATCCTCAACAACTGCATGCCCTGGAAGCTTATGAGAAAAGTAAGGCTGTTTCTCCTTAAACATGAACCTACTGCTTATATTGCTCTGTCCACTCTAGATACAGATAGGAGAGAGCTTGCAAAGATGCAAATGCTGTGTATAAATGTAAAATTATAGCCACACAGAGTAATTGTTATTGGCTTCTGGGGTCAGTGTCCCTCATTTTAAAGCTGGAAAGTGCCAGAAGAAGGAGGCAAATATAATTAAGAAAAAACTACAAAAATTAAAAAATAAATACCAAATGTAAATTTGCTAAGAATAGGTCACTCTATAGTAACATAGGAAGTTAGGTTGAGACACACATCCATCAAGTTTAACCTTTTAATTTTTTTAACCTGCCTAACTGCTAGCTGATCCAGAGGAAGACAAAAAAAACCCATCTGAAGCCTGTGCAATTTGCCTCAGAGGGAGTAAAAAATACATCCCGACTCCAAAATGGCAATCTGACTAGTCCCAAGATAAACTTGTACTTCCATAACCCTGTATTCCCTCACTTGCTAAAAAGCCATCCAAACCCTTCTTAAAGCTTTCTAATGTATTAGCCAGTACAACCGATTCAGGGAGAGAATTTCATAGCTCTTACTGTAAACATAACTCCTTCTGAATATTTAGGTGGGACCTCTTTTCTTCTAATTGGAATGGGTGATTGTAATCCCTTTTTAATTAAACATACGAAAAGTTACTAAAAGTTAATCTGAGGATAAACCACCCAATCACAGCCATTATTTGGCAATACAGGAGTATTTTTCAAAGTATTCCCAACTCTTTTTATATTTTAATATGGCTCATAGGTAAAAAAGGTTGGGGAAGAAGCACATTGAGAAATGTGCATGGCTGCTTTGCAGCAGCCCTGCTGACCACCTATTTTAAAACTTATCAGACCTCAATGCTTTTATTAAATAAGTAGAATAAAAAGGTGGAGGTCTGTTTCCAAACCCTTTGCTTGGTACTCTTGCTTAAAATGCAAACAGGAAAAGGTGGCATATATTTGAAGTGACAAGACAACAGCCAGTGAGGCAGGAGCACACATGTCATTCATCTAGATCAGTGATCCCCAACCAGTAGCTCGTGAGCAACATGTTGCTCTCCAACTACTTGGATGTTGCTCCCAGTGGCCTCAAAGCAGGCGCTTATTTTTTTTTTAATTCCAGGGCAAGTTTTGAAGGCAAGTTTTAGTTGTATAAAAACCAGGTGTACTGCAAAATAGAGCCTCAATGTAGGTTGACAATCAACATAGAGGCTACAAAATGGCCAATTACAGCCCTTATTTGGCACCCCAGGAGCATTTTTCATGCTATTGTTGCTCCCTAACTCCTTTTTCTTCTGAATGTTGCTCACAGGTTCAAAAGGTTGGGGATCCCTGATCTAGATTCATCTTTGACACACAGCAGACCAGGATCATTAGATGAGAAGATCAGAATGGGAAGACATATAAAGAACAATGATCTAAAAAAAAAAAAAAAAGGGTATAAAATGTTTAATAGATTTTTTTATCCCAGGGAAATAAAAAAAATGTTAAATTGAGATTGACTGCAATTATTAAGTGGTCAAATTAGACAGGATTCTCGCTTGAAAACTAAGCCAAGTAAACTAATTTTACACATGTGGCATGCTTTTTGTAAGTCATATGTATGGGTCTATGAATGTATGAAAATATGTGTGAGAGATTAATAAATATATATATATATATATATATATATATTGTACAGATGATCAGCACTCACTGCCTTTCAGGTGAACAGTGACGTCATAGGTCCATAGAGGTGTGGAACACGCAGTTTCTTCAGTCCCATGGGACTGAAGAAACTGCGTGTTCCACACCTCTATGGACCTGGGACTGAAGAAACTGCGTGTTCCACACCTCTATGGACCTATGACGTCACTGTTGGCGCCATTTTTCACTGATTGGGGGAGGGTATTTAATAATGTCACTGTTAGCACAATGTATCCTTGAGAAAGGACCCCATGTGGGTCCGAAACGTTGGATGATTATGTGCATTCGATAAATAAAAGCACGTTTGTTTCACCTGAAAGGCAGTGAGTGCTGATCATCTGTACACTATATTCTTTCATCATCGTGCACCACTGGAAAGATTGGAGTATTGAGGGCGAGTACTACTGGACAGCAAATATATATATATATATATATATATATATATATAAAGTTGCTATATAATTAATGGTCACTGAATATTATCACATTTTAAAGAATTTGTAATACACTTATGTACATGTTTTTTAATTAAGTACTCACCCTGATTGGTTGCAAGGGCTATTTAATGTTGGGTCACACCTCTAGTCATTATCCTGACGACGGCTCTGTGTGAGCCGAAACGCGTCGATACACCATGTTTGAATAAATAAATCAATACACGCGGAATGGCGACTGCTGTGAGTGCTTTCATGGACTGATATATATATCTCTACTTAAAGTATTCGTTTAGTATTTACAAGTGACCGCTGTATAAATTATACATTTCTTAGTTCCAGACTACTTCAAAGGATTATAACCCCTATTCCAGCAGTAGATGCTTACCAAATACAAAATAAGTTATTTCCATCCAAAATGCTTTTAAGAACATTTGTGATGGGCGTTTCAATATTCATTATCCCTAACAATATGCTGGGTGGGTGATGGACCACCAATATACCCTGAAAAAAAATCTAGAGAGTGTCTTTTGTATATCAAAGGAAACTGATGGAAGGAAATGACATGTTTGACTAAAAAAAAAAAAAACCAAGATTATGAGGACTAGCTTGTCAGAATATATTGCTATTTTGTTCAGTGAGAATGTATAACTTATGAAGCTATTAGGGCGGTGGCACACAGGGAGTTTAGTCACCAAGCAAAATTTTCCGAAGTTGCCTCATGAGGAATCTTCAGACGACTTCGGAAAACCAAAGCAACATATATGCCATCCCGCCAGCGATTCTCATATTTGACAGCAGGAAGCCATTTCGGGGAGATTAGTCAAAGTTTTATTGCTTGCTGACTAATCTTCCAGCGTGCAACCATCCTTATAGTGAATAACACAGATAGAGTGCAAAGAAGATTGGCCGAAGGACACAAGGAAAGGTCTATTGTAGAATGTACTGTATACAATATAACTTGTGAGCACTTTCTGAAAGATGTATTCAACAAATTGTGTATACTGGTACCCCTTATTAAAGGGGAACGAAACCC
>CM044443.1:62167603-62184446 GCA_024363595.1 Xenopus borealis | reverse complement strand
TCTTCCTGGATCTGGCTCCGTTGGCGGTGCATGCGCAGTAGGACGCTGGTACTACTGCGCCGAACGTTCGCGAAGTTCAATCTGCGAACTCTGTGAACTTTTGGCGCATGCGCAGTAGTACCGGTGTCCTACTGCACATGCGCAGTCATAGGCGTAATTACTGCTGCTCAGGTGCCTTCATTCACACAACATGTTTCGAGCTTAACACTTTACATACACTTGATGTTGTGTGAATAATGGCAGCTGTGCAGCAGTAATTGCCCCTAATGGTAATCTTTGTCCACGGTTTGAATATTTGAACTGTTACCACTTGCTGTATTTGCCTAAAACTGTATAATATACTTTATCTCTGGGAAAGAACTATGGATGTCCCTAATTACCTGTCCAGGTTCTAAAAAAATTTAAATTGCATTAAATTCAAACTTTCAAATCAAAATAAAAAACTGCCTACTTAGACTGTGAAGGGTGAAAAATATCTTTGCTCAACATATTTGAAAGGCGACAGTAAAAAAATATCACCACTTAAGTACTGCTTACAGATTTATTCATGACAATGATCGCTGCTGTACCAAGACCAGTCTGAGCCTGGACTAGAGCATCAAAATCCATAAGAACCGTCTCACACACAGATCGTGGTATAAGTGGTGTGGAGGAGCCTCCGGGGATTATAGCAAGAAGATTATCCCAGCCACCAGTAACTCCTCCTAAAAAAATAGAAATATGTATAGTACCAATGAGACAAATACTGCAAGCTAATAATATTTATAATTAGCTCAGATATAAAAATGTATAAACAATTCTGTACCTGCATGCCTTTCAATTAGCTCTTTAAGTGGTATAGACATTTCTTCCTCCACAGTACATGGATAGTTTACATGTCCTGATATGTTGAACAGTTTGGTACCAGCGTTTCTTTCACGACCAAAGCTAGCAAACCAGGAACCTCCACGCCTGCAAATGGTTGGAGCAACTGCAACAGTTTCCACATTGGCAACTGTTGTTGGACAACCAAAAACACCTGGTGAAAAACAGAACATGTAAACCGTAGGTTAGGCGTAAAAGATAGATTGCATCAATAAGCATTTCTGGGAAAGTGCTAGGGTTGCCACCTTTTCTTGAAAAAAATACTGGCCTTCCTTTATATTTATCTTTTTTTCCTATTAATAACATTGGGATCAACCATCAAAAATACCGGCCAGGCCCGTAAAATACCAGCCAGGTGGCAACCCTAGAAAGTGCAGTTCTTTAATCCATCATTAGTTTCCAAATAGCATCAACAAAAAACATGTTTAAAGTAGAATTATCACTAAATGGTCAGTGCGCATAATGTAACTATGTGAAACACACAATTAAAAATGATGAATTTTTATAAGGTGGTGTTAGAAGACATACCAACATCAGCAGGGAAGGGAGGCTTAAGGCGGGGTTTTCCTTGTTTTCCTTCAATGCTTTCAATCAATGCAGTCTCTTCGCCACAGATGTATGCCCCAGCGCCTCTCACCACAAACACATCAAAATCATACCCTGAGCCACAGGCATTACGCCCAATAAGCCCTGCAGAGTATGCCTCCCGCACAGCTACCTAAAGGAAGAAACAAACAGATGTGCTGAAGATAAAGATACATTACACCAAGAGAGTTTCATACTGTTTCCCTTATTTGCACACCATTTGTTAAACAAGACATTACACAGTACTGCAAAACATTTGTATGTATAAAAGCAAAATAAGTTTGCTACATTTCAAGTGGAGCCATCATTAACACGGACTACCCAAAATCTTTCATATGAAAAATCTGTTTCTCTATATCCCAGCTATTGGTCTATACTATCCTCTATTGTACTTGTAAAGAGTAACTATGTCCCTTCATGTTTTTTTCAGAGAAAGCAAACCCAACCTTGACAGTCTACCCTCAATTTAAATCTTCCATCCCCATAACAGCTTAGTTACACATATCTTCACTGTCTCCAGCTCATTTATATAATTCTTAAGGATTGGATCACAAAACTGCACTGCCTACTCCAGGTAAGGCCTTACCAGGGACCTAGAGTTTAGGGATGCACTAAATCCAGGATTCAACCTTTTCCAGCACCCTTGTTCCTGGCCTAACCAAATCCTAATTTGCATATGCAAATTAGGGGAGGGAAGGGAAATAAAGTAACTTTTTGTCCCAAAACAAGGAAGTAAAACAGTTTTTTCCACTTTTTACCTTGCTGTCGCTATTTGGCCTAATCTTTCATGAAGGATTGAGCCATATCCCAAATTGTGGTTTCTGTGCATCTCTACTAGAGTTAATGATATGACCTGATAAAGGATTTTAGCTGTTCAGTGTGTGCTTTGTTGTATTTTTAGTTTCATAATGCTCCAAATGTTTTCAATGTTGAAATGCCACTCATTCAATGATTTCAATAGGTGACAAGTCCAGACTCTTATTAAAAAGCCATGGCTTTCTAATACTGGGGAATGGTTGGCAAGGTCTTGCTGAAATAACCAAAGTCTCCCATGAAAAACAAGTTGTCTGGATGGCAACATATGTTGCTTCAAAGCCTGTGTAAGTTGTATATTGCTCAGCAATAATGGTGCCTTACCAGATGTGTAAGCTACCCATGCCATGTGCACCCCATACCATCATGGATGCTGACTATTGAATGGACACTTACAAGCAAGATGACCCCTCTCTGTCCATGGTTTCCAAAAATAGTTTAAAATTATTTGTCAGACCACAGGACAGTTTTCCACCTCTCCTCAGTCCATCTTAAATGAGCCTGGGCCCAGCGAAAGTGGTGGTTCTTCTAGATCATGTTTGTATATGGTTTCTGTTTCACATGGTAGATTTAACTTGCATTTGTGGATGCAGCGAACAATGTAGATTCACAGACAATGGTTTTCAAAAGTAGTCCATACAGAGATTTCCAGTATAGAATCAAGTCGGTTTTTAATGCAGTGCCACTTGAGGGCACGAAGGTCACAGTCATCCAATATTGGCTTTTGATCTTGCCACACGGTTCTGAGATTTCCCTGGCTTTTTTACATTGAGAAATGTTATTCTTAAACTGCAATTGCAAGATTTGCTTGCACAAAGTGGTGTACCCAAAATTGTGTGTAGAAAGGAAATATATACATCAATTGTAGAGGGATCTGACTTGTGTCAGTGTGATAGGAGCTTGTAAAAAAAAAAAAAAAAAAAAAAAAAAAAAAAAAAAAAAAAAAAAGAACCCCCTTACAATAACTCACGACCAGTGGCATAATTACATAATTACATCCCAGTTAATACAGTTAAATTATTCTAATAATTAGGCACAAAATTAGTTTTTCTTTTCCTTAGGGGGGTTATTTTTTTATTCGCAATTTACCTTCAGGTTGATTACCCGAACTTGCCTCAGATAATGCTATTTTTTCTTATCTATTTTCTCTTTTAAGGGTCCCGGAATTTGTTTTTTTAGCACAGATAGTTCCTCTGTTGAGTAAACTCAATTAAATTTTGAGACCACAGTTCCTGGACACTCTGACTTCTCCATCTTGTGGGGCCCCTAAGATAGAAATACAATTGAGATAGCTCTATGGGACTTCACCACTTCTATGAATTTTCATTCTTTTAAAACTGGGGCAAGATAACCTTCAGATGAATTGGGAAGATTTTAACCTTATTAAGTATTAATCAATTGGAATAATTAATTTAACTGGGATGTAATTACGGCACTGGTCACTTTATAATCAATTTGTTCACTTAATTTTCCATTATATTAATTATTTCAACTAATTAATTTTACTGAAATTGATATTTATGGATACATTTTATTAATTTCATTTCATATTACTACCTCGGTCTATGTGAATTTATTTCACTAGCACTTTATATATACCTCTAATTAGAGGCTAAATGGTATATAAGGGTCACAGAGAACAGTCAATTATTTATTTAGTTCACCTTTCGAATCACCAGTGTAATTAAAGGTCCTACTGAGTAGGAATAGATTAGGTATTTAATTTAAAGAATTCAATCGATTAATTATAAGGGGTTTCTTTTCTTTTTCTCTTTTTTAAAAGTGGTGTACCCCTTCCCATCCTGGTTTCTAAGAGACCCAGCCTCTTTTTTTTTTTTTTTTTTTTTTTTGTTATGTTTTATTTGTTTTAATAAACATTACAGCAAAGAACAAAAAAAAAAGTAAAACATTGTTACATCAATAAATGTGTACATTTAAACATGTCACTGGTATTTCTGAAATCATTACAGTACAAGTTTGTCTTATTGGTCCTTTCAGTTTCAAACAGTTTACTGGTTTGTACAATTATTACTTAGTTGTGTGCCTGGACCCATTTCCCACCAAGGGCTCCATATCCTCTCAAATTTATTTGATGCGCCTCTAGCTTCATGTGAGCTTTATCATGGGTATCGTAGAGTCAACTAATTTTATCCAGGAGTCCCTTGTGGGAGGGGTGGGTCCCATCCAGTGCATAACCACACATTTTTTAGCATAAAACAATAATGCCTTAAACCTCAATCTTGCATAGGTAGTGGGTATTAGGTGATCCACTACACCCAGTACACATACCATGGGGGATAGTATTTGTGGGAATTCCAGAGTGTTTGCTAAAGAGGCCATTATTTGTGACCAATATGCATGAATAACTGGACAAGCCCAAATCATGTGAAGGAAGTTGGCTTCCGGGGTACCACATCTGGGGCAGTTATCCTTCTTACCCATTGCCTTCAATTTAAGTGGGGTTATATAGAGTTGGTGGAATACTTTGTATTGCACCAATCTATCCCTTATTGCTATCAAACTTGTGTACATAGTTTCATTGGCCTCCTCCCAGTCTTCCTGGGTGAGCTCTGGGATGTTTAATTTCCACCTTGTCTGTGCTGTCTTTAATGGAGAGGGGAAGCTAGCCAGCAGGTTTTTATAAAGCCTAGACACCAGTTTTACAGGTTGTTCAGCGAGAACTGTCTCTTCATTTTTCATTGTGGTAAAGATTGGAGAGAGAGTACCAAATTGGGCCTTAAAAGTGTGCCGAATTTGGAAATATCTAAATAGTGGGAGGTTTTGAGAAGCGCACTTGGCAAGTAGCTCAACATGGGGGGGGGGGGAAGGTATAGTTTTGCAATAAGTCTCCCAGGTATTTAATTCCTTGCCTCGGCCAATAAAGAAAGTCCTCTAGGTTTCAGAAGTGGGGTAAGTTAGAGTTGCCCCATAGTGGTAGTTGGGGATTTAAACGAATGGGATCTTTCTTAAAGAGTTTCAATACTTGGTTCCAAACTCTATGTGGTGTGGAGATGGTGGATGGTAGACTGCCTTCGTCTGAAATTTTGCGATAAGGTAGATTCTTTAGTCCTTCCAGTGACCCTTGTATATTTGCTTGCAGCGACATATTGGGGTTATATGGGTCTGGGTGGTACCACCAATATAGGTAATACACTTGGGCCACCATGTAGTATAACGAAGTTAGGTAGAGCTAGTCCACCATCCTCCCTCTCTGCTGTCAACTTCTCCCACGCAATTCTCGGTACTTTGTGATTCCATATAAAGGGAAGAATCAGTTGGTTGATTTTTTTTAAAACTGATTTGGGGATGTATATTGGGGCGTGTGTAGCAAGTATAAGAATTTTGGTAGGTAAATCATCTTGATAATGTTTATTCTCCCTCATAATGATAATGGGAGATTTGTCCAAATTCGTAAATCATCTTCAAGTTTTGAAATTACAGGGTCAAGATTATCTTGTACATATTGTGATACATTTACCTTTATGTGAAGTCCCAGATATTTAAATTCTTGAACCCATTTAAGGGGAGCATTAGGGGGAAGATCGTCGGGAGGGTTCTGGCGATCTAAAGGGAAAAGGAGGGATTTATCCCAATTTACTTTAAGGCCAGAGAACTCTCCGAAGTAGCGTGGTCAGAGAATTCTGAGTGTCTGCCAAGTATATTAAGAGATCATCTGCGTATAAGGAAAGTTTTTCAATAATTGATCCAACTTTTAGGCCCTCAATTTGTTCTGATTTACGTATGGCAATGGCTAGAGGCTCAATGGCTAGGGCAAAAAGAAATGGAGATAGAGGGCATCCCTGTCTTGTACCTCTTTTCAGTTGGAAAGGTTCTGACATTTGTATCCATTTGATGAAGTGATTTCCCAGGTCAAACCTACGAAGAGTCTCCCAGAGATAGGGCCATTCTATGGAGTCAAATGCCTTTGCTGAATCCAGGGAGGCCACCGTTCTGGTCCCCCCATTATCATGTTGGGTTTCTAGGTTAGTGTAGAGTCTTCTAATGTTGATATTAGTGGCTCTGCCTGGCATCAATCCCGATTGATCTGGATGGACCAGGTCTATTATATAGCGTTGGAGTCTAGTGGCCAGAATTTTAGCGAGAATTTTTGCATCCATGTTTATTAGAGAAATTGGCCAGTATGAAGTGCACTGGTCAGGGTCTTTACCGGGTTTTGGGACTACAACTATGAGTGCTTCACTAAATGAAGGAGGTAGGAGGCCAGAGTCAAAGGAGGCTTGAAGAGTAGTCAGGAGTTGGGGAGCTAGTTGATCTGTAAGGGCCTTGTACTAGTTGGAAGGGAGTTGGAAGGGAGTCCATCTATGCCTTTTTGGCTGGGAGTGAAGCAATAGCTTCTTTTACTTCCTCTAAAGTTATAGGTCGATTTAAAGTGACCTTGTCATAGGGGAGCAGTTTGGGGATACATATACTGTCAAGGAAGGGGAGGTGCGTATTATTGGAGTGGGATAGGGTGGATTTATACAGTGTTTGGTAGTAGTTTGCAAATTCTTCTACTATTAGTTTTGGGTCAGAAACCACTTCCCCCACTTGCGTTTTTGTGGTCGGTATTTCTGTGGTAGGGCATTGTGTCCTTGCAAAGTATGCTAGTAGTCGCCTGTTCTTATCTCCCTGTTCAAAGTATCTTTGTGATTGATAGAGAATAACTTTTTTAGTTAGAAGCGTATTGGGTCTTTCTAGTGTATTCCGTTTCTCTAGTAAATTGCCGTATGTTTCTGATGTAGGGTTAGCTATATGTGTGGTTTCTGCTTGATGAGCTTCAAGTTCTGCTTGTTTAATAATTACCTGGGTTTGCCAACGGGCTTGTGTTATTGCTCCAGTTAGCGTTCATCGCATGACTGCTTTAGAGGTGTCCCAGAGGACCGCCTGGGAGGCTGAGTTTGCATTTAGGGTCCAATAATTTGAGTATCCTTCGATGTTGGCTGTGTGTACTAGATCGTTTGTCAACCACAGGGGACTTAGCCTCCATAGTCTCAAGGTCATTGGAGTTGACCATCTCAGAGAGAGTAGCAATGGAGAATGATCAGAGAGAATACGTGGTAGGAATTCCACTTTATCTATATGCGGAAGAATATGTGGTTACTAATGCTAAATCAATCCTTGAAAAGGTTTGGTGTGTGGTAGAGTGTTAGGAGTATTCTCTCAGCTCTGGGTGTTTCAATCTCCAGGTGTCTACTAGTTGAAGTGCGTCTGCCCATTTTGCTAATCTAGTGGGACCTGTAGGCTGCGCATTAAGTCGGCCATTTTGGGGGTCCATGGTGGAGTTGAAGTCTCCTAGTATACACACTGGGGCTGATGGTAAAGTTGCTATTTTGTTGGTGACCAGAGCGAACAATAATTCGGAATAAGGTGGTGGTATATATAGGTTAACTATTATGATATGTTTGTTATAGAGGGTACAGTATAAAATAATGTATTGGCCATAGTGGTCTGTTATTATTTGGGAAGTCGAGAATGTTGTATTTTTCTTAATTAGTATGGACCCAGCCTCTTTATGCTCTTTTAAGCATAACACATTATGCATCTGATATGTGGTATTTTTACTATTTGCAACTTCATATAGGGTTTAATTGATCTGCAAATCATCACATTCTTTTTATTTACAATTCAGTGTCAATTTTTTTTTTAAGCCAGAAGCAAGATGGTATTGTTTTATTTTATGGATTATATCAATGCAGTCTCTTCGCCACAGATGTATGCCCCAGCGCCTCTCACCACAAACACATCAAAATCATACCCTGAGCTACAGGCAATACCTGTATATTACACAAAACTATTCATAGTAAAACATCATATGCAATATAGTGCCAACTGACCTGCAATATAGTGCCAACAGTTATTAAAAATTGTTGTTTAATACAGTATTACATTTAATGATTACCTGTAAATTGGATGCTTCATTGTAGAATTCTCCCCGAATGTAGATGTATGCTGCACGCGCTCCCATGCTACGTCCAGCAACCAGACAACCCTCCACAAGTTTGTGAGGGTCGTGTCTCATGATCTCCCGATCCTTACATGTTCCAGGTTCACCCTCATCTGCATTGACTACGAGATATTTGGGCCTAAGGGTTATAAAGCAGAATGTTTTAACAAAGGCTTATTAATGGTAAGTAACAGCAGAAAAGTTCATACAGCATTTTGAACTTCTATGAGTAGGTCACAGTACAAAGCCAACAGGAGGCCCTTATTTTTATATACTTTTGATGGTTGTTGCATCTTCGTTGTCAGTTGCCCTGCATTTTAGACATGTATTCGCTCCAAGGTATAGGAAACAATTGAGTTAAAATAATACTGTGTGCAATGGACAATTATATAATTTATAAAGCAGACCTAGCACAAACAGCCTTATCAGCAGTATCATATGCGTCTGGTTTGAGTGGAAGGGACATTGGTGGTTCGATCGACATGTCCATCAGATCCATGAACCAAGATCTTCTTGGCCAATAAGGTGCGATTACTATAAACGTGTCTCTCTCTTTATCTGTTTTAGGATCCATGGAAGCATCGCTAGAGGAGGGAAAACATAGGCTAGGCACATTTTGCTGTCATCGTGTCCACTCCTACTGCCAGAGAGTCTCATGTCCTTGCAATGAAGCGGTCTACTTTCCTGTTGTGACGGGAGTCCATGAGGGCTAGTTCTGGTTGTCCCCAATGGCGGACTATCGATCTGAAATCATTGTTGTTCAGTTCTCATTCCGTGGGGTCCAGAAAGTCTGCTTCTTTGTTGCAGGCTCCCAGAATGTGCACCGTCGATATGTGAGGAATTAGCATACAAGTCCACAGTACTGCAGCACACTGACAAGTTGATCCATTTGCTGAATAGTGCTTTATTGGTTAAAACATAAAGTAGACAAGGCAACGTTTCGGGCCTCGCAGGACCCTTTGTCAAGCCTTGACAAAGCTTGACAAAGGGTCCTGCGAGGCCCGAAACGTTGCATTGTCTACTTTATGTTTTAACCAATAAAGCACTATTCAGCAAATGGATCAACTTGTCAGTGTGCTGCAGTACTGTGGACTTGTATGCTGATTTTCTGACCCATGGCAGTTTGGGTGAATCACTGCAAAAGCACCTGAGTCGCAAAGGAACATACAGAGGTGAGCACTCCAAACTTGTGTGGAACGATATGTGAGGAATTGTGACCTCTGCCCAACGAAAGATCTTGCGTGCAGCAGCTAGACTGCGTATGCCTCCTTGACGGTTGAGATAGGTTACTGTGGTGATATTGTCTGACTGGATTCGGAAGTTTAATCCGGTCAGCTGGTGTTCCCAATGTAGGAGGGCCTTGAGTACTGCCTTGATCTCAAGGATTTATGGGAAGCCTGCTTTTCACCGGCGTCCATAGTCCCTGGGCAGTCTGAGTTGAGAAGGTTGCCCCCCAACCTGACAGACTGGCATCTGTGGTAATTACCTGCCATATTGGTTCTAGAAACGACCGTCCCTGACATAAGTTTGTCCGGTCCATTCACAACGGCAAGGAGGCTCGGGCTGTTCTCAAGAGGTAAATCCTTTGGTTTAGACACTCCTTGTTCTGCCACACTGATATTATTCACTTCTTTAATGGTCTCAGATGAAATTGAGCAAAGGGTATGGCTTCGATAGAAGACACCATTACCCCCAGGACTCTCATGCAGTATCGAATCGACGGTTTCTTCATTGCATAGAGATTGTGTACTAACCCCATCAGCTTTTCAACTTTCTCCTCGGGAAGAAGGATCCTCCCCTGAGACGAGTCGAATAACAGCCCCAGAAAAACCATTTGCCATGAAGATTTGGCTTTGTTGATCGTCCATCTGAACCGTTGGAGAGTCTGGCTCGAGAGACTCTGCTAGGTGGGCCAAGGGAGCTTTGAGTAGCAGGTCGTCTAAGTTTGGAGTAATAAATACTCCTTGGACTCAGAGGATAGCTGCCATGGATGCCATGATCTTGGTGAAGATCCTGGGGCGGATGACAGGCCCAAAAGATAGCGCCACGAATTGGAAGTGATGTTCTTGGAAGGCGAAATGGAGGAACTGTTGGTGTGGGGCGAAAATTTGGATGTGCAGGTAGGCATCTTTGATGTCCAGGGAAGCTAGGAACTCTCTTGGTTCCATGGCCTGAACTCCACTGACTCCATCTTGAAGCGACGATAAACGATCCATCGGTTGAGGCATTTTAGGTCCAAGACCGGCCGATAGGACCAGTTCTTCTTGGGTACTACAAATAGATTTGAGTAGAACCCTTTAAACCTCTGGGATGGAGGTACGGGTATAACAACGTTTAAATCTATTAAATCGTCGACAACGGAAAGAAAGGTCAGTCGTTTTGGAGAGTCCCCAGGAACCATGGATACGAAGAATCATGGAGGCAGTAGTGTTCGGAACTCGAGGTAGCCTGTTATCGACTCGACTGCCCATTGGTCTACGTCCTGTGCCCATTGTTCTGCAAAATGTCTCAATTTCCCCCCCACTGGGAGCTCTGGTTGTGACTGAACTGTCCAGTCGTGCTGAGGTCGGTTTGTCATTGCTAAACTTGCTGTTGGCTTTCCTGGTCTGCCAGGTTGGTTTTCCTCGTGAAGCGTAGCAGCCTCTAGATGACAACTGCTTGGGTGGGGAGGAGCTTCTGGAAGAACTAAATCCCTGGCCCCGAAGAGGACGTGATCGGCTTTGTGGAAAAAAAAAACTTAGGCTTTGTCTGAGGCAGGAGTGTGCTCTTTCCTCCGGTTGCCTGCAATATAATTTTTTCTAGTTCTTCGCTGAACAGTCGTGAGCCTTTGAACCGAAGGGCTGTGAGAGATTTCTTGGAGCTTAAGTCAGCGGACCACAGTCAGAGCCACAAGGCGCGTCTGGCAGCTACGGACAATGCGGAAGTTCGAGCTACAATATTTAGAAAGTCTAATGACGCATCACAAAGAAAAGAGCTAGCCTGTTGAATTTTGAGAGTGATAGACTTAAGCTCCTCAGTAGGCTGGTCCTCTCTGATGGCATCTTTGAAGGCCAACGCGTCCAGAACAGGCAGTGCAGATTTTGAAAGGCGAGACACAGGAGCATCCACTAGGGGAGGTGTGCTCCACATTTCTAACACCCCTTTTGGAAAGGGGTACAGCTTTGAAAATTTCTTGGTATCCTGCAGCTTGTGTTCTGGGTTGTTTCATTCATCTTGGACAATGAATTGCAATTGCTCGTGGGCGGGAAAAAATAGTGAACTTTCTGAATGTCTGCGAAATAAACCTTTGGACTTCTTGCGATGGGGGCTGACTCAACGAGTGCAGTAGAACTGCCTCAGGTCTTACCCCAGGTGCCCAGGCTAATCCTAGGCCGAAGAATCCTTGCGATGGGCCCCCTGGGGGCCTTATCCAGGACCTCCTGACATTGCGAGGACACATAAAAAAAACTGAGTAAACTGGAGGAGGAGGGAAGCTATATAGAGGGGAGGATCCCTTACCTTCTCTCTTTTTTCTGATGTGTCCTGTGTCCGTATGAGAAATATTTATTATGGAGTTCAAACACAACTCGTTGAGCTAGCTGAGCCATATGTTACTTGTGTAACTTATGTTACGGCAGAGTGGTAGTAAGGAAAAGAATTTATTAAGCACTTTAGACTTTCCTGTACTGAAAATATTTTCATGCTTTTAAGGGGTTGTTAACCTTCCAACATTTTTTTCAGATCAGTTGGTTTCAGTTCAGTTTACCAGCAATAATGACGTTTTCTGTCCAATTTCTATTTGTGACCGTTCTTCTAATACTGAAGTGTAAAGTTTAATTTTTCACTTTCTACAGCAGCTCTGGGATGGATGCGTGTCATCAACCCTGTAAACTGTTCTAAATGTAAAGTTTAATCTAAATTTATTTAAAGGAAATATTTCTTATCTTTGACCATACTGAGTAGAATCCCTGAATTTCATTAAAGACAGCTATTGGCAATGATACAATAGTTGCTAATACTACAGAGAGGCGGCTGAAAAATGTATGTTGCTAAATTTTAAGAGTTTGCACTGGAGACAGGAACATTAAACTTTAAACATTAAATAATGGCAATAAAAAATGGAAAATAACTGAAAAAAGCCTTAATTTTGGGGAACAATCTGAAAACAACTGAAAAAAGTGGAAGGTGAGGAAACCCTTTAATGGCTCCACCCTATCAATTTTTTTGCTATTAGCATAACAACAATCCTGGTATGCTGTAAATTAACATCCCACTTTTTAAAGACTTGTCCAAACTTGCAGCCTTTTAGGACCGGAGCTCAGTGGGTTTAAATAATTTCTAGATATATTCCTTTCATTTTCCCATTTTTATATGTTAGAAATGACAGTAACATAGGCACAAGGATAGTTATTTATTACCTTCCATCTGATGGTTTATTCATAAAGCTCCATTTAAGGCCAGTAGGGAAGCCAGCTCCTCCTCTGCCACGTAGGCCAGATGTTTTAATCTCACCCAGAATCCAGTCTACTCCCTTCAACAAAATCTCCTTTGTCTTGTACCAGTCTCCTCTACTTAAAGCACCTTTCAATCTGAAATAAAAAATAGGTAACAGAAAGGGAAGGATGTTGATACATCTTATTTCTCTTTTCAATTGTGCAGAGTTAAATGTGTAATGTTCTGTGCATTCACTTACAAAAATAAGTAAGCAAATAAACAAAATACATAGTAACATATAAGTTATTCCTCATAGCTAAGATTTTACATACCCTTTACCAGCTTAGTTGCCCTTCACCATACCCTCTCTAATACAATAATGTCATGTTTGAGTGATGGTGACCAAAACTGTACTGCATATTCTAGATGGGTCCCTATCCATCTATAGTGCTCTATAAAGTGGAAGAATGAACCCCTCCTCCCATGACTCTATGCTCCTTTTAATACTGCTCAAGACCTTATTTGCCCTTGCTGCTGACTGGCATTGGCATCATCTACAAGGACTCTGAGGTCCTTTACCATAATGGATTTGCCTAGTGCAGTCCCATTAAGGGCATCAGTGGCTTTTACATCCCAGGTGCATGACTTTACATTTATCACTTTTCTTACTGTCTGCGAAATAAACCTTTGGACTTCTTGTCCTGAGAAGGAGGTTCCTCGATATTGAGCACCTCGATGACCACTGCAATGAGTTTGTCTCTCTTAGCAGAATGGTCTGGTGAAATGGAAGATTCATCACCTTCGTTATCCGAAGTGGATAGTTCCCTTTCACTGAGAGATTCATCCTCTGAACAGTTGGGGGAAGAGTGTGTCGCAGTTGAGGAATGCCCCAAAAGATCAGCTGATCCTGGCGCTTTGCGCTTCTGGGGTCTCTTAGAAGAGACTGGGGCAGCTAGCCTATCTAGTATTTTATCTAGTGATGCTGCCAGAAGTGGACGACGGACACCACTTAGTGGTGACGGACACCACTAAGAACCTTACTCCAAGTAGATAATGTACCATTAACAACCACTCTCTGTACCTGATCCGGTAGCCAGCTTCCCATCTATGGGCAAACGACTTAATTAAGCCCAACAGACCTTAGTTTAAAAGCAGTCATTTGTGGGGCACCGTATTAAAAGCTTTGAATTGCTGCCCCATGGGTAAACAGCAGTCCTATAGTAATACTATAAACTATAGTAGTCTTTCTGAAGCAAACACACAGCTTTTACCAGTGCATGCTAACAGTATATTATATGTTAATTACTTTAAAACACTTTCATTTTTTGGTGCTACTGTTCCTTCAAAATAATTGTTTTACAATAATGTTAAATTAGGATTTTAAGTTTTGCAGAAGAAAAGGTAAACATATTCCCTTTATTATTTTACATTTTATAGAGGAATGGTGTATGAATGTTTTAGAATATTCAATTGTAGCTGTATTTAAAATCTAAATATTCAAAATATGCATTATACATGCAAATACAGATAAAAAATTACCCCCAGTCATGACGTCCATATAAGTTGGTAAATATTCGATCTTCATCGCTAAGAGGTCCAAATTTTGTCTTTTTTGGAGTCTGAAAAAGTAAAAGGAAGTTTTACTTTTTGTTGTTTTTTTTTTTAATTTCAGGATGTAACCTCAAATCTGTCATACCTGATCAGGCCCACTAGAGTTGAATCTGGCAAGACCAATGGTGGAAGCAGGAGAAGAAAGAGGTATTCTCACTATATGTCTTAGGGAAAGCATCCTTTTAATGTGAAGGAGTCTGTGAAAGATATCAAGGCACTTGTCACATGAAAACACAACATTGTCAATTTAACTGGAGAATCAAAATGAGAAATCTAAGAGTTACACAAGTAAAACCTTGACATACAATAAAAAACTAAATGAGAGTAAAATATTAATGTCATAGCAAATAGCATACATACAGCAAACCAAATGAAAAATCCATTTACAATGAGATTTGTTAGGGGTTTCCAATATAAGCATATGAGGGAAGTAATTTGCAAAAACAAAACACAAAGAGCCTCTCCTCTTTGAAAATAAAAAACTGTATACCAAATATAATGCCTGGAAAAGGAGAAGAAACATCCGTGTTCACTGTCAACAGGTATATGCTGGCAGGTGTTATAAAAAATGATACAGTGTAAAAAAAATCAAAATAAGGAAAAACCTACCCAGTTGCTGATATGCTGAACTTTCTGTTTAACAAGGTTGGCAAGTAAGGATATTTTTGCCCAGTTTGGCCACCCACACTTGCATTAGAGAATAGGTGAAGGAGAACTAAAGGCGAACAGAAAATTAGTTTATTAAGTTAATTAGTTGACAGTGGGGGTAAGCCTAGTAGGGGTTTGTTAACATTTGGAAATGGTGGTTGGGGGGGCTCTAAAGTGTTTTAATCATGTGCTGGGGGTTGTTGTGCTATCCACAGGAATATGGATTGAAGGGTACGTCCAAATATGACAATTTTTCACATATAAGTGATGGGTAATATCCTTGCAGTGAACACCAACCTTTTGTTTTTTTGGTGTGCTTCCACCATTAATGTTAATATAGTCTTTAAATTTCCTATGATGGACATGGGCGCAGTTTAAAGTCGGTGTAGTTTAAAAGGGAAGTGGTCAACACTAGCTTCCATTATCGGCCTTCCATTACATAGGCCAAAAAAAATCTGGCCCTTGGTACCACAGAACGTGGACAGCACTGACGTATGGCAACAATTTATTGGAAGGTCCCATTTATAATGATCGCATTACAACTAGCCACAAACTGAGCGTATAGCCAACTTAAGGCTCAATAACAGCACTCTTAAAGGGGTAGTTCACCTTCCAAACACTTTTTTTCCATTTAATTGTTTTCAGATTGTTCCACAAAAATAAATTGCTTTACAATGTGAAAAATTAATCTTTACCATTCAATATTAGAAAACAGAAAAAAAGTAACTGTGGGAAAAAAGTCTATTTTTGGTGGACTATCTGAAACCAACTGAACTGAATAAAGAATGAAGATGAACAACCCCTTTAATTGTAAAAAGAAAATTCTAACCTTCCCTTATCTACCAAACAAACTAACACTGTCCTAAAAATCCATATTCCTGCCAATTAAAGGTACACTCTTATGGAACAGTTTACTCTGAAATCAATTTATCAATCAAGTTTGTGTCAGGAGACTGAGAAACTGAGAAAAACATGCATAAACATGGATTGCTGCAAAAGGAATTAAAGCCGGCAAGTAAGAAACTGTAGACAAAGGTGACTAATGTTCACTTGAGGTACTGTTTAAAATTGGACTTTTATCACAAACATTCCTTAAAGTTTAAAAAAAAAAACTAGACAAAGTAAATTCTGTAAAGTGGTTTAGATTCTAAATATAGTTTAGCATTTCCCAAATCCACCCCATTTATGCAGAGATGCCTTGCCTGTCAGTGCACACAGAACACAGAGTGCACACAAGCAAATCACCTTCAAATATCAGAACTTCGGCAAAGCCTAGCACACAGCTTTAACAATGCCAAAAATCTAAAAGAATCCCCTTGACGTGCATAAAAAAAAACCACCATGGGGCATGCAATGCTATATCCAGATGTCTTCATGTGACATTAGCCCAAACCTTGGTGTACACCTCCAAGATATATGTATATACAGTAAGATGAAAGAACCTAGCAAAAGAGAACATACAGAAGCCAAAAAAAGCAGAATGACCCAAGTCAACAAAGCTATCGGCTAACACTGGCTGGCTGAATGATCCATCGAGTCAGCAGCTCGATCACCTAGGTTCAAGACAGCAAAATGAAAACTACTGTACTTCTTGTCTCTTACCAAAACTGGAGTAAAATCACTTTATTTCTACAAACACAAATACTACAAGTTAAAATTTAGGCTTTTTTATTTTAAAGATTTATGCTATGCCATATGAAGACAGCTATACATAGCAATTGCTTTTACTGACAAACAGTGAAATAAATGTACGTTTCATAATCATCAAAGCATCACTCCATCCTAATCTACTTCTGCTATTATTTTGACTATTGCCATTTTAATGTATGCTATTTGCCATTTTTTTATGTAATTCGAAATAAAGTGCTCATGGCCGCCATGGGGCTAACGGCAGTCATCTCTCTCAGGTCCAGTGAAGCTTGGTGTGTGTGGGTTGGGTGTGTGTGTGTGTGGGTGGGTTGGGGT
>CM044443.1:62125167-62139083 GCA_024363595.1 Xenopus borealis | reverse complement strand
TGAATTTTCACGCTATCCAACACAGATGCTGAAAACAGTACCCTGACTGTGCATTACGTGCCATAAAACCCCCAAACTGTAAAAAGACCCCAGATAACCATACATTTTTGGAAAGCATATATTCTGACGGATCGAACTAAGTAAAATATACATTTCTAGACCAAAGCACCAAACCGCAAAACTATACTAAATATACATAAGGAACAATAATGCAGGGATAAAATTGCAATAAAACCACTAAAATAGCGTAAATCAATGAAATAACAAAAAAACTGACTGACAGCGTAATTAGTGGCCCAAATCAATTATACAATAGTCACGCTGTTGAAATACCAAGATTTTAAGCAAAGATAACAGTACAATGAATAAGTAAAAAAAAAAAAACAGCTGTTTGAGAGTTTGTGTGTATACATGTTTGTGCACTAATAAAAGTTGTCTGAGTGTGCAAATAAGTGTAAATAAGTGTACAAAAGGGACCAAGTGTGCTGAAATAAAAAATACCAATCTTTACTAAAAGGTGTGTGTAAGTGTGTAAATGTACTGTAAGTGTGTAATAAAAACCGTGCACTTACCTTTTCTGTTGCAGGAGATCGCAGGAGACACGTGGAGAGCCCAGGAAGTTGAAGCATCGCAGAGCAGGAAGCGGCTCTGCAGGGAAGGAGAGGTAAGTAAAGAAGCAGACACTCCATGCGATGCATCTGCTTCTTTTACAAGTCGGATCTGCGACAATCGAGTCGCAGATCCGACTTGACAGCCCCCTAGCAATGTTGCCTAGGGGGCTGTCCTCCTTCCTGACTCTCTGCTGAGGTGGCAAAAGCCGCCAAAGCAGAGAGAAAGCTCTGCTGCCAAAGAACGTACGTAGTACTATTCTAAAGGAGAACTAAACCCCATCCATACATAGCCCCCCTCATCTCTTCCTCGCCACAGAGTCTATCACATATTAAGAGTGCTTGTAGATAGAAATAGAGAGCAGAGCATGGCGTTCACAGACACCATTTTCAGTTATGATCCTCTTTAGGTCTCTGCTCCAAAATGGAAAAAATCCTGTTGGGTTTATTTGATGTTTAAATAGATACTGTCATGGGTTTTTTTTTCAAAATGCATCAGTTAATAGTGCTGCTCCAGCAGACTTTTGCATAGAAATCAATTTGTCAAAAGAGCAAACATTTTTTTTATATTTCATTTTTAAATCTGACATGGGGCTAGACATAGTCAATTTTCCAGCTGCCCAAAATCATGTGCTCTGATAAACTTCAATCACTCGTACTGCTGTACTGCAAGTTGGAGTGATATCACCCCCCCCAGCAGTCTAACAACAGAACAATGGGAAGGTAACAGCTCCCTAACACAAGATAACAGCTGCTTGGTAGATCTAAGAACAGCATAAAATAGCACCGAGAAGGAAAAACAACAGCCTGCCAGAAAGCAGCTCCCTCCTAAAGTGCTGGCACAAGTCACATGACTGGGGCAGCTGGGAAATTGACAAAATGTATAGCCCCATGTCAGATTTCAAAACTGAATATAAAAAAATCTGCTCTTTTGAGAAATGGTTTTCAGTGCAGAAGTCTGCTGGAGTAGCACCAATAACTGATGCGTTTTGAAAAAAAACATGTTTTCCCATGACAGTATCCTTTTTAGCAGATTTAAGGTATGATGATGATCTGCCTTCTTTTTCTTTTGGGGTTGTCTGAAAGAAAACTTACTTATATGCATTGATTCCATTAAAAGCGAGGCATTGTATATCTTGGTTAAAAATGTGCAGTGAGTAACTATCATATATAAATTATATATGTATGTATTATGTATGTACAGTATGTATTTTCTGCCAGTCAGTTAAAGGAAAACTATACCCCCCCAAACAATGTAGGTCTCTATAAAAAGATATTGCATGAAACCCTGCTTCATGTAAATAACCCATTTTCATAATAATACACTCTTAATAGCATGTGCCATTGGGTAATCATAAATAGAAAATTGCCATTTTATTTTCATAAATAAGGACAGCCTCCTGGGATCGTATGATTCAACTGTGCACACAAACATACCAAAAAAACTATAAAGTTAGGTCACATGAGCCAATTAACAGACAGACTTCTGTCTTTTGCTTCCACACTTCTTCCTGTTACAGTTGAAATATTTCTGGTCAGGTGATCTCTGAGGCAGCACACAGACCATCACCAAATGGTGGTTCAAGGCAAGAGATGTAAAAGGGCAATATTAACTTAAAAATATATTCCAGTTTGGCAAGATTCTTTAATATGCTACTTAATTTGATATAAATCTGTTGCTCAAGAATTCATTTTGGGGGTATAGTTTTTCCTTTAATGTGAACAAGTTTATAAACTTGTTGCATGACAATTTTATGGCACAAGTTGTTGAGGAGCCAACCAGAAAAAATGCTCTAATAGATCAAGTGATCTCTAATGACCCAGAATGTATAGCAAATGTGCAAGTAACTGAACCCCTGGGTAATAGTGACCATAATGTGATATTTACGGTCTAGTGCAAAAAACAATTATACACTGGGACAACAAAAAAACATGAATTTCAGAAAAGCTAATTTTAGTGCCTTGAGGGTTGCCATTCAGAACATAGATTGGGGCATTTTCAGCTAAAAACACAGAAAAGAAATAGTTGTCATTTAAAAGGACATTAAATCGTTATTGTTCTCAATTTATTCCCTTAAGGAGTAAATGTAGAAGCATGAACAATCATCCTATGTGGCTTAATATAGAAGAAAAGTTAATAGGAAAGAAAAGCAAGGCATTTAAATACTACAAGTTTGTTAGGACAGAAGCTGCATTTAATGAATATAAACACTATAATAAATGTTGTAAAACAGCAATCCGGAAGGCAAAGATAGGAAATGAAGAGTGTATTGCAGCTGAGTCTAAGTCTAACCCCAAATATTTTAAAAATTATATTAATAGTAAAAAGATGCGTGTTGAGAGTGTTGTTCCTTTAAATAATGGTACCATTATGGTTGTAACAGATAAAGAAAAGGCAAATGTGCTAAATCTGTTTTTTTTCCCAGTGTATACAATAGAGGAGTCAAGAGTTCACAGGTTCACTTCATAGCTGCACTGTTGGCTCAGCTCAATCGAGTCAGTGGCTGACTAAGGCTATGATTCATAATGGTTTAATAAAAATTAATGTAAACAAGGCACCAGGTTCAGATGGCATTCACCCCCCGAGCTCTAAGAGAGCTTAGTTCAGTTTTAGACTGGCCCCTATTCATGATGTCCTCAGATTTGCTTTCATCTGGTATGGTACCCATGGACTGGAGAAAAGGAGATTTTGTGTACTCCCTGCTAAATCTCTTTCTCTTCGGTGACTTGGGGGACACAGGGACAGTGGGGGTATAGCTGGTTTCACTAGGAGGCAGGACACAACCATAAGAAATAAAATGACTCCTCCTCCACTGTCTATACCCCCCAGCAGGGGGAGCTTAGGTCAGTTTGTACCAAAGTCAACAGAGGTATATAATAACCTTAAATTAAACTTTAAACATAACAGTATCATGTCTGAAGTAAAGGCTTCAATCCAGGGAGGGAAGCCCTGTGTCCCTCAAGTGACTGAAGAAAAAGATATTTAACAGTGAGTACACAAAATCTCCTTTTCTCCAAGTCATCTTGGGGGACACAGGGACAGTGGGGACGTATCAAAGCTGTCCCTTGAAGGCTCGGGTGGGAAGAGGCCTATGTTGAAGTAACCATCGCAGCCTGAAGCACCTCTAGTGGAGTGAGCCATAATTCTGCTTGGGGGTTCCTGACCCTGTGCTGTGTATGCTCTTTGAATAGCTTGCTTGATCCAATGGGATATAGCCCGTTTGATGGTCATGGCGCCTTGGCGTGGTTCCAAAGGAAAAACTAATAAAGAATATGATTTGTGAATGTCTTGGACTCTATGTAAATAGAACTTTAGGGCCCTGACTGGATCCAGAGTGTGGAGAGCCCTCTCTTTTTAGTTAGCTGGTGCAAGGCAAAAGGATGGCAAAAATATTTCTTGGTTCAGATGAAAGTCCGAAACAAGCTTCGGTAAAAAGGAAGGGATGGTGCGAAGGACCGCTCGATCAAGGTAAAAATGAGGAAAGGTGATCTGCAAGATAGGGCGCTGAGTTCCGAGACTCGTTTCGCTGAGGAAATGGCTAGAAGGAAAACTGTATTCCAGGTGAGCCACTGCAGCGCTATTGATCCAAGAGGTTCAAAAGGTGGGCGTTGTAGTGCCTGGAGTACTAGGGTAAGGTCCCAGATGGGAACTGGGGCCAGCACAGGAGGAGCTATGTGTGCCACCCCTTGGATGAAGGTCCTGACATCCATTTTTACTGCTAGTCTTCTTTGGAAAAGCACTGTGAGGGCGGAGAGCTGTGACTTGAGGGAGCTGAGTGACATGCCCATGGAGAGCCCTTCTTGTAGGAATTCCAGGACATTTGGAATGGAGTCTTGAAACTGGCCTTGTGTCTGGTACACCATTGTTGGTAGGGGGACCAAACTATGGCAGGCCCTGGCTGAGACCGGTTTTCTGGCTGCACACATTGTGTGTTGGGTTTAGATGGCAGATGGGTCCCTGAGTGAGAAGGTCTGGAAGTGGAGGCAGAGTCCATGGTTCTGCTACTGAGAGGTTTAGTAGGTCTGTGAACCAAGCCCTTCAAGGCCACCTTGGTGCAATCAGAATGAGAGTGGCCCGCTCTCATAGCTTCCTGATTGTTCTCGGTATGAGAGCCAGAGGCGGGAAGGCTTACGCCAGTTGGAAGTCCCAGGTGGTGGTCAGGGCGTTGACCTTTAGGGTCAGTGGATCTCTGTACCTGGCTAGGTACCTTCCTGTTGTGCCTGGTCGCCATCAGGTCGACCTCTGGAGTTCCCCACGTCTGCTATGTCCTGAAAGATAGTGTCATTTAGCGACCACTCGCCAGGGTCTAGGGACGGTCTGCCTCCCAGTTCAGTAGGCCTGGAATGTAAATGGCAGACAGCTGAACTTGAGGAGTCTCTGCCCACCTGAGGATGAGCCAGATCTTGTTTAAGGCTGCTTGCTCTTTGTTCCTTCATGGTGGTTGATGTAAGTTGTCAGATTGCACTTTCACGGATTGGCCCTATAGGTCCTGCTGCCAATGAATCAGGGCTAGACAAATTGCTTGTATTTCGAGTATATTTGATTTGCTCGGGCTCCACGTCCCCTGTGCTGATCTGCCCTCTAGAACTGCTCCCCATCCGAAGAGACTTGCATCTGTAGTGAGGATGCGCCAGATATTTCTGATGTGGAGGGAAGATTGGAACATGTAGGTAGGCATCCTTTATGTCGAGTCCTGGGGCCATTGCTAGGATGATCTTAGAAATTCCATCTTGAACCTTCGTGTGAGAATGAATTTGTCGAGCTCTTTGAGATCTAGGATGGGACGAACTGACCGTCTTTTTTTTGGTACCACGAATAGGTTGGAGTACTATCCCTGGAAGAGCTCGGCCGGAGAAACGGGGGCGATAACTTATGCAAGAAGCAGGCTGGAAATTACCTCTAGAAAGGCTATGCGCTTGGTTGACTCCTGTGGAAGTCATGACATGAAAAATCTGTGTGGGGGAAGTGCATCAGCAAAATGTATCAATCTCCCCCCCCTATTGACTCCAGATTGCGTCATGCGGTGGTAGACTTGTCTGTAGTCTTTGAAGTGTGCTTCCGATTTTGCCTGGAAGATCTGGGTTTGTTGCCAAAGTGTCCCCTACTGGTGAAGGTCTGTCGCGGAGGGGGTGACCTGGCGGTCTTGGATTGGGAGCCACGAAAAAAACCTGCCCTTGCGAAAGGAGGAACGTGTCTTGGGTTGCGGAAGTAGGGTACTTTTGTTGATGATCTTGTCAAGTTTGGGCCCAAAGAGAAGTTTACCCTTGAAGGGGATGGACGTTATGGATTTCTTGGAGGAAAGGTCGGCCGACCATAATTTCATCCACAGGGATCAGCGGGCAGCTACTGTGACTGATTAAGATATACTGATAACCTGTGTTGCATCCCGAGACGCTTCACAGATGTAGTCATTAGCTTCCTTGATTTGGAAAGCCCATTGAGAAAGTTCATGACGTGGTGCTCCATCTGCGATAGAGGTGATGAGGGAGTCAGACCAGGATTGTATTGCTCGGCTAACCCAGGCCGTGGCTAGAACGGGTCTGAGGGATGAGCCTGAAGCTGAGAACACGGAACATAGTAACCTGTCTAACTTCTTGTCCATACTGTAGTCCTTGAACGAAGAAGCATCAGGGACAGGTAGGGCTGTACTTTTGGATAGCCTGAATACAGGTGCGTAAACCGATGGAGGGGATGACCACTTTTCTGTGTGTTCCGTTGGAAATGGATAGAACTTCGAGAAACAACGATTGGGTTGAAAGCATTTCTCTGGCTTTTTCCATTCTTGCTGTATGATGTGATCTAGCTGAGAACGAGAAGGGAATACAGGTGCAGATTTACTGTGCCTTTTGAAAAGTGCCTTGGAAGACGCAGTCAATGCCTGTGGCTCTTGGGAGATGGAGGGTCGTAATCAGTGTATCCACATCAGAGGAATGCTAATAGGATTCATCTTCTTAGTTTTCTGAACCAGAGGATAGTTTGCCCTCAGAGAGGTGGCAGTTTTCCCCAGACTCCAGAAGACTGTTGTCGCTCTCATCATCAGATGGAGAAGGGGTCCTGTGTTTGGAGGGTCTGGGCTTAGGGTTGTCTAAGCTGGCTAGCAACTTGTCCAGGGACTGTGCTAATTTTGGTATCCCCGTAGCAAATTGGGATGCCCACTCTGGCGTAGCCTGCCTTTTGTGTGGAGAGGTTTCCCTGCTGTAGGCTGAGTGGTCACCCTGAGAGGACTGGTTCACCAGAAGGCGAGATTCTGGGGGCTCTGAATCTAGTCTGAGCGGCTTGCACTTGCTGCATAAAGGATTTTTATGCCCAGCGGGCAAATGTTTGCAGCATTTGGCACAGGCCAAGTATTCTATTGCAGTTGAAGGTGTGGCCCTAGAAAAAAGGCTGTCACTGGGCGCCTCAGAAAAGATAAGTTTTTTTTTTTAACTCACTGAAGTGGTTTCTCCCCAGTATGGATTCGGTGGTGGATGATGAGGTTACTGCTGCTACGGAAAGCCCGAGCACAAAATTCACAGATAAAGTCCCGTCGGTCTAGCAGAATAAAAAAAACAAAAATGAAATGAGAACAAATCTAAGTTTAATCATGTTGACACTACAGATATTTGAATGCAACACATAAAAGTATTAAGGAGAAGGTAAAGTAAATAAGTTAACTTAGGTATTACCACTGTGCCTTTTTTCATGTTCCTTTAAATGTTTTTTGAAGTTAAATTTTCTCCCACACTCTGGTACCGGACAGCAAAATGTACGCTGATTCACATGCTGGTATTTCTGATGATACTTTGGAAACAATACCCATGGACATAAAAAAAAAAAAACAATTACTATTCACACACAGCCTAGCAAAGTTATCCTTTCATTGTATCTTACCATGAGGAAAAGCCTCAGTAGCTTATTCCTTAACTATACATTATACTTGAAATGCCAAATGTAACACCATTTTCAGGGACTTGCAGGATGAAATGGTACTGGTATGGGATCTGTTATATGGAAACCAGTTATTCAGAAAGCTCTGAATTTCAGAAAGGCCATCAACCATATACTTCATTTTAGTCAGGTAATTAAAATGTTTTAAATGGATTTTCTTTTCTTCTGTACTAATAAAACAGTACATTGTACTTGATCTCAACTAAGACATTATTAATTCTTATCAAAGGCAAAACAATATTGTTTGGTTTTATTTAATGTTTAAATTATTTTAAGTAGATAAAGGGGGTTATTTTTCATAGGTTGAGTAGTTTTTTTTTCCTGTGAAAATTCAAGTTTCCGAGGGTAATTTGGGTAAAATTTTCCAGGTTTAAAATGTTTACCTAATTTGTTCCGAACCTGGAAATAGCTTGAGTCCAAAAATTCCACAGCTAAAACCTGTTGAGGTCATGTAGGAGTCAATGGCAGAAGGCCCATCAAGCATTTGAAGATGTTTGCAGCCTTCATAATTTTCAGGGTTTTTTCGGTTAATCAAAAACTTGATAAATTCAAGCAATTCAAATAATACATTAACTATAGCAAAATTTATTATGTATCAATGAAAATGAAAAGTGCAAATGAATTAGGTCAATGTTTCAGTACCCCCTGGGGACATTCCTCACGACCTTGGGAATCCCAGGGAGGACAGAAATGTGGACTTAATAAATTTGCAGTTCTCTTTAAAAAAAAATACCTTTTCCAAAGCAAAACGACAACCCATTTTCCCCCCCATTTATTTTTTTATAGTGCCAGGAACATTGCATTAAAAATGCATGGTATTCCTGTTTTAAACAAAACACAAAAATGTCCCTGCATACTGAAAAATTGTCAGTGATCAATCTGGTTCTGAATTGAAGTACAATTTCTTGTCTAAGAGTTTTATACCTTGTGATGTCAATGCCAACTCCTTCTAGCCACAACAAAGCAGAGCTAATGGTTAACTGGTTAAGTAAATTTGTAGCATTTACTTTGTAGTAGTGATGTGCGGGTTGACCAATAGTGGATCTGCACCCGACCTTAGAGAACTCACACTGGACCCTAACCCCGGGCGGAGAGGACAGAAGCTAAAGTTTAACCTGCCCACGGATGGCAAATGCAGTGAACACCACCCCCCCAGCCCCCCCCCCCGACCCGTGGGTAAACCCGAGGGTCCTGCAGGCTTTGGGTCAGCCCGCATATCACTAATGTATAACCCAGCCTGGCAGCACTTATCTTTATCTTGCACAGAATCATTTACCCAGAGGTAATCACCAGGACACAGCTCATCCCACAAACAGACTGATCCTGCATTCATCATATTCAATGGTTCTGAATCAGAATGCATTATTCCCCCCAAGGTCTTGAAAAGCACTGAAGACATTTATACATTTACTATAATATTAGGAAATTATTTATAGAACAAGTGTAAGCAACAACAGTAAAGCAACTTTAACATCACAGCCCTTACAAAAAATGTAATTAGAATTCCAGCCTTTACTTACATTCAAATACTGTCTCTTGGAGAATACTTTTCCACAGTTATTCACTTCACATAGGAAAAGTTCACTTTGAGTTGATTTCCTGTTGAGAGGAAATAAATATACAAAGGGAAATCCAAATAAATTTCTTTATCAAGTTTATAGATAAATATAGTCCTGAAAGATAAGTTCTGTGGTCCAGAGTTTGATCCTGGTCTGTGCATCTGTGTACCCACACAGGCTATGTACTTCCCATGTCTGCATGGGTTTCCCAGTAGTCTATTCTTTTCCCACAATCCAAAAATGGAAATTGAATTTATCTTAATATTGTAAATTCCATTTTTTCTAGTCTCAACATGTCTGTAGAGATGGCCAGTATTTAACCTCCCAAACTAGGAGGTAGGACCTATAACACAGCCAATCAACTTAATCATAACCTATACAACTTCTCCTCACCACGGTTATACATTTACCATAGCAAGCATGTCATGTCCTGACATGTCGGTAATATAAGAAATGGAATTAACAATACAAAGGCAAGTAAAATTCTCATTTCGTCCCTTCCATGTCAGTACAGATGGGAACCACCAAAGTCATGCCCTAAAACAGTGATCCAACCAGTAGCTCGTGAGCAACATGTTGCTCTCCAACCCCTTGGATGTTGCTCTTTGTGTCCTCAAAGTAGGTGCTTATTTTTGAATTCCAAGCTTATCAAATACTGGTTATCAAACAACCAATTACAACCCTTATTTGGCACCCCAAGGATTATTTCATTCTTGTGCTGCTCCCCAACTGTTTTTACATTTTAATTTGGCGCATGGGTAAAAAAGGTTGGGGATCCCTGCCCTAAAACGTTAAGGGGTGGGAATAAAATAAACAATAAAACAAATAGACAAACAAGGACAGTATTACAGCCATGAAAGAGGAAGTAGATATAAAGTGTAGGCAATTTGTGGGTTCTGGCAAATACCAGAGGGGTTGCTCTAAGACACCATATACTATCTAGTGAGCTAGTTGGGGCTATTGGGCCTGTGTATACCTGAAATGCCAGTCCAGACCCACATCACAGAGCAATTGGATCATAATGATGGGTAAACGGCCGGTCAGATAACGGGACCGCATCAATGAACAGAGTCCTGTCCTAACAACATCTAACGACCTTTCAGCCAGATATCGATCAGAGAAGCCTGTAGGAGGGCCCCATACACGGGCCAATAAGCTGCTGACTCAACCTGTTGGCAGCTTTTATTGGCCTGTGTATAGCCACCTTAACTTGTTCCAAAATCTTCACAATGTGCATGCACCCGGGTCATCGCAGTAGATCTGGGTGTAGTCACACGAGAGCTAGGAGAAAACCATGGGGGCCGATTCTTGGGCTGTGTATAAGAACTGGTGTGGCAGTAGCCTAAAGAATGACTGAAGCTCATCAGAACAGAAGGCTGAAGGAATTTGACAAAGTAAGAAAATGGCTAGCCTGGTATCAAATTTCAAAATTAAATTAAAATTAAATTAAATTTCAATTCAAAATCGGTTTGCTCTTTTGCAAAACAGATTTCTGTACAAAGGGATTCTAATTAAGGAGTTCAATGAACTGATGTGTTTGGTGAACAAACATGATATCCTATGATAGAAGGCTTAATAAAGGATAGGATACTGGACTTCATAGCAAATAATGCTATGAGTTTGTGCCAGCATGGTTTTAAACGTAATAGATCTTGCCAGACTAACTTAATTTCATTTTATGAGAAGGTAAGGAGGGACCTCGATTCTGGGATGGCTGTGGATGTGATTTACTTAGACTTCGCTAAAGCACAGTGCCACACAGAAGTTTACTAGTTAAATTAAAGGAAAACTATACCCCGAAAATGAATTTTTGAGCAACAGATTATATCAAATCAAGTGACATATTAAAGAATCTTACCTACCTGGTATATATATTTAAGTAAATATTGCCCTTCTACATCTCTTGCCTTGAACCACCATTTCATAATGGTCTGTGTGCTGCCTCAGAGATCACCTGACCAGAAATATTTCAACTCTAACTGTAACAGGAAGAAGTGTGGAAGCAAAAGACACAACTGTCTGTTAATTGGCTCATGTGACCTAACTTTATAGTTTATTTGGTGTGCACCGTTGGATCCTAGAATCCCAGGAGGCCGTCCTTATTTTTTAAAATGGCTATTTTCTATTTATGATTACCCAATGGCACATACTACTAAAAAAGTGTATTATTATGAAAATGGTTTATTTACACGGTTTTACATCTGAGTTGTTTTAGGAAATATCTGTTTATAGAGACCTACATTGTTCGGGGGGTATAGTTTTCCTTTAAGGAATATTGGCCAGGAACATAGTATTTGTAACTGGATAGAACTGACTAAAAGATAGACTACAAAGAGTGGTGGTAAATGAAACATTTTCTAATTGTACCAATGTTGTTAGTGGGGTGCCGCAGGGCTCTGTAATGGGTCCCTTGCTTTTCAACTTGTTTATTAATGACCTGGATGTGGGCATTGAAAGTACGGTTTCTATTTTTGCAGACGATACTAAATTGTGCAGAACTATAGGTTCCATGCAGGATGCTGCCACTTTGCAGAGTGATTTGTCTAAGTTGGGAAACTGGGCAGCAAACTGGAAAATAAGGTTCAATGTTGATAAATGCAAGGTTATTCAAAAATAATATAAATGCAAGTTATACACTAAATGGCAGTGTGTTGGGAGTTTCTTTAAGTGAGAAGGATCTTGGGGTTTTTATAGATACGTTGTCTAATTCTGGGCAGTGTCAGTCTGTAGCTACTAAAGCAAATAGGGTTCTGTCCAGCATAAAAAAAGCATAAACTCAAGGAATGAAAACATAATTATACCTCTTTATAGATCCCTAGTAAGACCTCATCTGGAATACGCAGTGCAGTTTTGGACTCCAGTCCTTGGGAGGGATGTAAATGAGCTGGAGAGAGTGCAGAGACGTGCAACTAAACTGGTTAGATGGATGGAAGACTTAAATTATGAGGGCAGACTGTCAAGGTTGGGGTTTTCTCTGAAAAAAGGCGCTTGCGAGGGGACATGATTACACTTTACAAATACATTAGAGGACATTATAGACAAATATCGGGACCTTTTTACCCATAAAGAGTATCACCGCACCAGAGGCCACCCCTTCAGACTAGAAGAAAAGGACTTTCATTTGAAGCAGCGTAGGTGGTTCTTCACAGTGAGGTTGTGGAATACACTGCCGGGTGATGTTGTGATAGCTGATTCTGTTGATGCTTTCAAAAGGGGTTTGGATAATTTTTTGGACAGACATAGTATCAAAGGCTATTTTGATACTAAACCCTACAATTAGTATAGCTATGGGCATATATGGTTTGTGTGAAAGAGAGTGTGTGTATGTGTGTGTATGCTGGGTTTTAATTTGGAGGGGTTGAACTTGATGGACTTTGTCTTTTTTCAACCAAATTTAACTATGTAACTATGTAAGAATACCTTTATTGTTTTGACAGCTCAACTAAGGCTAGTGGCAGACGAGCAGATTCGGGGAGATTTAGTCGCCAGGCGACTTATCGCCTCTTCAGCGCGGAGACAATCTCCCCGAACTGCCTTCCATGTGTCTGAATGAGGAATCGCCTCCGCTAATGCACTCACGACGCTTCGATTTCTGAAGTCGCCTGAAGTTGTCTCACGAGGAAACTTTGGGTGACTTCGGAAATCGAAGCGTTGCATGCATTTGCACAGGCGATTCCCCATTCAAGCACATGGATGGCAGGAAGAAGGCAGTTCGGGGAGATTGTTGCCGGGCTGAAGACGAGATTAGTCGCCTGGCGACTAAATCTCCCCGAATCTGCTCGTCTGCCACTATCCTAAGAGTAAAGACTACAATGCAATTACAGATCGAGGAAGTAAAGGAAATGATGTTAATTTTTCACTTGCCTTATTCTCTTCTTACATATTTCAGCAAGTTCTTCATCCACAAAAGGTTTCTGTCTGTGGGTACAAAATAAAATTTTAACAAAAATGCTTAAATATGGATTTATGAGTGAAACATTTGGAATAGGGATGCACCTAATCTACGATTTGGTTTGGGATTCGGCCTTTCAACCGAGTTCCTGGCCTTCCTGGTCCTAAAGATTTGCATACGCAAATAAGGTGTTAGATTCCGTATTCATCCAAATCTTTCAAGAAGTAAAGAAATAGTGGGTTCGGTGAATCCCTAATGTGGAATAAAGAGACTGTCTCCTCGTATAAAACAGCAAGCATTTTTCACTTTCAAAATTTTCATGAATAAATAAAGTGTTATAAAATAATAAAAAAATAATAAAAATATAATGCAGTGTTGCCCTGCACTGGTAAAGCTTATGTGTTTGCTTCAGAAAAGACTACCATTATTTATATAAATATGCTGCTGTGTAGCAATGGGGGCAGCCATTCAAAGGAGAGAAGGCTCAGGTTGCACAGCAGATAAACTCTGTAGATAGAACATAATGGTGTTATCTGTTATTCACTGTGCCATATAGCCTTTTTTCAATTTCCGCCACTGCTACACATGCAGCATATTTATAGGAACTATAGTAGTGTTTCTGAAGCAAACATCAGTTTTACCAGTGCATGGCAACAGTACATATTTTCATTACTTTAAAACGCTTTCATTTTTTGGTGTTACTGTACCTTTGTTTGCTCTTTTAAAAAAGAGATCAGTGCATAATTCTGCTAAAACAGCTCTATTAACTGGTGAGTTAAAAAAAAAATTCCCAGACACCCTTGCCGACCATATGCCCCCTAGAGGCTGATACTTTCCTTCTGCGTTTAAAATACACACAGCTCCAACAATGGGTAAAGAAATTGATGAGCACTTGGTCTTGCAATTTATCACCTTCAGCCTTTGAAGTG
>CM044443.1:62108337-62124375 GCA_024363595.1 Xenopus borealis | reverse complement strand
TTTATTGACACATAAATTTTCCATTGCATGCAAAACTCAAGAAACTAATTATAAAATTCTGTCTAGGTGGTATAAATGTCCAGATATTCTACATACAATTTACCCTACTGTCTCAAACCGGTGTTGGAGATGCAATAGAGAGGTCGGTTCCCATTTGCATATATGGTGGTCTTGCAATAGTCTGCAACCGTTCTGGACCTCAGTATTTCAAATAATGGGTAAATTGTCTGGATTGGATTGGCAGCCAACACCGGTTGTGGGTTTGTTATCAATTTTACCAGATTCTGTTACGAGCTATAAAAGATCGTTGATAGGTTTTTGCCTAGGAGCAGCCATATCTGTAATCCCCCGCCACTGGAGATCTGTCTCTCCTCCAACCATTGCTGAATGGATTGAGGAGATGGGCAACACCATGAGGATGGAGGAACTACTCCGTTATTACCATATGCTTTTATAGGTACTTGGTCTCCTTGGATACTTTACCTGGAATAAACTTAATGGAAACAGCCACTAAAGGACTAGGATCTTACTAGAACTTATTAGAATGTTATAATACATGTTTATTTTGCTAAAACTCATACTGATGGAATTATGATGTCAAATGAGTAAGTGACCAAGTGACTTTCTGACTCCTACCTTTCTTCTCTCCCTACCGCTACTCTTTTCCTATCTCTAAGCTTTTCTTACTGCCTGCTTACTAGGCCTGCTGATCTGATCCTTGACACATTACAAGAGCTAATTCGTACGATTGGACAAATGCTCACATTGGAACTTGCCTCTAATAGGACTGAAACTGTCCTATACATGGTTTATCTATGCGTTAATATATTGCATTCCCTTGTACTTATATGCTCTGTTATGACAATCTTGGATTTTGCTTTTCTGAAAATAAAGAATATACAAAAAAAAAAAAAAATTCCCAGACAGCATCCCTTTAAGGTTGTAAATTGAGCGAGGTGTATACAATGCAGGGGCCAATAAACGTCAGTATGGGTACATTTTAAAGCTTACAAAAGGTCACAGCAGACAGACTCACATGCAGAGGGCCACATGTATGTCGCAAGTTGTTCTTAGAATTGGTATATCTTACCATTGGAAGGAAGCTATGCAGACAGTCTCCTTGTCATTTAACTGGTACATACAAAACAGCAACAGTTAAAAAAAAAAATTAAAAATTTACACCTTGCCACTTTTACCTATTAGAGGTCTGGTTTTGTGCTTTTCCATCCTCTAGGTGATGCTTGTTCAAACCATGTTGTCCTTCACTGTAGAAAATTAGGAAAGAAATAATTAGGGAACTATTATTATGCAAAAAACAACATTGAAACAATAGAAAATGTCAAAATGACATAGTTAAGTTATTAATGAAAAACAGTAAAATCATTGAGCATATTGAGAATATTAACTTACTTACTAGCATCAAACTGTCCCTTACTTGCTCCAGTTGTTCATCGTAGCCACCTCTGCACAGATTTCATCTTTTTGATCTCTCTCAAGTGAATCACATAATATTTCACAAATATCTCTGGATGTCTCAACATAATGTGATTTCTCTATAGCGGTGAATTCTATTTCATGGTCTCCATGGTGTTCCTTATGTCCTTGAGTATGTTGCTCCTTTTCTTTTTCTGCAAGAGGTATTGTTTTACCTTGGGAAACGCATGTGTTTCTGTGCTTACCAGTGCTACAAGCTTTATTTTTTCTCTTTGAAGAGCTTACAGAGTTGCTCTGTTTGCCATCAACACCTAGATTACCACCGAGACATGTAGCTAGAGCTTCCTTCGCATGTGAAGCTTTGTCCTGTATCAGATCACTTTTGCCAGTAAGATCAAGTGCATTTTCTGCCAGTAGACCAATCTGCTGACTTTCCACAGAAATATTCTGTTTCCTCACCTCGCCAGTGAGTTCTGCTGGCGTGCTAGAATTATCCTCCTTTCTGTGATATGTCTCAGATGGTCTCCAACATAGATCAGGCATTGGATTGTCTTTTTCTGCATTCTTGTGACATTCTATAGCACCACATACATTAGTGTGTTGGCTGGATCCTTTGAAGCATGTGTTCTGTGTGTTTAAACTCTCAGATACTTCTACAATCAAGTTACAGTTCTCCTGCATAGTAAGGTTATTAGAAAGTATGCCTGTATTACAAAGTAGAGTTTTTTGCTCCTTATCACAAAGTTGTTGGACTGTGCTCTCAGAATGCTCTTTCAGTGTAGCACAACCCTCTTTACATTTTACTGTACTACATTCTAATGGGTCCCAGTAAAACTGATGGTTTGCGCCACAGCCCCACAGAAATTGTATTTTATTCTTTGTTTCTGTGAAGGACAAATGTGACAGCAGAGAAATGGGAGAATCACAGCTCCTGCCATGATGGTGACCTGACAGTACAAGATGGTGGAGTGATGCTAGAGAGACGGAAACAAGAGAAACTGCTTCTGGATCTGTGAAAGAAAGATGCACATAATATAAATTAAAAGATAATGGATCTGGCAGAATAAGAATACATTAACATATTCATAAGGGATGCACCAAATCCATGATTTTTAATTTTTTTATGCTTACTACTGTACACCATAAAATGCCAAATTTGCATATTTACATTTGACCAAAACCAGAAAAAGCTCATCTAAAAAAACCCAAAAAAAAACGATCGTTTTCTGCTGTCAAACTAAGGATTTGAAACTGCAACAATTAACATGAACATACTATATATTGATTATACATATATATTGATTTATAAATTGACAGAGAGAAAGAGAAAGGCCTTACATGCATTTAATACTAAGGTTAGTAAAAGGTTGAACTTGATGGACGTGTGTCTTTTTTCAACCTCTGTTACTATGTACTGCTACTCTGCTCCGTTAAGGCTAGTGGCATGCACGCACATCAAACTGCTCAGACACAGGGTAGGTTTCAGTGAGGAAACACTACATTATGCATTGTGGCAAAATCCACCAGTATGCGAGTGGACAACCCAAATGCCATGTCAAGACAGTCCAGGTGGAAGCACAAATGCGGAGTGCATCACTGTCCAAAATATGCAATTGTGCACCAGAAAAAACACCATAGTTTATATGAAAACAGCTGCTATGTATCTAAGGGGATCCATCATTAAAGCGAAATACAACATATGTTTACATAACAGTAAGGGGCAAATTTACGAAGGGTCGCATTGTTGAGGAATAATTGGCTAATAAATATTCACCAAAATTGAATAAAATATTCGCTGTTTTTGAGCGCTTTTCCAATATTCGCCAAAATCGTATGATCGAACGATTTTGCGCAAAAATTCGTACGAATCGAATATTCACATCGTTCGTTTGTACAAAAAATATATTCGATATGAAAACTTTAAAAAAAAAAAGCCTGTGGGGGCTTCCCATAGGCTTCTAATGCAATTCAGTAGGTTCAATCTGGCAAAGCAGGCAGTTGAATAACAATTTAAAGGGCAAGTTCAACTGGTGAATAGTTGAGCGATCAAATATATATTTATTCGATCTATTCGACGCAACCAAATATTTCATATTTCCGATGGCCAAAATACTTAATTTGCATATTCAAATAGTCGCACAATCGAAAATAGACTATTCGAGCAAATATTCAAATCATATTCTTAAGTTTGTAGCCAAAGGATCAACCGCTGTGTTCATAAACTTCCTTATCTTTCTTCATATCCAGTAGGGACTGTTACATATTGGCTAACTGGTGCAGTGTTTGCACTAAACACACTGCTGACGCGTTTCGTATCCTCAATGGGTCACTTGGTGCACAGTTTGCACTAAACACGCTGCTGACGCGTTTCGTAACCTCAATGGGTCACTTCAAGTGAAGTAAGTTTACAAACACAGCGGTTGATCCTACAAGTTTAAGAATATGTTGAACTGCTGTTGCCGAGTGGGAGTGGCTGAGATCCCGTATGTGGAAAGGGATTATAGTTTTGGTCCGTGGCAGCTCCTTCCAGCACACGAGAGAGGGGATTGAGGGATATTTGAATCCTTCACACAAATTTAGTAAATCTGCCCCTCAGTTGGTATTCAGGAAGATGAAAAGTGGTCAAATACCAGTGCCTGTCTGCAGAACTATAGAATGAAAACCTCTCTAAAACAGGATACCTTACCAAGAAAAGTATTACTTGTTTATACTGGATTAACAGAAGCAAAACATTAATGCTGATTTTACACAACCTGATTTGGCCCCTATTGCATTGTGTAGGTGTTCAGAAATGTCAACAAAAACTCTCAGACATTCATTTTAGACACTTTTATACAGAATAAGGGACCAAAACCACTCCTTCCCTAGAAATGGAGAAACCAATGCATGTAACATAAGCCTAAATATAAATGTTTTATTTTAGGACGATACTGCTCATTTAATACTTTCATCGCCTTAAGAATTTTGCAACTTCAGTTACACATACTGGCAGTATTTTGAACATCTCATGATTTTTTTTCTTTAGGACAACATATGCTTTCAAAATATGCTGATAGTTTTATATAATGCCACTTCTATAAAAAGATATACTGGCAGACAAACTTAGTGAGGAGCAGTGAGCAAGAACAATTTTGAGCAGTTGGCAAGTCTTTTCCCACATCACACTTTCCCCACAATGTATTTTCCCCCAGAATTACGGTGCTGTTACAGGCTTTTCTTTTGATGCAGTTGTGCTGTACCTACCCCAGTTGCATTCAATTTGCCAAAGTGGACACAACTGTGCATGCACATCTTTGCAAATAGAGTGCTGTTGAGCCAACTATTTTCAATCTATGTGGCATTTCTGACACTTGGCATGCAAGTGGCTTCTATATCTACCAGGAAGTGGTTATCTGGTTACCTTCCCATTGTTTTGCTGCTGGGGGTAAATGAGGAGGGCGATATCACTCCAACTTGCAGTGCTGCAGTAAAGAGTGACTGAAGTTTATCAGAGCACAAGTCACATGACTAGGGCACCTGTGAAACTGACAATATGTCTATCCCCATGTCAGATTTAAAATTAAATATTAAAAAATGACATTTAGAGAAAATCAACTCATTACAACAACTTTGTACAAACATTGCTTTACCCTAGCCACCCTGAGGGGCAGCGTCACTAATACAGGTATGGGGGGGGGGGTGGTGCTAGGTAGGACAGGCAGGTTATAGTTAAAAGGGATTCAATTATTAGAAAGGAGGTTAGGGTAATCTATCAGAAGGACCCTACGTGCCAAACAGTCTGCTGCTTGCCTGGTGCTAGGGTTCAGCATGTGGTGGAACAAGTGGACAGGTTATTGGGGGTGGGGGCTGGGCAATACCCAGCAGTCTCGGTACACATGGTTAACAATGATCAAGTTAGAAGGGAGGATTATTCAAGAAGGTTTTTTTTAAAAACTAGGTCAAAAGTAAAGGGCAAGGATTTCAAAGGTAATCATCTCAGAGATATTACCTGTGCCACAAGCAAAGTGGCTGAGGCTGGTGTAGGGAGGAGGGCTTTGGGTTTCTGGAGAATCAGGCTGATTTTTCAATCAGCTACAGGTGCTTTGCCAGGGATGGGCTGCATCTCAATGATGATGGAGCAGCTGCTTTGAGAGAGAGGATGGCTATAGGAGATTTGAAACTAGGTATTGGGTCGGATGGTGCAGAGAGATTCTGTGCAAGGCAGGTTAAACGAGATAGCATACTAAGGGGAAGGAGGAAGGATCACAAGTTGTATATGCAATATTCTTCCACTGGTTCCAGTTTGCAAATGAAAGGAGTCCGGCTAGTTAAACAAGAGAAGGTGCAGGCATGGGAGAGAATGTAGGATATGATTGGTGTTACTGAAACATGGCTGAATGAATCACATGACTGAGCGGCAAATATAGACTAAACGTTTTTTTTGGAGGGACAGATGCAAAAGAAAAGGAGGAGGACAGGTAGTCTATTTATCAAGCAGGATTTAAGGAGGGAGTGATGATGGAAAGTAAGGGAGCTAAAGCCTTATGGGTGAAGCATTTTATAGATTGTAAAGAGTCCAGCAAATTATAGGGGTATGCTAAAGACCCCTAATGTAAGTGAAGACAAGAAGCTCCTGTTGCAAACAGAAAAGGCAGCTAGTTTGGGGCAGGAAAGGATAATGGGGGGCTTACTCAGATATTGACTGGAGCAACAGTTCTGCCAGCACAGTAAATGTGAACAAGTTTATAAACTTGTATCACAATTTTAGGTCACATGTTGTTGAGGAGTCACCCACAAACGATACTGTACACAGGATCTAGTGATCTCTAATGATCTTTAACATATAGCAAATGTGCGAGTGTTTGAATCCCTTGGATAATAGAGACCATATGGTCATCTCATTTAATGTTTCTGTTCAGTTGTTTTCAAATTGTTCCCCAGAAATAAAGACTTTTTTCAATTACTTTCCATTATTTATCTTTTACTGTTTTTCCAAAATCTAAGTTTAAAGTTGAATGTTCGTGTCTCTTTTTCAGGTGCAGATTGTAAACTGTTACAATTTTGCAATATTTAATTGATACATTTCACAGCAACATCTCTGGAGTATTAGTAACTATTATATCAATTCTTACAGCTGCCTGTAATTAAACCCATAGATTCTGCTCAGCAGGGACAAAAATAAGAAATGTATCCATTAAATGTATCAGTTTAGAGCTGCTTTAAAAGGTGAAAAATGGCACTTCAATATTAGAAAAACTGTTACAAATAGAAAATAGACAGTAATTGGAAAAAGTCGTTATTTCTGGTGATCTAGCTGAAAACAACTAGTTTTTTGAAGGTGAACAACCCCTTTAAGCACAGATTGAAACATTACATTTTCTACTTACTAGAAATGGTTATTTTGTTGGAAGGTTTTTAAGTACCATATAGTAATAGTAAAAAGATGCAGGTTGAAAGAGTGGCTCCTTTAAGTTAACAATATGGTTACAATGGTTAAACAGAAGGCAGCTTAGTCTAGTCAGTAGTTGACAGGCATCGTACATTTACTCAAAATAAATGTAAACAAGGCACCAGGGCCAGATGGCACACACTCATGTATCGAGAGAGCTTAGTTCAGTTTTAGACTGGCTTTTATTTCGGATTTTCTTGCTTTAATTTGGCACTGTAACTATGGATTGGAGGAAACCTAATGTAATTTCTATATTTAAAAAGGGATTATAGGGCATGGCTACCTGCCTAATGTGAGTGGACATCTTCTACAGGGGCTCCACTGCTCTGGACCCTAGTTTAAAGATTAGCCTCGCTTAAAGACGCCAACAAGAAACTTTCCACTACTCCCTGAACTTTCCAACTTAAAGAGTGTATAATGGGAACACAAAAACACAAAAAAAAAAAGCTGTTGAGGCCAGCGCAAAACTGGAACGATACGCCAGAGAAGGAAGGCCTATACAAGATGGCACGGACACGCACCATGCCTTTTTCTCAAGATCACCCTCACCCGTCAGTGCTGCTGGAGAACCGGAACCGTCTTGATGTATAAACAATGCTCATCACTGTGAAAACGGAGGAGCTGAAAGTGGCATTCTCCATCTTAAAGCAAGATATTCAAAAACATTGTGAGAGAACAGTTGAAGCTGAGCAGCGGATTAGTATGCTGGAGAATATGTGCAACCCTCTCCCTCAGCAAATTCAGGAACTTCATCGGACAGTATCGCAGTGGCAAACCAAAGCAGATGATTTGGAGAACCGACTGCGGAGCAACAATATTCAGTTGGTTGGTTTTCTGGAACCGGCTGAGGGCGCCAATGAAGAGAGCTTCTTGGAAGAATGGCTACAGGGCATCTTTGAGGTAACCAAGCCTTCTACTACCTTTACTATTAAGAAAGTCCACTGTATACCGATGAAAGCACCTATACTGGGTGACCCTCCCAGAGCCCGAATAGCCAGTTTATTAAATGAAAAAGATAGAGATGCAATACTGTCAATGGCTAGAATTAAAGGACAACTGTATGAGTACAAAAATTGCAATGTATCCTAACTTCTTGCTGGAAATTCAAAAACAAAGGGCTCGATTTCAAGATGTAAAGCGGAAATTCAGGAACAAAAAGATTATCTACTCTATGCTCTATCCAGGCCGACTTAAGGGTCCAGGTGAATGGAAAAACACACTTCTTTACCACCCCACAGGTGACTTCAGCTCGGCTGGAAACCGCCAATATTTATTGTTTGCACACCTGCAAGACGGCCTGAAGAAGGTGTACACATTCTGTGCAAGTACTAAAGGCGGAGGAACAAATGTCTTAGGCTTTCTGCAAAGTTAACGTGAACTTCGAAACACATATAATGGTCAGCATAAAGCTAATGGCAGCAGGCGCAGTTTAATGCTGTAAGCGCCCACACTATTGGATACCCATTCTACTTTTTTCTTTTGGGGTTTTTCACAGGAACAGTACTGACTTAATTTACTGGTTTTGGAACAACGGATCATGCACTGGGACTTCTGTTTTTCTTCTGTGCCTGGAAAATGCCCGACGCTTTTACCCAATTGTCACCTTGCCTTTGCAATCTTAAGTTCAGTAAGATATCTAAAATACGGTTACATGTGGGGTGTGTATGTAGATTAAGACATCTGCATTGGCTTCGGAGCAGCAGTATCCAATCAGTGACTTGAGGGAGGGCCACATTGGTCATAATTGTTGCTTTTGAAACCGAGCTGCATGCTGAGGATCAGTGGCAAACTTATTGAACACTTATGTCCCATGTGGCCCCCTTTCAAGTCGCTGAATAAATTGGATTTAGGGAGCTGAAAAGCAGGAAGTTGTGTTGTTCATACGTCAAGACATCCAGTCACTCCAGCCTTTATACATTACATTTTTTGGCTAACCAACTATATTAGAAACATTTTTATTTTGCACAGTCTATTTACCCAGTTTTTAATTTTACCCTGAACTGTTACTTTGAATAGGTTGGTAATAAGTATGCAAGTCTCAGTTTTAAAGAAAGGCTTCACAATTTGTGGTTGTTTACAATGAAAAACAAGAGCTTTAAAGCATTAGTAAGCCTTTTATATCTGCATTCTGTCTCAGATTCTGTATCACAAGTAGGGTTGCCACCTTTTCTGGAAAAAAAAAATACCAGCCTTCCTATATTTGTGTTTTTTTTCCCTATAAATAACATTTGCATCAAGCAACATTTTTACCGCCCCGGCTGGTAAAATACCAGGAAAAGTGGCAATCCTGTGGGTTCAAACAGGCTGCTGACTGGAAAAAGAAACTAAAAGTAAACAAATCAACTGAAAAGCATACATATTTGTTATCAACGGTCATTTTATAGTAAGGTTGTATATTTAAATACTGTGGTTTAATTTTTTATAGGGTTTTTTTCTGTCTTGAGTGCTAAATAGCAAAGTTTGGTGTGCTATTGTGCTTACAGCAAGTTTGTCACAACCTGCTTTACTTTGCAGTTAGTTTTCCCTCAGTTTTAGAGGGTGGGGTTTGGGGTTTAGTTGCACCAAATCAGACTGTATAAATAGAACCCCTGGGACTCCAGTGAAGCTTGCTCTAGTGTTTAACTGCTCTTAAAGGGCACCAATCATAACTAAAATCATTTACTAAGTAAATGTGAAAGTTCAAGAAATCAGAGTTTTAAAAAAGAATTGTTTGTATAATGTAACTCTTCAGCTCACTATACCTTCTGCAAAATCTCCCCCATCTCCACTACAATTCTACTTGAGGCAGGCATCTTGGATTTCACTACCTATATCTTCACAGCCAACTGCAGCTCTGAAATCTCGCATATGCTCAGTAGAAATTTCTTGGTTGCCTAATAAACCTTCTAAGCTACTGTATTTTCAAATCTAGCAAACTTCTGTTAGCTGCTGTTCAGTGGTGTTGCCACCTTGTGGAAGTTAGTGTGTGCCCTTCATTTGAATAATTACATCACCAGCAGGGGATAAGATACAGAAATCTCATGATACGTCTAGTGGAGGAGTTTACTAAAGCTAGGCATTCTGGGTAGAATACTCAGGGCAGTGCTACAATCTGAGCAAGTTTCTGAACTCATTTGCATGTTATAGTCACATTATGGACTACCCCAGTGAAACAACCCATTTGACAAAGTATGGGATTTTAAAAAAAACTTTTTTTTTCCAAAACACAATATATGTAGTTTGATAAAACTACTGGTCAGATTGTTAATGTGTGTTTGATTTTTGCTGTGATTGGTGCTCTTTCAGTGGGTGATCTAGAAGGGCTCAGCCACATCTGTTGATTCTGGGAGATGTCGCCTCTTCTTTGGGGCAACTAATCTCCCCAAACCGCTGTCTTGCGCCTGTGGCATGACATACGTTTTCAGATGTCGCCCGAAGAAACTCCGATCAACTACGGAAAACGAAGCTCTGCATGTCATGACGGATTTTTCATTATAGCTGGCGCAAGACAGGGGGAAGCACTTTCGGGGATCCAAAGCCTGATCCTATTGCTCTGTTGGAATAAGGAAGGAATTTTGCACCCACCGATGCCAACCTTTTTACGAGTTGGTGGGAGCGGAACCACATTTTTGGCGATTCGAACACAGAGGTCTAAAATATTACAGTTTTATTGGTAATATTGATGACTGTATAGGGATCTGGGATGGTGATTCAGAATCCTTTAAAGGAAAACTATACCCCGAAAATGATTTTTTGAGCAACATATAGTTTATATCAAATCAAGTGACATTTTAAAGAATCTTACCTACCTGGTATATATATTTAAGTAAATGTTGCCCTTTTACATCTCTTGCCTTGAACCACCATTTCATGATGGTCTGTGTGCTACCTCGGAGATCACCTGACCAGAAATATTTAAACTCTAACTGTAAAGGGAAGAAGTGTGGAAGCAAAAGACAGAACTCTGTCTGTTAATTGGCTTGTGTGACCTAACTTTATAGTTTGTTTGATATGTTTGTGTGCACCGTTGGATCCTAGGATCCCAGGAGGCTGTCCTTTTTTAAAATGGCTATTTTCTATTTATGATTACCCAATGGCACATGCTACTAAAAAAGTGTATTATTATGAAAATGGTTTATTTACATGAAGCAGGGTTTTACATATGAGTTGTTTTAGGCAATATCTGTTTACAGAGACCTACATTGTTTGGGGGTATAGTTTTCCTTTAAGGATTTTGTTGATGTATGTAACCAGGCAGTAGAGAGACTCACATTCACATATGAACTGACTCAGATATTGCTTTTTTGTATGCATCTTTCCGGGCAATAGGAGATTGTATTCAGAAAACCATGTTCCGTAAGCCCATTACTAGAAACACCTTACTACATGCTACAAGCAGTCACCAGGTATCCCAATAGGAATCTGTTCTACTCTGGATGACTTTTTGGGTCAATCTATGGAACTTTGCGATAGATTAGTCGAAAGGGGCTACGAGACATCTGTTATGAAGGAAGCCTTTGACCGAGCAGTAGGGATGGATAGGAATAGCCTATTAGAACATAAGAAATTTAAGAAGAACTATAAGGATAAGGGACAAAATTTGGTGTGCAAGAGGAATGATAGAATAGTGACAAGTCAAGATGGTCAACTTAAACAGACAGACTAAGTTACAGTTTTGTACTACATATTCCAACCAGATGTACAACGTTAAACGTTATCATACAGAAACATTGGGCAATTTTACTGCAGGACCCAGGTATTATAGATGAAATTCCCTCTTTTGTGTTTTGTAAGGGCAGGAATATTGCCTCCTGGATCTCGAGATATCGATCAGCCATTGACACACAGTATAAGACTTGGCTGAAGGGACCTACAAATGTGGGCAAAGGAGATGTAAAGCCTGTAATGTGATCAGTCTCCAAGGAGTATATTTCAATTGCTTGTCTAAAGTGGTAGTCTATTTGGCAAATTGTCAGTGCGGGGCCCAATATGTTGGCCAAACAACATTTAAACAATTGGATAGGATTATTAACATTGAAACAACATTTTGTCATTAAGAATCAGAATAATAGGTGTTGATATAGAAACAGAGACACAATGGATAAATGCAGCAACACGATTTGATTTTCGTGATATTTGTGGTATTAAAGTTTTCGAGGATCCGCAGGCTGAAAATATATTGCCTAAAATTTCTCAAACCAATAATATTCATACAGATCTTAAGAGTAAGTCCACTTTCTATCTGATTCAAGGGGACATTATATTTATTTATTCCATAAATGAATCCAAAGAGAAAGAGTCCTTGAAGGTTTCCGGAAATGTGAATCACAGTTCTAGTAATGTGACTCAGGGTGAATATCGGGCCATGATTTATTTAAGCCACGATAAGAACGAGGTGATTAAAGTGGACTCGTCACCCAGACACAAAAATCTGTATAATAAAAGTCCTTTTCAAATTAAACATGAAAACCAATTTCAAATTTGTATTAAAGCATTAATAGCTGTTTTAAGCTTATTTAAAGATATCAGCTGTCAATCAAATATTGTCTGCCCCTCCTCTATGCCTTAGGCATAGAGGCGGGGCAGATAATTACTTTCACTTTCCATTCAGCACTTCCTAGATGACACTGCTCCCCACACATTCCCCCAGTTCTCTTAACCATGTAATTGTGTAGCCAGGACATGGGGATAGACATCGGGTCCCCCATTCTGGTGCACAAACAAGATTCTGAGATGATAAAAGGCTTGTCTTAACAGTGTCCACAAAATGGCTCCTGCCTGCTTGCTAGGATTATGAATTCCCAGACTGAAGGAAACAAGAATGAAATTATTTATATAGTGTAATTAATGTTCATTTTGCTTGACTAATGTGATAAAATATGATTTTTTGGGGTGACAGGTCCACTTTAAACAGGCTGATAAAGGGGGTGTGCGGTGGTTGTGTTAGATACAGATACATATGAAAAAGAGGTGTATAGACAGTTATTAGACACCACAACTTACACCCCGCTCACGTCTGACCCCACCTCCACTTTTCACAGGGACCTTGAGTGCCGTTTAAATCAGGCCCGTGATGATGGCATTATTAATGATAGGCAATACAAATATCTATACAATGATTCTCCAGTAATCCCTATTTTTCCATATCCTTCCCAAAGTATTAATAAATTTAACACATACAATGGAAAGGATCATAAATGGTTCTCCATGGATTTGAATGTCCTATATTCATTGATTAGACATGATTTGGGCCTCTGGGCCATTGCATTTTGGTTAGAGGTGCTGTTTTCCAGAATTACAATCATACTTCAGTCCATAGATTATCGGTTACAAACCAACTACTTCTATTTTAATGGTGGGTTCCATCTCCAGAAATGTGGTGCCGCAATGGGGGCAATACTTTGTGCTCACCTATGCCTACCTTTTTATGAATTGGTGGGAGTGGCACCTCAGTTTTGGCGATTCAAACCCATATAAGTCTAAAATATAGGTCTAACATAGTACAGGGATCTGGAATAATGATTCAGAATACTTTAAAAATTTTGTTGACGTTAGTAAGTTATGGTTTTGTACTACATATTCCTACCAGATGTATAATGTTAAATGTATCATACGGAAACATTGGGCAATTTTACTGCAGGACCCTCTTTTAAAGGGGTTGTTCAGCTTTGAGATAACTTTTAGTATGATGTAGAGAGCGATATTCTGAGATAATTTGCAATTTGTTTTAATTTTTTATTACTGAAGGTTTTTGCTTTTTATTCAGCAGCGCTTCAATTAGCATTTTAAGCAATCTGGTAACTAGGGCCCAAATTACCCTAGCAACCATGCACTGATTAGAATAAAAGATTTGAATATGGATAGGAGAGAGTCTGAATAGAAGGATCAGCAATAAAAAGTAGCAATAACAATACATTTGTAGCCTTACATAGCTTTTTTTTTTGGAAGGGGATGGCGACGCCCATTTGAAAGCTGCAAAGAATCAAATGCCTTTTTCAAGGGAATTCCCTTGAAAAAGGCATTTGAGCCGAAACGTCGGGGTAATTCTCTCTTACAGGCAGGAGTATCCGCTTTCCATTCTGTATAACCAAAACTTATCTTGTTGTGGTGGTATGTATATAACACATGTGATTCATGTATAGATGATACTATTGATGTATTTTTAAACAGTGCAATGAAGTAAAATGTTTCTTTGAATTAATACCACTTCGTTTTGTATTTAATTGAGTGCATACCCATCCAATATAAAGGATTGATAAGCCCCAAACAGATATTAGAAAAGGGGATGTTAATAAGCGACTTTTAGCTAGCGAAGTTTATTGGATTTATCCTTTGAAGACTATAGAGGAGTGTGGGGGCATGAATCAGGAATGGAAATTGTCATGCTATTTTATGATATAGTATTGAAGCACACCCCCCCCCACACTCACAACAATGCCACTTCCTTTGCTCATAGGCTAGTGTGGACACTAGCCTATGAGCAAAGGAAGTGGCATTGTTGTGAGTGTTCCAATGGCCCAAACAACATCATTATCAAACAGCATCACCCACTTTCATCATCTTCAAATAGCAGTCTTCCCTCTGTTTCTGAAGGCCTCCGGCACATTTTACTTGTCATGTAAATAAACCATTTTCATAATAATACACTTTTTTAGTAGCATGTGCCATTGGGTAATCAAATAAAAATTAGCCATTTTAAAAAACAAGGACAGCCTCCTGGGACCTTATGATTCAACGGTGCACACAAACATACCAAACAAACTATGAAGTTAGGTCACATGAGCCTATTAACAGACAGAGTGCTGTCTTTTGCTTCAAAACTTTTTCCTGCTACAGTTAGAGTTGAAATATTTCTGGTCAGGTGATCTCTGAGGCAGCACACAGACCATCACGAAATTGTGGTTCAAGGCAAGAGATGTAAAAGGGCAAGATTTACTAAAATAAATATAACAGGTTGGTAAGATTTTTTAATATACCACTTAATTTCATATAAACTATTGCACAAGTATTCATTTTCGGGGTATAGTTTTCCTTTAAGAATTGTGTGTGGAATATCAGAGACCTTGTTTACCAAAATGTACCAATGTATAACACCCTAAATATGATTGCCAGGAGTCCACTGTAAGTATGTGTCATATAGAGGCCCCAAAATGTAGACATGTGAGCTATCAGTTATGTATTTCCAGGTACTGCAAAACACATTTTCCTAATTTTTAGGGGGGCAACATTAGAAAAAAGTAAGTTCACGCCCAAAAACCATACATTTTCGGAAAGTACACATTCTCCCGAATTCAAAATGGGTATGCATGTCTTTCTACTGAAAAGTACCAAGCCGCAAATCTTTGGTAATTTGGTGACATTTCCAAAAATCACCTCAAAATTTCCACCCTGCAGCATTGTATTTCCACACATACTTTTAGGTATCAAGATAAATCACCCCAAATATGAAAGCCTAGGGTCCTCTGAACAGTTTGATGCCCTATATGTATAGGTGTACCAAAGCACGTGGCATATAGAAGCCCTAAACGAAGACCCCCCATATGGTCTTTCATTTCAGGTACTGCAAAATCAACAGATTTACATCATTTTGAGGGGGGCAAAGCTAGAAAAAAGTAAGTTCACCCCCAAAACCCATACATTTTCAGAACGTACACATTCCCGCAAATCCAAATTGGGTATGTGTGTCTTTCTACTCCAAAGCACCAAGACGCAAACCTTTCCTAAATTTGGCGATAAAGGTAGCTGTTTTTACATTTCTGAAAATCGCCTAAAAATATTGCCACATTTATCTCACCCAATTTACTTACATACAATTGTAAAACACCCTAAATATTGATGCCAAGGGTCTATGGAACAGTTTGATGTCCAGTATGTACAGATATACAAAAGCAGCTGGCACGTGCGGACCCAAAATAAAAACAGCGCAAATGACTTCTCTGCTGCCAGTTTGCCTTCCATGAACAAAGACCTGTGACAGAGCACTGTCTGCCAAAAGACCCCCTAACAGCACAAAGACCCCCCAGAGCCATACATCTTTGGAAAGTACACACACTGAATAATCAAAAATAGGAAATTATGCCTTTCTACTCCAAACTACTATACTGCAAAGCTACACGATAGGCAGTGTTTATGACATTTCTCAAAATTGCCTAAAAATATTGCAATTGGCCATATTAACCTCACGCAATTTCTTACAT
>CM044443.1:62051764-62064205 GCA_024363595.1 Xenopus borealis | reverse complement strand
CTGTTTCTGTCTTCAAGGTCTGCCATTTTATTGTTTAATTGCAATATTTCTTGTTCCAGCACTGAATTTGAGTCTATAAGCTCATTATGCGAGTTTACAAGTTCTGCCATTTTCCCTTCTAGGTGGTCTGTCTCCTATCTGTTTGACCTTCCTATGTAACTCTGCCATTGCGCCTTTGAAATCTGCCTGGATGTCCGTCCTGAGGCTGGTGAGTAGACTTTTAAGCACGGGCAGGGTGATAGCATGTAGGGAATGTGTGTCGCATTGCGGTAATCCCTCTGTACTTGCCTCTGCCTCCGTGTCTGTTGCGCTGTTGTTTCTGCTCTCCTGCTCCACGCCATCTTGGAGGGAGAGGCCCGCTTCCGTTTGCTGTGCGGATTTCGGGTAGAAGGCTGTCATTTTTACCGGCGAAGGTTTCTTTTTCAGCTTACCCATTTCTTCCGGTCTGTAAACGGCTATGTTATATAGCTCTTGCGGCTTTTAATATCGCTCCAATCTGTTTAGTTAATTCCCCCTACACGGAGCTCACTAAAACACGTCTGCACGCATCGGACGTTGGCTCCGCCCTTCCATGATTAATTTTGATTGGCTATGTTATAGGTCCTACCTCCAGGTCTGAGAGGGGCAATGCCCTTGTGTACTGACATGGGACTAGAAGAAAAGGAATTTGAGTCAAGTAGGTAAGTAAAATTCTCATTATTTTTGAAAAGTACACAAAATGGGTAACTATCTTTCTCTACTCCTAACTACCAAACATCAAAGCTTGTCTTAACATAGCGGTTTTTAAAAAATTTTGAAAAATCACTTCAAAGGATTTAATTTGCTGCTCCGAAGTTAGCACATACAAATAGTCCTCTGGGTAACTTCAACTAATGAAAAATCACCACATAGGAGAAAGCTTTCTGTTTGGTGCTGTATTGCATTGAAATCCTGTTTTTTTTTTGTTTTCACTTGGTGTGTGAATGTATTGTCCACTTGGTGGGTGAAATTTGGGAAGTTTTCAGTTTACCAGACTTGCCAGAGTTACCCCAAAGGGCATATTAAGACCAAAGCCCATGTTCCTTCCCCCAGTGCCTCAAATAAAACATCTTATCCTGCATGGTCTTCAAAGGGGATATCTCCTTCACTAAAAAAACCTCAAGGTGGCTGTTACACAACCCACCTCTACAACATCCAAACCTTCACCTCCTTCACTGAAGTTATCTAAGGCTGCCACATGTCTTTTAATTGCAGCAAAAGAGAAGGGGGGGGGAATGTCAATGCATCCCCACAAAAAACTGTGCTCCTGTTATGGGAACCACTGAGGGTGTGGGGGTGAGGGTGATTGTAGCACATGTTGGGTTGTGGGCAGACAATGGCCCTTCCTTCATGAGAACAGGTAATGCTATTATGCAGTAATATTTCAAGTTAGGGTCCGCCATATGGGGTTTACCTTGACGTGGTATGGTGGCTTATCAATTTTATGATCATAACTTTGTAACTAAAAATCCCCTGTTTCTGTAAACATATGCACTAAGCAATTATATTGAAGTATTTAGGAAACAGGGGCCCAGGGAAAGTGCATGGTGCACACCCATTACATTTAAATATATTTAACCCAGCCTTTGAGTGCTCCCACACCCCCTTGTGTGTTTGTACTTCCTCTACAGATGCCAAGAAAAAGACGAGGACATTTAAATCCAACTGGCTGGTACCTAAGGAATGGGCATCAGTGGTTAATGATGGAGCACCCCCATCCAAGGGTAAAAAGGGCAACAAAACATCTGCTCCTCATGTGGTGACATTGTCTGTCCCAACTGTTGGTCAGGGTCAATCGGTGTCAGACCATGCACTCTTGCCTCCAGACCAGGTGGGGAACAATTAGGTTAATAGTCTGCATGGCCTTGAACACAGCAGTGTGGGTCTCCCCACAGAGTCAGGGGTGCAGCAACTTCCTCCAAATAATTTGGAAGATCTTCCCCTGGGACACCTAATGTGACTCCTGCAGAGTGGGCAGTCAGTGTTCCTGGGGTGCTGAGATTTGGGAACTACAACCAGCCTCAGTTTTTAGTGCCTCAGGATAATAATTTCACTCCAGGAGGGGGAGAATATTGGGTTAACACCCATAGAGAACCCTGCAGCTGAGACTACTAGGGAGGATGGTGAGGGTGGAGTTGTGAAGGAGGAGGAGGGTAGACAGGCAAACTCTACTGTTCATGCCAAGATCTCTCCTATGAGGATCCCACTCCACAGTGGTGTACCCTTGCATCAAGCTTTTATCATCAGGCACACTATATGGGGTATGGCTGGCAATTGTTTGTCATTGAACCTGAGGGTTTCCTAAGAAGCCTCTCAACCCTGCCGGCTTATTACCAAGATACTCTAAAGACTTGGAGCGTGGTGTTCATGTTAAGGCAAGAAGCAATTCAAAGGGAAGACCTTCTAAATGAGCCTCTACTTTACAATCCAGCTTTAAAGACTATGATGTTGGAATCCATCAGCATCCGCCGCCACCTTTGCCAGGCTCGGTTAACCAAAGTTGGGGATCTTCTAGATTTTGAGAGATCAGATTGTGTGGATGCAGTTATGCAGTGCACAGGATTTCTCACCGCTAGGGTTCCACACCATCTGCTCAAGGAAATAAAGGACACAATCTCTGCCAATTCTTACAGTTTCATTTATGGGGTTTTACGTGCTGGAGAGCCACCTTGGAACTCCTCACCTCCAGACAGGAACTCCTCACCTCCAGACAGGAACTCCTCACCTCCAGACAGGAACTCCTCACCTCCAGACATAATAATAGCACCCGAAATCTCTCAATCCCCTGAAGCACCTCCTCCACCCAACTTAAGCCAGAAAATTTTACATTGACATGATAACAAGAAAACTGTTCACAGTGCTTCACACTGTATATTTCCTTGCCCTCATCTCCTGCTATGATACCATCTGAAAACATTGGTGCCTAGACCTACTTGAGTTGGAGAGTGTTCCATGGTGCATTGAGCACGGTAGAGTATTTAACTCATTTTACAGACTTCCCAGCTGCTTGTCCATTCTGCTGTAAAGGAGAGTCTGTGTTTCATGCTTATTTTACATGTGCCAGACTGCAACCTCTCTTGGCTCTTTTGAGGATGCTTCACCTGCTGTTCTGGCTACACTTTTCCCCTCGTGTTTATATTTTTGGACGCCCAGTATCCCGGGACAATCAGGAGTAAGACCTTCTCTCCAAATTGATCCTGGCTTTAGCCAAATCAGCCATTCATAAATCCAGAAAGAAATGTTTAGAAAGTGGTGCATTCCCAAATCTGAGCAGAGTACACCCAGGCAGTGTTTACTTGTTTTTTTTAAAGAATTTGCTGACCAGTTGGCGATAGATGGGGTACTTTGCTCAGTATCCCCAACCCTGGTTTCTGTTCAGACAATCCTTGCACTCCATATTTAGGTGAACTTTAATTTGAGTATTTTAATCTGTTAATTATCTCCTTTGAGATGTGATTAACTTTGGTGAGCAATTTGAATAATATATCAGCTAATGAAAAAACACATTGCATTTTTTGGGGGGTAAAAACACAGAAATATATGCTTACCCCCCAAAACCATATATTTTTAGAAAGTACACATTCTACCGAATCAAAAATGTGTACCCATGTCTTTCTGCTCCAAACTACTGATTCACAAGTCTTTCACAAAAATGTCAGTCTTGATGAAATACCTGAAAATTGCCTCAAAGCTTAAACTTTCTAGCATTGTATCATCCATGTATCATTACCAGCATAAAGCATCCTAAATATGAATGCCGGGGGTCTACTAAATAGTTTGATACCCAATATACATAGATTTACCAAAGTTATTGCGCTTCTTTGAGTACCTGGGTTACTCTTGTAGCTGTTGTTGATTTCCACATTCTGGCTATTAGCACTCTGCCTGCGAATAACATATGATGTAATATCACTCTCAAGATCTGGTGGAAATATGTGCAGCAAGGCCATATCTGGTGTCAATGTTACGGTAACATTCAACTTTGTCGTAATAATACCCTCCATATCCTTTCACAGGGCTATTAATTTGGGGCAGTCCCATATATATGTGTATGAGTGTGCTGACAACTCCACATTGCCTCCAGCAGAACAAAGAGGTGGTTGGGTAAATGTGTGCTAATTGGTGTGGGGTCAGGTACCATTTTAATAGGAGTTTAGTGCATTGCTCCAGGTGATTTCCAGATCTGGTGGCTTTTTTACACTCTGAAAGACTCTTTCCCAGTCTGTGGTCTCCATTTGTAGTTGAGGTTTGTTTTCCCAGCTGATCATGTGTTTACTTTAGTCTTCGGAGTGTTCTGACATCAGTAATTTGAATAGAGCTGATACCATTCCTTTTATAGGGTTATCCTGGAGGCATACAGATTCCAACCAAGTTTTATGTGCCAAAGGAAATTTTGTGGGTGTGGAGAGGTAGTGGTGTATTTGTAAATATTTATAATGATCCGCATGGGGTATTGCATATTGTTGCACTAAGTTGGTGAATAACTGTATGTGGTTGTTTTTTAGTAATGATCCTATGTTCCGGATGCCTTGTTGTTTCCAGTTCTGCAGTGATATTTCTTTTTCTAGACTGGCTATAGGCTGTAGTGGGGAGATTTTAAATTTAAACAGTTTATGTTTCTGTTTTTCCTCCAGATTGTGAGTAGGTCCTTGATAGTTTGTAAGGTGAGGTTACTGTTGTATGGATTAGTGTCTTTTTGAGACCATATGAGCTCTTCAATGTCCATTGGGAGTAAGGCCTGTTTCTCAATGTCCACCCAGTGCTTATCAGGCTTAGTTATTTTCAGATATAGTACCGCCTCTAACATTAGCACCTTCCTGAAGTTTGCCAATCCCAAGCCCCCTGAGAGTCTTGGCCTATATAAAGTGTCCTTTGCAAACTGTTTCCTTTTGGTATTCCAAATAAAGTCCAGTATCGACCTCTGTATTGACAGAAAAAATATCTGGAGGAAGTATGGGGGTTGTTCGGAGCATATACAAAATCTTGGGCAAGAATAAAATTTTGACAATGGCTACTCGCCCTAGCCATGATATATAAGTCAGTTTATGATGTAATTTTTTTGTACAGTGATTGTGTTTGTATAGGGTGTGAATTGTTTTGATGAGTTTTATGCCTAGATAGTTAAGATAACCTGTTCTCCTGTCAAATTTGTACTGTTGTTGGAGGTTGTCTACTATTAAGAAGTTTAGACCTATGCGCATTGCTTGTGTTTTCTCTGAATTTATCTTGTAGTAGGAGATAGTACCAAAGTATTTTATAATTTGTAATAGCTGTGGGATTGCAGCTTGTGGATTAGCTGTCATAATAATTACATCATCTGCTTATAGCCCAATTTAGTGTTCCTTCTCTGTTATGGTCCCCTCTGTAGTTTTGGTTTGTCTTATTTGTTGAGCTAGAATTTCCATGGTCCCATCAAATATAAGCAGGGATGGGGGCAGCCCTGTCTTGTGCCATTTGTGAGGGCAAATTTGCGGGAAAAGAACCCTGCTGCATTTACTTGTGCTTCTGGGTTTGAATACAAGGCTATGGTTGCTTTTATAAATTGGGTTCCTAAATTAAAGTGCTTCATTGTCTCTTCTACCAATCCCCAGTGGACCCGGTCAAAAGCCTTCTCAGCATCTAATGACCGTAACAACATCGTATTTTGTGCTATTTGTACAAGGAGTCCTTTGTTTCTGCTCCTATCCTCAGACACCCAGTCTCTCTTCAGCCCTTTATTGCAGTGTACACTTCCAACAGTGGAGCTGAACCCATTTGTACAATGTATATGTCTTTTGGCCATGTCTATTATTTTCAGTTGGTCCCTTGTATTTGGTTTGCCCTTTGCCCAGTAGGGTTTTTTTGTTAAGGGCTTGGAGAGCTGTCGATTTTTCCCAAAGGTCCTTTTTATTTTGTGCCCTTTGTTTTTTAAGGCTTTGTTGGATTAATAGCCCTGTGATTGTGGCTTTATGAGCACACCATTTGGTGACCTGTGTGATGTTGGGGGTGTCATTATCTTTTAAGAAATCATGGATTGCTTTCTGGATAGTTTTATGAAACGGTTAGTAGCATTGGTACTAGTTTCCAGCTTTGTACCATCTTTAATGGTCATTGTTACCGGACCGTGGTTCGAAAATGAAATAGGGCCTATGGAAATGTCTGTGGCTTGCAGCAACAATGTTGCATCTGTGAAAAATATGTCTATCCTAAAATATTCTTTATATGTTAGGACATAGTATGTGTAGTCTCTGGCTGTTGGTTACAAGGTTCTACATATACTGTATCCATATAAAGGCATTCCATATGAAACAACTTTCTGAACTTGGTGGCATTTGCTAATTTTCTTTTATGGTACACTCTAGAAGCTTGTGTTAGGTATGCCTGGTTAGTGGTATCTATGGTTGAATCTGAGGGAAGGTTGAAATCATCTCCTATTATCAGTAAGCCTTGCTTCATTTGATTCAATTTGGAGAAAACATTATGCAAAAAGAGAATTTGACCTTCATTCGGAACATGTACATTAACCAGAGTATATGTTACATTCTTTTTACAGACTACTACAATAAGGGCTCTGCCATTTGGGTCACACCACTCATCCATTACCTCCACACCTAGGTCATTCTTAGCTAAAATGGCAACTCCAGCTGTTTTGGTTTGTGCAGAAGCTACCCGCATAACTGGGTATTTTGTGTTATGGAGTTGTATTGAATTGCACTTTCTAAAATGAATTTCTTGTAGCCAGATTAGATCTGGTTTTGGATTCGGGCTTCATTCCAAAGCTTTGATCTTTTGTATGGTGAGTTTAAGCCTTGTACATTAAGTGACATGCATTTCATATACATATTGATCTTTTGGCAACTGCTGTGGGGCTGTTAATGCCCTTCTGTACCACATTATATTTAAATAACCCTTGTATAGAGTTGGTATACACACATTCTATAAACTTTGAAGTGCCTTCAAATGTGTTAGCAAAGAATAGGGAGGAAAAAAAGTAACATTATAAACATTAACTGGGTAGCATAACTTACCAGAACCCGCTTTGTTTCTGGTGCTAACCAGCAATAGAAATAGATTTCCATGTGGGGGGAGGCAGCAGCATCTGCAAAGTTAAGGCATCTTAAAGTTTTTGTGTTGTCTTTTGGTTAATGATACCTGGTTCTTTGGTAGTAATAAATTGAATTAGAAATACCCAATCAGAAAGCAGGCTCAACCTCCACTTGAGTATTCCGCATTGCAATGTGTAATCACAAGTATTCCAACAGATGGTTTATATAAAAAGCTATTTTTATTCAAAACCATACCTTCAGTAGGTTAAAACATACTTAAAACCAGAGTGCAGCGAGTGGGGGAAGGGATCCCTTTCCCTTGAATGTCCTATCACACCAGCCGATTTGCCTAATCAGAGGGGTGAAAAGCATTCAATATACACGTATGTGACTTATGCAAACAATGGAAAAAGACTGTTATATCTTGTACAACAACTTTGTCTATAAATTATGGACTTTGTTTAATAAAACAACCTGTATATTTATTGTTTTTTCAATAATAATTTCCAGTGTTGCTTGGCAACCGGTTGGTAGCCTGATCAAGACCATAAAATATCCTGTATTCAAAAATAGTATGGTAGACTTGGGGATGAAGGGAACATAGTAACATGTTACTATGTTACCTTCGTACCCAAGGTGACAAATGTTTATCCGTATCTTTGTGTTGTATCTCCCTTGTTCAAATAAACAAAACAAAACTCCTTCATAAGAGAGTATTCCGGACGGATATCGATTACACGGTGTGCAGTGTGCGCCAAAATATAAGTCTGTGTGTTGAAGCAAATTCCAAGACAGATATCCCTTCAATTCACCAATCGCCTTGGTCCACAGAGTCAGGATAGAATATGCACATGCACCATCGGTGTTTTTGCAATATTATTTGCCAAAATGATCGATGTAAGGTTTGAGTTATATCGTTCGATTGTCTCCTTGTCCACCAGTCTACCGGGAAAGGGGCCCAGTCTCCCAAAACACTGCACTACAGATGTTCTTATTCCTTTGGACACTGTGAATTGGTTTGCCAGTGGCTTCCTCCTTGGTCCATTTGCCTACCTCCCTGAGCTGTTAGGCCTGACAATGCTATGGTTGTGTGTCATAGGTAGATCAGTTAAAATTCTCTCACCAGAAGATTGTCTATAAGTGGTCATAGGTGAAATAGTCTTGTCAATTCACAAAGGGATCACTGGAGAAACCTTTTATTTATGACCTGGAAATGTATAGTAATTAATTTGATGTCAGCCTGCACACCCTACTTAGAGGGATGGGGGGGCAGGACTTGCTCCTTGATGGAGTAGCAGTGCGCAGAAAGAGCTCCTGCACCTCCTGATACTGTTCATCTGGAGGGTAAAATGTCAGAACTTGTCACGGCACACAATGCAAATACATACAACAAATGCATTGGAGGAAGAAGTGGCTGGACTGAAATCAAAGTAACAGACCTGGAGGACTGTAATACAGTAGGTGCAATAACCTGCGCTTCTGGGGCATACCAGAGGACATTAAACAAGATGGCCTAGAGCAGGGGTCCCCAACGTTTTTGCTCATGAGCCACATTTAAATTTAAAAAAGAGTTGGAGAGCAACACAAGCATGAAAAAGTCCATGTGGATGTCAAATAAGAGCACTGATAGGCTTTTTGGTAACCCCTATATGGACTGGCAGCCTACAGGAGAGAATGTTTAGCAGGACATCTATTTTTTATGCAACCAAAACTTGCCTCTAAGCCAGTAATTCGAAAATAAGCTCCTGCTTTGAGGCCACTGGGAGCAACATCCAAGGGGTTGGAGAGCAACATGTGGCTCGCGAGCTACTGGTTGGGGATCACTGGCCTATAGGAATATTTACAAGGACTTTTCAAGGCCCTACTGCCACATACAGTATGGAACAGAGTACATAGATTGCCAAAATCTAAAAATGCACCCAGAATAGCCCCAATAGACACCATTTCCTGAATACATTTAACTGCCAAGGAGCAGTTACAGCAAGCTCATTGTAACGCAAAACAGCTCCCAGACCCCTACAAAAAGCTCAAAATAGTTACAGACCTCTCAATGCAGACAAAACATAGTTACATACAGTAGTTAAATTGGGTTGAAAAAAGACAAAGTCCATCAAGTTCAACCCCTCCAAATTAAAACCCAGCATACATACACATCCCTCCACTCTTTCACACAAACCATATATGCCCATAGCTATACTAACTATAGAGTTTAGTATCAAAATAGCCTCTGATATTATGTCTGTCCAAAAAATCATCCATGCCCCTTTTGAAAGCATCAACAGAATCAACCATCACAACATCACCCGGCAGTGCATTCCACAACCTCACTGTCATCACTGTGAAAAACCACCTACGCTGCTTCAAAAGTCCTTTTCTTCTAGTCTGAAGGGGTGGCCTCTGGTGCTGTGATCCTCTTTATGGGTAAAAAGGTCTCCTGATATTTGTCTATAATATCACCCTCATAATTTAAGTCTTCCATCCCTCTAACCAGTTTAGTTGCACGTCTCTGCACTCTCTCCAGCTCATTTACATCCCTCCTAAGGACTGTAGTCCAAAACTGCACTGCATACTCCAGATGAGGTCTTACTAGGGATCTATAAAGAGGTATAATTATGTTTTCATCCCTTGAGTTTATGCCCTTTTTTATGCAGGACAGAACCCTATTTGCTTTAGTAGCTATAGAATGACACTGCCCAGAATTAGACAACTTGTTATCTATAAAAACTCTTCTCACTTAAGGAAACTCCCAACACACTCCCATTTAGTGTATAACTTGCATTTATATTATATTTGCCTAAGTGCATAACCTTGCATTTATCAACATTGAATCTCGTTTTCTGCCCAGTTTCCCAACTTAGACAAATCACTCTGCAAAGTGGCCGCATCCTGCATGGAACCTAAAGTTCTGCACAATTTAGTATCGTCTGCAAAAATAGAAACCGTACTTTCAATGCCCACATCCAGGTCATTAATAAACAAGTTGAAAAGCAAGGGACCCAGTAAAGTGCCCTGCAGTACCCCACTAACAACACTGGTCAAATTAGAAAATGTTCCATTTATCATCACTCGTTGTAGTCTATCTTTTAGCCAGTTCTCTATCCAATTACAAATACTATGTTGTTTCAGGCCAACCCCTGGAACATTCCTTCATTTACAAGGTGGACCCTTGCGGATGGAGCCACAGTGAGCCCCAGACACTCCAGCCTGATGTGGGATGCAGGTTTCCAGTAGGAACAAATCTTCTTTTAGGGATAAACATGAGGCCAACACAGAACAGATCAAACCAAAGAGCAGATTGCAACATATAAGACTGAGAGTATGATGATGTCGTTTGTTATGGGATCCATTATTCAGAAACCTCTTCCACAAAGCTCCAAATTACAGGAAGGCTATTTCTCATAGTGTCTATTATATAGTGGATAATGCACCCCCTACTGTAATTTATAGATATTAGAAGTCACAAGACCATATAAAAGCACAAGGCCATAGACCAAGTACTTTTATCCAGGTCACGTAACTCTGAGGTGACTTCAAAATATCTTTATAAATTTCAGTAGAGGGTGCATTATTCATTACAATCTACATTTATTATTATTCATTATAATCTACAGTGTTTCTGTGTGCAGGAAGTGTCTGCCTTGCTCTATTTTAATATGCACAGTGCCAAAATTTAGTCCGTTCCCCTTTAGTTCAACTGTCATTTTTGTGTCTCCCTGTAGTCCCTTCAATATGTACCTTTTTTACTGGCTTTGTTGACATCCTGAACCAGCATGCCATTATGAGAGCGGTGAAGGAAGAAAGGAGCGAGGGACAGGTACGTTGGAGCAAACAACACCCCAGACTTATTAATGTTGTGGGTGCAGAAACCATTGTAGGAGAGGTGATGGGTTAAGAATGAGGGCTGAGAGGGGAGGGGGGAGATCATTAACATAGGAATGCGGAGATGTGAACACTGTCACAACATGACAGGGGGAGATCTGAGCTAGACATGCAGCCAGGAGATTGATTCATGGACGGTGGGGGCAGCAGGTGAGATCAGAGAGGCACAGGGTGAGCAAGAAAGAGATGGATGGCTGATGGGAGCGGAAGACGGGAGCAGGACCTCAGAGGGACAGAGGGCGGGAGAAACATCAAGAATTGAGAGGTAAAAGGGATTGTAACTGTGACTGGAGAAGGATGATTGAGTGAGCGCGCCATTTCAAAGAAGGAAGTGGGGGAGGTCAGACGCGAGGGCACTGGAGTGAGAGCTCCATGGAAAGTTCAGCAATGACAAAGATTATAAACAGCACGTTCTGACGCAAGAACGCTACTTTTAAAAGGATATAATTTACAGTCTGGTCCCATAGGGAAATGACCAGACTGTAGATTATAAGTGTCTGGAAAACAGGACAATCAACCACACATCACCCTTGGGTTTGGCTATAAGGGGTTATACTCAGTCTCTTAAACATGTTACACACAGGTTAGACTAATACCAGACACCCCAAAACACACCAACACCCACAAAGTTCATATGCTGCCACCATCTATCATTAACAGGTGATAGAAACCTAATGTGAATATTCCCCTGCCCTCTGTAACAGGTAATAACTAGCACTACACAATGCATCAAACACTGTCTCCTATGGTAGCTAGTCAGGGTAAGATACTACTAGATCAACAAGCACTCCAGCAGCCAAAGGGTTCATTCACAATCAAAACACACTTTCCTGCTAGCCTTACAAGTTACTCCACATACAAATAGGCAACTTTCCCTTTCCACACATACAAAGAGTTAATACACTTAGGCACAAGCATTGATATGGGCTATGATATATGCTATTTAATATTATTACAGACACTGCAAATTTATGAAAATGATATCACAAAGATGACATATTATTACAAATACAGTAAATAACATAAAAGGGAGTAAAACACAAATAAATCCTAGGTACTTTACCAAGTTTCGAATTACTGGTTGCGTCCTCTGAGGCAAAAGTTAGGAAAACCGGACATACAATCCACCGAAATGAAGCCTCGTTGCATGACAATGGGATATTCGGAATGTCACCTTTTTGGACGGGGGTGCAAGTAATTGAACTACCTGTTGAATCCTATTTTCTTCAAGTATTGGGGATATTGGGAATGTCACCTTTTTATTTCCTGCTGGTACACTCCCCTCATTACCTTATCCATGAGGTAGGAGTGCCCAGGAACATGTAATTTACGACCCCCTGTAGGGGATTGTTATTTTCAGGAAATATTCCCCAATATCATATTGGTACTTGCCAGTACCCCATATTATAATAAAAACAAGAACAAGATCAACTGATCAAAGAACTGACTGGCCCAGCTTCTGTTGATATATTTTCTATATGCCACATTTATATGACCACATTTGTATGAGAACAGCCTA
>CM044443.1:61984017-61995250 GCA_024363595.1 Xenopus borealis | reverse complement strand
ATTCCTGACCGTTCCTGACATTATATTCATTAAATGCAGCTTCTGTTCCAACAGACTTGTAGTTTTTATATGCCTTTCTCTTCTTTCCTATTAACTTCTTTACTTCTGTATTAAGCCACATAAGATGATTCCTAGAGCTTCTACATTTACTCCTTAAGGAAATAAATTGAGAACACAAAAGGGGGCGATTTACAAAATTCATGTGAAATGATCGAAGTTCGATCGAATACCGATCGTACAAATTTTTCGTGAAATCGGATATGCAAATTTGGCCTCTTCGATCATTGAATAGATCGAATAAATCGAATGATCGGATATTCGATAATTCGATCATTCGATGATCGAAGGAATCAAAATTTGATTCTTCGCCAGATTGAACCTACCGAATTGTAATAGAAGCCTATGGGAAGCTCCCCATAGGCTTCTGAGGCTAAGTCCTGCTTGAATGCCATTCGTACGATCGGAGTGTTCAATTGTTCGAATTGTACGAATTTTTCGGACGCTCGAAGGAAATTTCACGATTAAATCTGATGGTCGAATATGTAAATTTGGCCACTTCGATCATCGAATACCTAAAATTCAAATGATCGAATAGATCGAATGATTGGATATTCGATAATTCATACAATGATCGAAGGACTTTAACTTTAAAATTTTCTTCGACTGCCTACTTCGCCAGATTGAACCTACCAAATTGCAATAGAAGCCTACGGGAATTCCCCCATAGGCTTTTTTTTTTTTCATACCATTCGTATGATCGAAAATGCAAAATTCAAGGTTTTTGTTGCCCCAGTATATATTTGTTTTTTGCACCAGACATTAAGGGGCAAATTTACTATTATTCCCCAAAATAGGCTTTCATTTTGCTTGATATCTGATTTCTCAATTAATTCGTACGATCGGATACCGATCGTTTGGTTTCACGAAAAAAACATGAAATTTCATTCGAGTTTCCGAAAAATTCGTACGATTTGAAGGATCGCATGCTCCGATCGTACGAATGGTATTCGAGTAGGCCTTAGAAGCCTATGGGGAGCTTCACGAAAGATTCGTACGATGGTTATTTGATCAAATTCGATCGAACTTTGATCATTTCACGTGAATTTCGGAAATTTGCCCCTAAATGATATAACATTATGGTTAGTGATGGGCGAATTTATTCACCAGGGGTGAATTCCCGCGATTCGCGAATCACCAGCGAAATTTCGCTTGGCGAAAATTCGCCGGAAAAACGAGTCGCGCGTCATTTTTGACGCAACGAAAACGACGAGAGCCGAAAACGACGCGAAGCGCCGAAAATTACGCACGCACGTAGGAAACGACGCAGCGCGTCAAAAGCGTGCCGCGATTCGTTTCGCCAATTTTTCGGCGAAGCGAATCTCGGGAGATTCGCCCATCACTAATTATGGTCACTATTACCCATGGGGTTCAATGACTTGCACATTTGCTATATGTTCTGGGTCATTTGAGATCACTAGATCCAGAATAACATTTTTTCTGGTAGGCTCCTCAACAACCTGTGCCATAAAATTGTCATGCAACAAGTTTATAAATTTGTTCCCATTAACTAATCTGGCCCTACAATTAATTTGCTGGACTCTTTACAATTGGTGAATAACTCCACCCATAATGGGTTTCTGGATAATGGATCCTATACCTGTATGATAAATTACTTCAATATAGCAGCAAAGAGGAACTACAAAAGCAAACATCACTACACTGAGCAGCTTAGTAATGTGTACTAATGTCATTGTGGCCTACTCTTTATGGTTACTGAAGTGCATACAGAAATTACAAGAATGAATGCAGGATCAATATACTGAATAGATGAAACACAAATGCAATTATTAACTTCAGAAGTACACACTACACACTTTTAATAAGTTCACTGCACCATAGTTAGTCTGCATGGATATACAGATTAATACTGAGTAGCTGCAAAATATTAGCAATGATAAACAGCAATGCATACAATATTAATATACCACATTTCTGCAACCAAACAGCATTGCTACACTAAGTTCTAAACTGCTGAGAAGCTACAACAGTTTAATGATTAACTGCAGTAGTAGAAGTGTACCATGTTTCTTCACCATAGAAGTGCACAGGGTATTACTAAGTAAAAACAACCTAGTAACAATAATAAAAACCGAATACAGAGAACACAATATCTTTATATTTAGAAGCTGCAACACTAATGAACTATAAACAGCAATGCATACAAAGTATTATGATAATGATATACTGCAGAATTCACAGTATTAATATACTGAGTTTTTATAATGTTAATAAACAATTACTATAGTATCTATAATTTTGATAAACATCAGTGTGCAGTGCTTTACTTAGTGACAACAGAAATGACTAAGGATCTGCAGCACTGATAACGTCAACACACAAAGGGGCAGATTTACTAAATTTACATCTATTCACATGAATGATTTTTTACAAAAAGTTTCGAATTTCGAATATGCAAATTAGGTGACCTAGGAAATTCTGTAAATTTGATTGAATTGAATGATTTGAATAACAATCTATTTGAATATTCAAATTACTTCCCCTTTAAATTTTTATTCTACTGTCTAGTTCTCCAGTTTCAATCATTCAATTAAAATTCAATTAAAAGCTCTTTCTCAATTTAGTACACATTTTATAATGCTATTGATTGCTATGCCTGATCTTCTGTCTGGTTATGTAAAGAATAAAGCTGATTTTTTACTGAGTTTGATTAACTCATTCATGTGTCCATTTGTCTCATTTACTGATCAATTTATGTACAAAGCTATTTAATTTTTTCTTTTTCCACTTATGCATACTGACATAGATTAACTATGGTGGTTGTGCAAGTGATTGTTGATGAGGCTGGGGGAGCTGATTTATTATCAGTTAGAGTGGGGATTTTATTAAGAATCAGAATGGCAGCCTGTTCTGGGAGTTGTTCATTGCAGTGAATGTTCAGAGCCTTATGCAAGAAATTTTAGTGATGCTGGGGGAAACTAGCTTACTAATCATTTAGGGTACAGTGGAATGTGTTAGAATTAGATTAGAATTAGACTTTAGCGCTAGCGGGTGCAAGATATGAGCAAGCCATTGAAGGAGATTAGTCGCCTCAAAGACGTGCCGTTTTGTCGCCAGGCGACGAATCTTCTCGTCTGGATGAGCCCTTACAGATAGAAAAAAAATTACTTTTCCTTTAAGCATACAGTACACAGAAGGTTATTGGTTACATTAAAAATATTGGCCTGAAAATTTGTAATTGGATAGCTGGAGAGTTGGCTGAAGGATAGATGACAAAGATTGGCAGTAAATGGTGCATTTTCTCAATTTTTCCAGTGATGTTAGCGGCGTATCGCTGGGGTCTGTACTTGGCCCTTTGCTTTTTAACTTATTTATTAATGACCTTGAGGTGGGCATTGAAAGTGCTGTCTATATTCCACAACACATTAAAAACAGACAGTTTTTCACCTATAGAGAAACAACATGGTATGTTGAAGAAACCGTAAGAGAAAACCCACTCATAATAGAGTTAAATTTGAGGGTAAAAAAAAACCTTGAATTTGACCATCGAATTTAAAGGGAAGTAAAATCCTTCGAATTCGAACGTCGAATTCAAAGGATTTTACCGCAATTCGATCGGTCGAATAGAAATAATTCGATCGATCGATAAAATCATTCGAATCAAACGATTCGAACAATTTTAACCATTCGATCGAATTTTTTTATTCGATCAAAAATAGTTAAAATCAATTTGGTTGGTTTAATCTGGCGAACTATGCAGTCAATTAAAAATTTAAAGGGCAAGTAATTCAACTGTTGAATATTCTAATAGAATTTTATTCGAATTAATTGAATCATTCAATTCGATCGAATTTTCTAAATTCGATGGTCAAAGTGGCCTTCAAAAACATTCGATAATTCTAATTCAAATCTTTTTGAAAATTCAATCGGTTTTTGATAAATCTGTTCCTTAGACAGGAACAAGAAAGACTGGACTTCACACCCTCAGGAGTCATTAAATTAAAAGATTATTAAACATAGGGTCCTGCACAAAATTTTGAGCTGAAGTCTTATATTGTTATTACATATTGTTGGAAAACTGTTAAAAACATATTGTCATTACTATATACAAAATTGCATAACGGAAACACTTTATTATGTGAAAATTAATTTTAAAAAAGTTAAAAAAAATAAATATATAGGTGCACTGGGGTTGAATTAGATGTACTTTGATCTTTTTGCAAATTAACGCTGTAACTATCTGTTAAAGGTGTCTGGTAAACTGGACATAATAAGTAACATGCAATTTTTATCTTGGTGGGGCATAGTTATTACTCAAGGCATGTCCTAAGAAATGAGTTAAAAATCACTACATTCAGAAAAGCTTTGCAGTTACTTTGGATTAGGGAGAATGTGCACTTTAAAAAAAATACATGGTTTAGTACTATGCAAAAATTATTTGTTTTCAGAGGTTACACATACCACACAAAATAGAAAGTGTTGTGTTTTATCAGCAGAATGAGTTGAAATGTAAACCATTGTAATGAGAGGAGTTTTATCTATGGTGGCTCATAGTAATACTTACATAGAAATGTCTTGTATAAGGCGACTGTAGAAGAAAACTGTCAAACTCAATAACAAGTATAATACAGCTTTGTAGGATAAACAATGATCTAAAATGATTATGACTAATATTTAATTATAGCACTCGGCAGACTATGTAATCAAATACTAATAAACGATAAGATAAGATCTCTGCTTCTGAGATCTCTGCTTGTTGGAAGTCTGGCCAGCTCCTGATGAGCACATGGGAAGCAAGATCTATTGTTGACCAAGTGGTTAAATGTATAAGCTCATTGTTTTTGAGCATATAAAACAAGGGTCTCCATTAAGATCTTTCCTGTGGAGTAGCACGTGTACTGCTTAGGGCTCTTGATTCCCTCTTAAGACCCCTCTGCTGACTGAAACGATATTATTTGGTGCAGAAGATGATGAGGGGTTGTTCACCTTCAATGTCCAAATTTTATGAAACTACTAAAAATGCTCTCGTGTTAGACAATCCATTTTCCATCAAAAAAGTAAATAGGTCATTGTAAAAGCTAGTTTATAAACCATTTAAATCTGTTATTCTCCTGTGTCTCTGATGAGTTTTCTGAAGGATGGGAGTGGCCTATTTTAAACCTGCACTTCCTATATGCTTGCATCATCACTCCCAGGAATTGCCCTTAATTGTTTCCTATTGGACATTGATACTGCCCTCCCCTTGTAATTCAAAGGCCATTGGTTAATTTCTCCTAAGGAAACTACAGTTGGGGAATGTCTTCCTTGCATTGGCTGCTACCTTGTGTGCATTAGTTGAGTCTCACATAGGTATAAAGACCCAGCATATCCCAAATGAACACATTTTTACTATACATTAAGCACATCTTAATATCTATTTGGCCCCATTTGAAAGTCTCTGTCCCCAAACATAAACACCCCAGCCTTGTGACAAACAAGCACACAGCCATGCACATAGGGGTTTCACTTGGCTGCTATTTTTCATGCTTGAAACGTTGCACTCACAAATAAAGTTGCAAGGGCCCTGACCCTGCTTGTACCTGCCTTGTGTGCCGTTGGATTTTCTGCTTGTTACATTGGGAGGGTGCCGACCCTTCCACCATCGAGCACCAGGCGCATAATCACTGAAGGCTAGGGTGTGTGGGTTGGATTATTCTTTTGTGCTATTTTACCCACCAGTCAGTAAAAGTTATGCATGTTGCCAATGTTATAAAAATTGCACAAATATAAACATAGGGAGGCCAATATTTTTTTCAACTTTGCAATTTCAGCCATTTGGTTGCTAGGGTTCAAATTACCCTAGCAATCATGCATTGATTTGAATAAGAGACTGTGATATGAATAGAAGAGCGCTTGAATACAAAGATGAGTATAGGGTTGCCACCTGTCCGGTTTTGACCCGGACAGCCTGGTATTTTGAAGGGCTGCCTGGGTCAATACTTCCTGCCTGGTTTTCCAAATAAGGAAAACCGGGAGGGATTAGCTTGATTGACGCAGTAATCGGTGATCGCTGCGTCATAGCCCCGCCCACAGATGTCACGGGTTCGCCCACTGATGTCACGGGCCCCACCCCCATGTCAGGGTTTAGCGATGGCAAAAGGTGGCAACCCTAGATGAGTAATAAGGTGGCAATAAAAATAAATGTGTAGCCTTACAGAGCATCTGTTTTTTTAGATGGAAAGCTGGAAAGAGTCAGAAGAAAAATGCATAGAAGTAAAATACTATAAAAAATGCAGACCAATTGAAAAGTTGCTTTAGAAGTAGCCATTTTATAAACATACTAAAATTCAGCTTAAAAGTGAACCACCAATTTAAAACTTTCCTTTAAAGGGATAGTTGACCTTAACCCTTTCACTGCCAGTCAATTTGATATTTTATTGCCAGACAGTTTTTGAACAATTTCTTGCTCTTTCAATTGAAAATAGTGCAAATAACAAAGTACCAAACCTCAATCCTATGCTAAAACACATAAGGAACAATGCAGGGATAAAATTGTGTAATTAGGGGTCAAAATAGTCATTGAATAGTCACGCTGCCATTATATGTAATGGGTAAAGTACACGTGTGCGCATTTTATCCTATCAGAGGGTAATCAAAACAGCAAGTGGATCAGATACATGTGGATATATCTGGAAACCCCCAGGTCCCAAGAATTCTGGATAATAGGTCCAATAACAGTACTAATAAAACAGTAGCTTGTACTTAGGTTTATTTAATGTTTACTTAATTTTCTAACAAGATCCACTATCTGGAAAACCACAGGTCCTGAGCACTCTAGATAAAAGGTCCCATACCTGTACCACAACAAATCTCCAATTGTGCCAGTACTATATGTAATAGTAACTGACTTTTTAAAACCATAAAAAAATACATATTTTCTTTCACTGACACGTACACAGGAGTTGAAGGTTAATATAAATCCCAGGGCTGTCTGGTTTTTACATCATGAGCAATGGCTGTGTTAGAGATAGAGTTAGACTAATCAAAACTTTTAGTTGGTGCAGGGTTGGACTGGGCCAACAGGACACCAGGAAAAAACCCGGTGGGCCCCGACTTTTATGTTCCTCCACTGGGCTGCACTGCTCTTTGCATGTGCCATCCTCACATATGCATGCCAGCATGGGCATTGCATTAGGGGATGCCGCATAAGGGGGGTGGCCAATGGGGGCTCTGGGCAGCAGTCCTGGTGGGTCCTAGCCCCCCAGTCCGAACCTGAGTTGGTGTGTAAAATAAATCCTCTTACTTCAGCAAATACTGCTAAAATATAATGTACATGACACAGGCAGAGTTGTGTGTTGTTGGAAAGGTACAGTGCATGGTCATTTCAGTATAGAATACAGACAATAATAAGACTCTGCTAAGGTGATGTGCTGGTATTGCTCATTTATTTGTACAGCTTGTTGTGCAGAACTTTTACCATTTGAAGTTTTATTTGAAAGACACACTCAGAACCTAGATGAACACAACCTCTCAAGACTTATTCCCTTCAAGAAAATGGCAGCCACTTGCAACTTACCCCCAAACAATGAAAAATGTCAGCTTAACCCTGCCTGAAAGTGACTGAGCTCTCCCTCCACACAAGGCTATTCTCCAGCACTCCCCAAGTACAAAAATGTCAGTTTACTCCTCACAAACCCCATTATAACACAGCCACCCACCATACACACATACAGACTTCTTCCTCCTCACATGTCCCCACAAGTGACAGACCTCCTTCCGCTCAGTGCTGACTTTACTTTCCCTCACACACAGGCCCTCAATTAACTCCTCCTCCCTCCCTGTGTTTCAGTCACAGATTACTTGTCTCTTCACACAACAGTTCCCTCTTTCAACCCCACACAAGTCTGTGCACCCACACCCTCCTCTTCCCTCCTGCGAAAATACTGCCACACCAAGTCCTATTAGAGGAGTTCTCCTCTCCTCACACGCTGGCCTAGCTCTGCCCTACAGAGCAGTGTGTATGCCAATTAACCATACTGACTAGGGATCAGAAGCAGACTGACAGGAGAACGAGCCAATCAGAGTTAAGCTTCAGTAACTGCTGCATTTGTGCACTTCCTGCCTCTGCCAGGAGTGTGTATGTTGTAAAACAAGGAAGTACAGCAGTCATTGTAGCATTTTTGGGGGTCGGTGATCCCCCCAACGGGGGACCCATGATGAAAGGGCCCCATCTGCAAATGGATCCATCTGAGGTGAATATCTCATCAACTGCACATTTTTGGTTAAACATTTATATGGCAAAGCTTATGAACTTGAACTGTTACATTTTTGAATGTTATATGAACAACCCCTTTAAACGGTGATGCATTCTTGATTCTTTTGCTGATTTATTGCTGATTGATGCATTCTTAATTGTTTTACTAATCACATTGGTAAAAAAGCAGCGCTACGAAACAAGTTGGCGCTATAGAAATACATGTTAATAATAATAATAATAATAATAAAAGCAGCATGCAGCAGCAGTGTACTAAGTGTGGTCTGTGAAATATTTCGGAAAGACCTCCAGAACCTCAAGCAAAACAGCCATGACATTAGTATGCATAAGGTATATTTGGGGTCTCTACTTAACCATATACTTTGATAAATCTATACACATTGGGCATCAAATTGTACAGTAGACTCCTAGCATTCATATTTAGAATGCTTTGGGCCAGATTTAATTCAATGAGAAAGACAGATGCAATTCATTGAGAAAACTCACTCATCTCAAGGTTTATTACATGAAAATGGTTTTGACGTTTGGAACTGGGTTAAAAGTTTTTCTCATCATATTGAATCTTGCCCATAATTATTAAATGATCAGCCATTAAAAATGCTTTTCATTTAAATGAATCCGACTCTTCATCTTGGTACCCAATGATATGTTGGATGTACAAAGCTGAAAAGTGTAAGCTTTGAGGGGATTTTTCGAAATTAAAAAAACTTTATGAAAACTATTCTGTTTGGTATTTTGGAGCTGAAAGGCTTATTTACTAATTTTTCTGTTGTATTTTCAAGAATAAAATTTAGAAAAGAATATATAATTTGAAAAAATGTTTAGCCTATATCTTGGTAATAAACTTGCCTAAGGTAAGTATTGCTGAATATTCTAAAGTCAAGGCTGGTGGTGTGTCGGAATATGATAAGATGGCAAAGCTGCAGTCTGTTCAAGTTTTTCCCTAAACAAGTGCATTTTTTTCTGAAAAGGTGCACCAGCCTAGGAATAAAAAACAGCCTCAAGTGCTTTCCCTTGTCCTTTAAAGTTTTTGTAAAAAAATTTTGACTTATCAAGATAACAATTGATCTATAGTCTGGTTAAACTTACTGGTGAGATTTTTAACATCTAGGAGAGGGCAACTGATTTATGTCCATTGCATTCGCTATTTCTGTTTAAATTGTAATTTTCCAAGGTTATTTTGGTACAGCACTATTACATATCTAGTCTGTGCATTTTCACCTCAACCCGCTATAAGATACCACACCTGGGTATGTTCCTTATCTAAATTCTTTATAATCTTGGGGAATCCATGCCACAGGTCAAAATTTACTTTTTAAACCTTAGAGTGCAGATTTTAACTGTTCCTAAAAATTTTATTGTATAAACTTATTAGCATTACAGTATATAAACAGTTGATATAATAAAGTTAATAATTGGTGTTAAACACCATGTTTTTACTACCAGTATGATATTTTCTGTTGTTTCCAAAGCCACTGTAATGCATCCTGCGAGAATGACCTTTGGAGAAAAAATAAATGTTTGTTAAAAAAAATATATATACAATAGTTGCATTTATGTATGTTTGCAAATGGTAAAACATATATATACAGCACAAACATACACAAAAATTATATAGCAAACACTATATGACACAGCCCTGTCCTGGTTTTCTTCCTACCTCACCAATTGTTCCTTCAGTGTCTCCTACAACGGAGTAGCATCTTCCCCCCTACCTCTCTCTGTCGGGGTTCCTCAAGGCTCTGTCCTGGGACCCTTATTATTTTCTCTATATACTTCCTCCCTCGGCAAATTAATCAGCTCGTATGGTTTCCACTCCCACCTCTACGCTGACGATACTCAGATCTATCTCTCCTCTCCTGATCTCAACCCAGAACTCCTAACTCGTATCTCCTCCTGCCTGTCTGCTATCTCTACTTGGATGTCACAACGCTACCTTAAATTAAACCTCTCCAAAACAGAAATGGTTCTTTTTCTTCCAACTAACACCAGTTATATCCCGGAAGTATCCATCGTCGTTAACAATTCCACTATCACCCGTCTCCCTAGATTTTGCCCTGACATTCACTCCTCACATCCAGTCACTTGTTAAGTCATGTCACTTCCACCTAAGGAACATATCCAAAATACGATCATTTATCACCCAAGATGCTGCCAAAATTCTTATTCACTCTCTTGTCATATCGCGTCTAGACTATTGTAACTCTCTTTTAATTGGCCTTCCACTCCAGAAACTGTCACCTCTTCAGTCCATAATGAACACTGCTGCTAGGCGTATACACCTCAGCAACCGCTCTTCCTCTGCCATGCTATTCTGCCAATCCCTGCACTGGCTTCCACTGCCCTTCAGAATTCAAATTAATGACCCTGAGATTCAAAGCACTTCATAACTCTGCCCCTCCCTACATCTCTGAACTAATCTCCATATACTCACCCAACCGCTTACTACGCTCCTCTACTGACCTGCTACTCAACTCTTCTCTCATTACCTCCTCACATGCTCGCATTCAAGACTTTGCAAGGGCTGCACCCCTCCTCTTGAATTCTCTCCCACGGTCTGTCTGACTTTCTCCCAATCTTTCAGCTTTCAAGAAATCTCTTAAAACCCACTTTTTTAGGGAAGCCTACCCTCACTGTTAACTATCCAATGCAATACCACTTACAGTACTACATCTCTCACCCACTTTACTCTGATCTTGCCCATCCCCACACCTTGTGTATCATTCCCTTCCCTTTAGATTGTAAGATTTTTCTGTACAGAGCTTTCCTCACCTCCTGTACCCTTATTTATTGTGATGTATGTAACCCCATATTTATTGTAATGTATGTAACCAGGGCCGCTTTAATACTGCAAATGGTGGGGCACCTGCCCAGGGCCCACTGTCCCAGGGGGCCCACTATGCTGGGTGACCAGGCAAGAGATGCCAGGAGGGAGACCGAGGGAGGAGACGCGCACCCTGA
>CM044443.1:61971887-61983814 GCA_024363595.1 Xenopus borealis | reverse complement strand
GGGGGGGGGGTGCAGGGGGCCCACTACTTTGCTCTTTGCCCAGGGCCCCCCAAGGCCTTAAAACGGCCCTGTATGTAACTCATATTCTATGTATGTAATTCATGTGATTTAGTTGTGTAATCACATTCAATTTACAGCGCTACAAAATAAGTTGGCGCTATAGAAATGCTTGTTAATAATAATAATAATAATAATAGTATATATATAATACAATGGATGGGGCATTGACTATAATGTAACATATTATTTTTTATATAATTGATTAATAATGATTTACAATATATACATCTGCTTTGATATATTAATATATTGAATGACATTGCTATATATATATATATATATCAGTTCCAAAGGTGCACTCCGTTTACTTCGTAGGACCAGGGTGCCAGCTAGAAAAAAATACAATATTTCTAAGAGAAGCGACACTCACGGGATCATTTTAGGTGCAAAAAGAATGTGTTTATTCAACTCTAATTGATCCCATGAGTGTCGCTTCTCATACAAAAATATATAATAGTTAATGGATTAGTCAGTACAGTAAATTGAAACTAACTGAGGCTAAGGGGAGACCAGTGTCTTTGTATGTGCCTTGCTGCAACAGTCATAGCCATTGTTTATTATTATATACTGTAGTAAACATAGGTATTGCTACCCATCAAATAGCCCTAATAATTCCAGGCAGACAACAGCCTCATAAACCCAATTTATTTGATTAAGACCTTGTTGAAGAGGCATAAAGTTCCTAAAACAATGACTGAGTATTTGCTGTTTCCTTGAAACTATTTTGCCTATGTAAGCAGTTGGGGTTGGGGGTTTAACCAGAAATTTGGGGATAAAAGAGCAGCCTTTGCCTTGGGTCAGGAGCTTCACCTTGGAATCCTGAAAGAATGCCAGGAACTCATTGCTTGATTAACGGTAACCGGAGGTCAGGGGCGATCCAGCCCATTTCGCCGCCTGAGGTGGCCTTCAATTTGCCGCCCCCCCTTCCACAATGGTAGTGCAGAGCCCCTGGTAACCAGGGGCGCACTGCCGCCTGAGGCGAGTGTCTCAACTCGATTTGTCTCTGTATTCTAAGACAGAGCAGATGGCTGCAGCACAAGTGGGTTGGTTGTGTTTTCAGGCGTTCAAGGAGGAGACAATTAAAAGAGAGACAGTTGAGCTTCAACTGCAGGCAGTTAAGGATCAACTGGTGGTGTTATGAGAATGTTTTTGCTCCTCAGAAAAGCACCGTGAGAAGATGGAAATGGAATTTTCAAATTATGAAGTAAAAAACAGTGCAAAGAGTAAGTGAGGAAATCACAAGGAAAGGTTGCAAAAGTTAGAGTAAGGGCACTTGTGAATAAGAAATACTGGGAGGAGTTAGCCCAGTTGTCAAGTGCAGTCTCAGATGAAGAGATTGAAATAGGAGATGATATAGAACAAGAAGAATTAATACCAATTGTAACTACCAAACAAAGGAGAGAATTCACCCAAAGCACAGAAGCAGCAGAGCAGCAATATACAGAGGAAACTCACTCATATACTGCAGGGGAGTTAACAGAGCTGGGTCAAAAATTTGCTCAGAAAGGAGGTGAAACAATTCTTGGTATGATTGCTGACCCATTAGCTTTAGCACCCCCTAATACACATACTGTAAAAGAGACATGGTCCGGACCAGACATGGTTCCTTTCACTGCACACATGAAAAACAAGCTGCTGGCAGGATCTCCCATTCATTTTAAAGTCCCATTGCTTACAATTTTAAGTGTTTTAGATGCCAAGTAGGGTGTAATTCATGAAGCTGCAATATTGCTGAGTCAGCTGGGTGAGTTAGAACACACAGGCGAGTCCATTCCTAGGCAGTGGGTATTAAAAAAGAGGGGTACAGAAAGGTTAAAAATCACCTGCAGGCAGATGTTCTTAAATTTGCTTCAGAGTGGAGTAGCAAAGGTTCAAACTGATGGCATTCCCACTGCTGATTTGTTTAAGCACTGGGAAAAACTGAAACAAAAAGTGAGGTTGAAATTAACCAAATAACAGAATGTGGCAGCCTGCCACATAGAGGACCTTGTCACATATTCGGTCCTGCTAATGAAGGGAAATAATTCATCCACATAGTGAAGAGGAATTGCTTTAACATAAGGAGAGGTCCTAGGAGATTAAATGATAGGAAGGCAGAGTCCAATAGCTGTGTATTGTAAAAGTTTTTTTTCCTTTTGTTTGTCAAAACAGGATTGCAGCCTCTGCCCCCTCCCATCTCAGTTTAAAAAACAAAAAAGAGTAGAGTAAAGATAGAGTAGTCCAACTCTACAGGATAAATAATAGAATGCTGTCGGTGGTTTGTGCCATTATGGGTTGTAATCTGTGGCTACTACTGATGGATGTTTTGAAAAAGCAGTGGCAGATGGTGTATTGGGACTAAAACTCTGCTGAAATGAGCCAAGCTGCCTTCGGTCTTTATGAAGGGGGTTAAAAATAACCACAGTATGTTCGGTATATTACATTTCGATAAGAGAGCTTACCGCAGTACACAGTGAGCCCGGGAGCACACGCCCCAGACCTTCAGCTTTTTTTAAGAACCATTCGCCTGACGCGTTTCATGTCCAAAAGACACTAATGCCTATGACTACGTTTCTTTTGGACACGAAACGCGTCAGGCGAATGGTTCTTAAATTTTGGAAATAAATGTAAGCTTTTTAACCTTTTACAACCTGACTGTGGCTTCACTATTTCATGGGTTCCAGGCTTGTGCCAGCCTCTTTACAAGTTTCTTTTATGAAGGGGGTCTGCTTGAAAATACATGTCGGTCTCATAGAAACACTGTTTGACTGTGTGCTGTAAAGCCTGCACTGTAACCTGCCCTTGGCCTAATTGTTTGAACAGCTATAATGAAAAATGCAGAGCAAAAGGGAAACCTGTAACTGTTTGGCCCCATGTTTGCCCAAGATATGTGTCTACAATTATAAAGCTGTATGTTGTAGCACACTCCTGGGGGGAAATTCACTAAGCGGTGAAAATTTGCTAGCGTTGCCTTCGCTAACGTTCACCGCACTTTGCCAGGTGAATTTTCACCAGCGCTACGCAAATTCACTAAAGTGAGAAGTTTCGCTAAGGTCGGCAACGGAAGCATAGTTGCGCTAGTGTTACTTCGCCAGGAAAATCGCATTTACGCTAGCGATGCCTAATTTGCATACAGCGCGTATTTCAAAGTCTAAAAGAAGTATATGTTACAGCCACTACATTGTACTACACAAGCCCAGGAAAAAGTTGTCCTATTGCCCTAAACATGTGCCCCCTGTATAGTTGAGTTGCCATATGTTAGGAAATATAGGGGGAAGGAGGGTAACCCCCCCAAAAATTTTTTTCTCTTTTTCAGACTATCACCCTAGAAAGGTAAAACACGCCAGCGATTTTTTGGGACTTAGAAATAATTTCCAATTTTTTTTTCAAACTCCTATCTATTGTATTGAACTTCGCCAGGTCTGATCTGGCGAAGTAACGTCTAGCATAAGTGGTGGCGTTCAGTAAAATGGTTATCTTAGTGAATTTTAGTAATTACGATCCTTCGTCAGTGCGCAACTTCGACTGGTGGTAGTGGTTAGTGTTGGTTATGTAAATTATGTGTCCAGAATATTAATGATCTGGTTGAGGTTGCAGGGGTAACTGTTAGTTATGTATACAGTAAATACTGTGTGTGAGCAAATTAGCTATTTGTAGACTGTCAATAGTTATCAATACCTAAATCAGTATATTTTGTAAGTGGTGGAATGTAACATAGCCATTTTTATATAACTGATTAATAATGATTTACAATATATACATCTGCTTTGATATATGAATATATTGAATGAACGTGTGTCAGGTACTATAGCTCCGCCGCTTAGCTCTTTAGCGGTTCCGATGGGGTAAAGAGAACCAAAATGCAAGCTTGGTAGTGGAACTGAGAAACGTGGGGAGGTGCAACTGAGGATATTGCGACTTCCGGGGTTTTGAAATTCATTTGAGCACACGCTTAGCCACCCTGTCAGTATAAGGTGATGCTTCTTTAGTGTCTAGGGAATAGGCCATTCTATCTAGGTGCCTCTGAGAGGACACAGTGTTAGTTTTTACTTCTGCCCTCCTTACTGCACAGTGGTGGGTTACTTTATCAACACAATATACAGGACAGATGTGTCCTGAATTTACTTACAGCGTAATCTGGACTATTCATGTGCTCAATGAATATTGTTATTTAACAGTTTGATTCCTAAACCCACCTACAAGAGAGAGTTTAAGGGCTTGACCTAAAGATTAACTCTCACTATTTATTTATTCCCCGTTTATCCTCTCACTATACCACTGTTTTAATTGCTTTCCCCTGTTCTCCACGTGAGTAATTGGGTGATGTAAGAAGGGAACAGTCTAATGAATTAATTACGCTGTAACCCCTATATCACACACATTAGATCGAATTCCACCCTTTCTATTAATTGTTTTTAATTGGTTTTATAAGTATTCCCCTCACAATTTATAACTTTTAGGAGATAATAAAAGTTATATTTTATCAGTTTTCCATTTAAGGCTCTTATGTTGTGGGTCCAATCATGTATACGTTTTATTTCACAATGAATTTCACATGGATTTACACTTTATTAACTTTATTTATTACAAAGGCCAATTTCACTAATTAATATAATCAATTCTTTCACGATGAATTAGTTGATCACATAGGTTTTTTTGGAAGTACAATCACTTATTTCAATTCACAAATAGATTGTGCGACTCTATATACAATACTATATAATTTTGTAATTATAGGAGTTGTCAGCACATCTATACCGAGTAGCTCATTACCTCTCGGTTAAGGGATTTCCTTAGGGAGCGACATTTGGTTAGAAGGTGTGGCAAACACCATTCCTTTCGTATCATACAGTAAATAGAAACCTACTGAGGATAAGGGGAGTCCAGAGTCCTTGTATGTGCCTTGCTGAGTAAACAATCATAGCCATTGTTATATAGTAAACATAGGTATTGTCACCCATCAAATAGCCTTAATAATCCCAGGCAGACAGCAGCCTCATAAACCCAATTCCTCTGATTAAGAGTGTTTGCTGTTTCCTTGAAAAAATTTTCCTATGCCAGCAGTTGGGGGTTTAACAAGAAATTTGGGGATAAAAGCACAGCCTTTGCCTTGGGCCAGGAGCTTCACCTTGGACTCCTGAAAGAGTCCTGGGAACTTGGATAATCGCTTGAGTATCGGGAACCTGAGGCTGCAGAGCTCCCCGATTGTGCTGATTGATTGATGCTGAACTGGCTATTCCTGTAGTTACCATTCATACGAAGCTATGTAAATGTTTTTAAATTCTACCTTCACTTGTGTGTGTGTGTGTGTGTGTGTGTGTGTGTAAGCTATTGCTCACAAGAAGTTTTATCAAAAGTTTTAATTATTGATCTTGTTTGGATATATTAATATTTTATTAATTAATATTATTAATATTAATAAAGGTTAGCCCCTTTATTTCAATTATATAAGCAAAAACATACCAAAGTATATTCACAGCTGATTATTAAAGAAGGGGAGGCCTCTATATCAGAATTCTAATTTTAGTGGTTTTAGAAACAAACAAGAAAAAGAAATTTCTCTAAAACCATGAATGCCAAGTAATTTATTAAAGCAATGTACAGAGGTAGGGGCTATAGCACTGCACTCTTGAATGAGGCCAAGGAGAAGGCAAAGAGTAAGTCAAGGATGGAATTAATGTATAAAACTACGGGGAACAAAATCGATCGCTTTTTGTGTCGACTTATTCAGCACAATCAGGCAAGGTGAAGAGCATAATACAGCGTCACTGGCATCTCCTCCAGATGGATCAAAAATTGAGTCCGTGGGTCATGAACCCACCGATCATGGCATATAAGAGAGATAAAAGTCTGAAGGACCAATTGGTCCATGCCATGAGCATCCCGAGTAAGAAACAGGGCACCTGGTTGAGTGGAACTAAAGGGATGTATAGGTGTGGCAGATGTGTGAACTGCAATTTTGTTGTGAGAACTGATCAGTTTAACCACCCTATGACAGGGAAACGATATCAGATTGGTGATTATATTAATTGCCAATCTGATTTCGTTATCTACATTCTTAAATGTCCATGCGGGAAATATTACGTTGGGGAAACTACGAGATCCCTGAGTAAGAGAATTGGGGAACACAGAGGTGATGTGAGAGCCAGTAGAAATACGTCCCCAGTGGCTAGACACTTTGTCCAGGAGAAACACCAGGTTATCCAATTGCGTTTCTTTGGGATAGAACATGTGAGTATTCCAACAAGAGGAGGTGACAAAGTTAGGCTATTGAAACAACGGGAACTGAAGTGGATCTATAAATTAAATACATTGTATCCGAATGGTTTGAATGAAGACAGGGAATTATCCCTCTTTTTCTGACTTATGTTGTTTATTTTGATTGATACTGTTTTGTTCATAAATTTTCTGTCAGGGGCTCGACTCTGAATAAGACCTCAGCCTGTGTGGTGGGTGGGATGTTTTTAGATTCTGATGTATGTCTTTTTATATTTTAATGAGTGTTATTGTATGTCACCTTGACAATTGAAATTGATGGATTGCTACCACGAGTTTGTAACAGTGACACTTATATCGGGAATTAGTTTGATGCAAGTACAATATGAAGATTTATGACTCATATTTGGATCACGGGACATTTAAGTGTCATATTTGGGAACCATGAAAGTTATGCATGTCTTTGGTGCGGTGAAGGACATTATATGAGCATTGCCCTCTTACTTGAAATAATGTTTCGATTGATTAATGAATTTATTTTGATGTATTTTCACATAGGTGATTTCGTAATGGTTTTAATATTTATATAGAGCACTAGCACTTTAGGATTTTATATTTTCACTATGATATATGAAACTATATGGTATATATATGATTGATGTACTTTTCTAAATAATCTTTTAACCATCAATTATCTGAATAACACTGATTTTGAATCCCGAGGAAGATTTGATACTACAGATCTATATATTTTTGGTATTATATATTGAACATCATATACTGTCAAAAGTTGCATTAGATTAAATAGGTACTTTGGACTGTAACTGTAGTAACATAATGAATGGAATTTTGGAATGTTTCACGAAGGGCTATGTATGTTAATTCTAATGATGATGTCAAACATTGATGCGACTGGTTGCTAAGTAACGATGCCTTTGATTACGTGGTGTTTATGCGCAGAGAGGACACATCAAATAGGCGCTGTGTGTGGGCGCAGAGAGGACGATTGCGGACCACATAGTTGGTGTACCGGAATATACTTCCGGGATACTGACGTATGCGGAAGTGACGTCACTAAATTTGCGAATGCGATGAGCGCGCGAAAACACAGCTATGCGACTTCCGATTCCACAGCAATGCAACTTCCATTTCTTCGGGTATTTAAACTACATTTTATGCACGTTCTTATCCCCTTGACAAAGGCCTTAGCGCCGAAACGTTGGGGTATTCTCACTTGGGGCTTGTGTATTCGCTACTTGTAGGTTGACATTTTTGCCTTGCCTTCCCTTCAGGGGTATGTATACTATAACCTATGCTGTGATCTACCCAACATTTTTGTATCTGATATGTAATATATTTGTTTTGTTATTGTGAATATACCAAGTAAAGCATACGTTTTTACATTCACCCCTTGCAGAGTTTGAGTATTTAATCATCCATGTAGTATAATTTATTAAAGCAGCCTAAACTCAAGCTTTTGCATTGTTGCCCAATGTTCAATAAGAAATAATAATAATGACACTAATGTACTGTAGTTATTGCAGTTTAGTATTGAATGCTACAGAGTAGGTTGGTAGTAGGTACCTCATCCCTTTGAATGGCCACTATATTTGTCGAGCAAATTAATTGTAGGAGTATGCTACAGACCCCATAATGTAAGTGAAGAGGAGGAGGTTTAGCTCCTGATGCATAAAAAAATGCTGCTAGTTTGTGGAAAGTAATGGTGGATTTTAATTACCCAGATAAAGACTGGAGAAATAATACAACCAGGACAGTTAATGTGAACAAGTTTATAAACTTCTTGCATGATAATTTCATGGTACAGGTTGTTGAGGAGCCAACTAGAAGAAATTACTATACTGGATATAGTGATCTCTAATGACCCAGAACATATAGCAAATGTGCAAGTAATTGAACCCCTGGGGTTAATATACCTGGTGCAAAAACACAAATATACAATGGGGCAACAAAAACCCTGAATCAGAAAAGCAAATTTTAGTGCCTTAAGAGCTGCCCTTCAGAGCATAGATTGGGGCATTATGTTATCTGTTACAGCAATAGTTGTCCTTTAAAACAATATAAAATTATTACTATTCTCAATTTAGCTGACCCTATGTGACTTAATATGGAAGTAAAGAAGTAAATACATAGTAACATAGTAAGTTAGGTTGAAAAAAAGGTACATGTCCATCAAGTTCAACCTTTTAACCTGCCTAACTGCTAGTTGATCCAGAGGAAGGCAAAAAAAACATCTGGTGTCTATCCAGATTGCCTCAGAGGGGGACAAATTCCTTCCTGACTCCAAAATGGCAATTGGACTAGTCCCCTGGATCGACTTGTACTATGAGCTATCTTCCATAACCCTGTATTCCCTCACTTGCTAATAAACCATCCAACCACTTTTTAAAGCTATCAAATGTATGTACGACTGATTCAGGGAGAGAATTCCACATCTTCACAACTCTCACTGTAAAAAAAACCCTTCAAAATATTTAAGAGGAACCTCCTTTCTTCTCATTTGGAATGGGTAACCTTGCGTCAGTTGGTAAAAACCTACTGTTAAATGAAGCACTGGAATTATGATATGATACCCTTATATATTTATACATAGTTATCATATCACCCCTTTTGCGCCTATTCTCCAGTGTGAACATCCCCAATTTGACCAGTCTTTCCTCATAGCTAAGATTTTCCATACCTTTACCAGCTTAGTTGCCCTTCTGTGTACACGTCTAATACAATCAGGCCCGGACTGGCCATTTGTGGGTTAGGGCAAATGCCAGATGGGCTGCTATAAGGTGCCATAGAAAGTCAGTATTTAGTGGGCTGGTGGGGGCTGTTTGGGCCTCTATGTGGGCTAATTGGGCCTCTGTGTACCTGAAATGCCAGGGCCTATTTTGATTCTCAGTCCAGTCCTGAATACAATAATGTCCTGTTTGAGCACTAGAGACCAAAACTGTACGGCATATTCTAGAGACCTTAGTGCAGTTTGAGACCAGCCTCTATTTAAGATTTTTTCAGACTCTTTCAGACTCGGTTCATCTGGTACCTAAGAGATGAATAAAATTTCAATATTTAAAAAGGGATCTCAGCTTATATCATTCTGATTAGAAGAAAGGAGGTTCCATCTAAATATTCTGAATGAGTTTTTTACAGTGAGAACTGCGAAGATGTGGAATTTTTCCCCTAAATAGTCATACTGGCTGATACATTAGATAGCTTTAAGAAGGGGCAGAGGGGGGTCAGGCCGGCTAGGCACCCTAGCCAACCCAGCTGGCCAGCTCGCTCCACTCTCAACTGTAGCTTGTGCAGGAATGCACAGTGACACTCGCATGCACATAAGTGCTGGTAGACGAGTGTAGTCCAGTCTAGGGGTAAAAATACTTGATAATGATTTATCCAAAGTCCTTGGAGTCCCCCCTTGTTGAAGTTACCAGCAAATTCAGAGTTGAGGAATGCAGAAACTTAGCAGGCAGGCGAATCTGTAAAAGAAGGCAAAACTGGTGAGAGTTCTCTTGGAGCTTTGGTGTAATGCTGCCCACACGTGACACCCCAAGCTTACTTTGGGGATAAGAACTCCTTGGCTTCACAGGAATTGGCCGAAATGAGCTTGACCATCACAATACAAACACATACTGGCTTAGCATCTCCGGAGTTGTTCCTGCTCAGAGAGATGTGCCTTTCCAGTATGTATAGGTTTCTCCAGAGAAGCAACACATTTGTGAGATGAGGCATTAGTGACCCTAACCGGGGAATCAAAGATAGTTCAGAACGCCTGAAGGAACTCTTTAACATTAAACGTCAAGAGGTGTTGCCCACTCAGGCAGTTTACCCTCCAAACGAGACATCACACAATCCACTTTTGCCCGCTCAGAAGTATATTGTGAGGGTGGAAATTCAAATTAAATAACTTGAAGGCTTGCAGGTCCCCATTGTAGTGAGGAGGAGGGGGGATGCATGGCATACGAGCCGGTGGGACCAATTGTGAAGGAATAACCATGGCGGGGGATTCCCCACAGCTGGAGAAGTGGGGGGCATATTAGAAATAAGCGTATCAAGTACTTGCCCAATGCGGACTTGCTGAGTCTCATACACTTCCATGTGGGATGCCAGCCCCCAGAGCGCTCCTCTGACATCTGGCGTAGCTTCCTCAGAGGGGTCCATGGCCCAAGTATAATGTCAGGGGGGCCTATTGGCTCCCAGTGGGAGTAGTCAAGACCAAGGATGAAGCTAAAGGTTTAAAATCCAAGTTCAAGCTACAGGCAAGGATTCAGGAATAAAGCGTAGTCAAAATCCAGGCAGGATCAATAGGCAGGCAGGAGGAATCAAAGTCAAAGTTCAGATAGGGTCAAAGTTCAGAAATCAATATAACACAATAATTAAAGCAGGAATGTTCACAAACAAATCCTATACTTGGGCACTGAACCGGCATCCTGGGCGTCCTTTTATTTTAATTTGGCGCCTGTTCATGACGTCATTGCGCTGGCGTCCAAATGCTGGCATCACAGCGCCAGCACATCCGCTACCCACATGGTAGCTATGGGCACCACCATTTTGGATTCACCGCCAAAGGGGATTGACGCCCCGACCGGCGCTCGTGACAGAGACAAAAGGAAATACAGAAGAGAAAGTCACACTGGGAGGACAAGAGAAATTACCACAGAGATACAAAAATGGATACAGAACTGGGGGGATACCACAAGCGGTATATAGAAAAATTATGCTAAAAAAACATTTTGCCAAAGAAACCCAGATAATAAAAATCTATGCAACAAATCCTATAAAAAATCCCATTGAAAAATATGCAGATAAAATATGTACTGCATGCATATTGAGCTTAAAAATAAGTCAGACTTTATTCCATTTAAAGAGAAAGGAAATCCCATACAACTATATGAGGAAATTATAAAAAGAGACCTTAGACAGCTACAATATAGGTGGGAAAATAAATATAAGAGGAATTACAATCTAACTAAAGAAGAAAATAAAGTACTAATAAGACTAACAAAGGACAGAGAACTGTTCATTAAGCCAGCAGATAAATTGAAGTTAAGAAACTTTGAAATTCCACTGATTTGATTGAAATTTTTGAAAATAGTTTTTTCGATATAAAACTGACCTTTTTCAAATAGGTCGATTTTCGATCGAATAAAAATCGTTCGAATTATTCGCATGCATCGTTTGATTCGAACAATTTTGGCCAAAAAATTTAGATTTTCTAAAAATTTCAAACACACTCCTTAAAGGTTTGAGGAGGTCATATATTGCTAAAAGAGCAATTCAGCAGGTTTAAAGGTGGAATAGGGTTGAATTTACATTTTTTAAAGAGACGCGTTTTAAAATTCGATTCCAATTCTAATCAAATTTTGGCCTATTCGATATTCGTAGTAGCCAAAACTTACATTGAAATTCGAATATTTCAATTCGAATTATCAGTTCGACCCTTAGTCAATATGCCCCATAGTGTGGTGAATACAAATAACAGCTTTTGAACACAAAAACAAGTGGTTTTATATATCAAACAATATTAACTAATGTTTGTTTGTTTTATCCTGTGCCTTTCGGCACTGGCTTCTATTATATGAACTGTGATTTGGGACTTGAGGGTATACAAGTATAAGCTGGCAAAGGGATTGTGATCTCAATTGTACCTTGGGAAACTGTACAGTTTT
>CM044443.1:61843376-61856227 GCA_024363595.1 Xenopus borealis | reverse complement strand
AGCCAGGCAGGGTCAAACGCAGGAACCAGAAAAACTAAGCTTTACAGCAAGGCAAAGGCACCAGGAGCAAACCCTATAACGGGCAGTGAATTGCAGCAAAAAACGGCTGCGCCTTTAAGGGGACCCGGAAGTGCGCCACATGTGCCTAAGAGGAAGCCGGCCATCCCCCCACTAGACCACCAGGGTAAGTTCCTTACAAGTTTATACCAAGCTTGATCTTAGGGGGGCTTATAACTGATACGTATCAGGGAAGGTGATGAATGGAAAACAGCGTTTAATACCAGGGATGGCCACTACAAGTACCTTGTAATGCCTTTTGGTCTCTGTAACGCCCCCGCTGTGTTTCAAGAGTTTGTCAATGACATCTTCCGGGATCTGCTGAGGGTATTCGTAGTGGTCTACCTTGATGACATTCTTATTTTTTCTCCCAACTTAAGTGAACACCGTAAACATGTTTGTGTGTTATGAGAAATGTAAGTTTGAGGTCTCTTCCGTTCAGTTTTTGGGATTTATTATTTCAAACAAGGGGCTAGAAATGGACCCAGGCAAGGTGAAGGCTGTCCTAGATTGGGCCCAACCCCTTTTATTATGTGCAATTCAGAGATTTCTTGGTTTTGCCAATTATTATCGTCAATTTATTAAGAATTTTTCCCTCATTGTGGCTCCCATCACTAATTTAACTAGGAAGGGTGCTGACCCCAGTATGTAGCCTCCTGAAGCCTTACAAGCGTTTGAATTCCTCAAAAAGGAACTCAGCTCTGCCCCTATTCTTCAACACCCCGATTCTGTACTTCCATTCATTGTGGAAGTAGATGCCTCTGAGGTTGGTGCTGGGGCAGTTCTTTCTAAAAGGCACCCGACAACCAACAAGCACCCCTGTGCCTTTTTCTCTAGGAAGTTTTCGCCTGCAGAGGTGAATTGTGACATTGGGAACAGGTAGCTGTTGGCTGTCAAATGGGCCTTCGAGGAATGGCGGTATCTCTTAGAAGGTGCAAAACATTTGGTGATGGTTTACACTAAACATAAAAACTTACTCTACATTGAGTCTGCTAAATGCCTAAATCCAAGGCAAGCTAGGTGGGCTCTATTTTTCTCAAGGTTTAATTTTACTCTAACATTCAGGCCTGGTACTAAGAACACCAAAGCATTCTCTAGGAGTTTTGAACCAATTTCCTCAGACGTTAGCAAATGCACTCCCATCATTCCCCAAGAGTTGATCATAGCGAAGTCTTTATTATCTCGTTTTGTCTGGTGGCCTTCTTTCAAACAAGATGCCAAGGTTTTTGTAAACTCCTGCCCAATCTGCCAAAGGTCTAAAACATCCCGTAATTCTTCCCAGGGTCTGTTAATTCCTTTACTCATCCCGAAAAAACCCAGGTCCCATCTTTCGATGGACTTGTGGATTTGCCCCTTCCCAAGGGAGGACGTTAATATGATTGGTGGTGGATAGGTTCAGTAAGATGGCCCATTTTATGCCTCTACCTCACCTCCCTTCTGCTAAGACCTTGGCTAATCTATTCATTATCCACATTTTTAAGTTACATGGTTTTACCAAAAATATTGTTTCTGACAGGGGGGTTTAGATTGTTTAGTTTTGGTGTGCTTTTTGTTCTTTGATTCGGATAGAGTTATCTTTTTCCACTGCTAATCATCCCCAGACCAACGGTCAAACTGAAAGGGTGAACCAGTCTCTCGAACAGTATTTCCGATGTTATATAGCTGTTTGTCTACCAAAAATATCAAGCTTAGGGTTCCTTCTCTCAAGCTAGGAACCTCTTCTGTTCGGCTTAAGTTACCTATTAATTTAAAAATTTCTGATTCTTTTCATGTCTCCCTCCTCAAACCTGCCACTCAGGTCCATCATTTGCCTGTTTCTCCCCCAGTATTGGTTGAAGGTCAGCCTGAATATGAGATCCAAGAGCTCCTTGATTCTCGCCTTGTGCGTGGTAAACTTCAATACCTTATTAAGTGTAAGGGCTATGGATTTGAGGAGAACTCTTGGGTCTCAGTTGATGACATCGAGGCTGATCGCCTCAGGAGACAGTTCCACTCTAAATTTCCTGGGAAACCTGAGGGTCCAGTGCCCCCCCCTAGAGAGGGGGGCAATGTAAGAAAAACTCACCCTGGTGGTCTAGTGGTGGTTCGGCGGGAACGCCCGCCGCACCGGTCCACTGCGCTAGCTCCTTAGTGCGTCTGATTCCTGTGTTTGACCCTGCCTGGCTACTGACTACTCTGATATCTGAAACCTGACCCATGCCTGATACCTGATTCTGCCTCATCCTCATCTGATTGATCACCCGGTTTTGACCCGGCCTGTCTGACCTCGAATCTGCCTAATCCCGCCTGTACTGTGACCTTTGGCCTTAAAGACTTTACATACAGTCATGCCCCATTGCTGGCCACAACTCCTGCCCTATACCTCTCGTTTAAGTCCAGGTGGCATCTGAGTAGCTGAGGGCTCCTCCCGAAGCCAAAGGCGGTCACACTATTGGTGAAGCACGAGCCGAGAAAAAAAAGATTTTAATTCAAATTTTCGAATAGTTTTCGTGGCCACTTCGACCGTCAGATTTTAAAAATTCAATTGAATCGAATGATTCGAATAAAAATCTATTCGATTATTTGACCATTCGATGCTCGAAGTACTTGCACTTAAAATTTTAATTTGAATCCCTAGTTCGCCAGATTAAACCCACCAAATTGCTGTAGAACCCTATGGGAAGCTCCCATAGGGTTTTTCAGGGTTTTAAGATGGAATAAAAAAATGGTTAAAATCGTTCGAAATGTTCGATTCAAACGATTTAATCGTTGGATCAAATTTTTTTAATTTGATCGTTCGATTGATAGAATTGCGTTAAAACCCTTAAAATTCGAAGGGTTAAAATTTGATCCTTAGTAAATCTGCCCCTTAGTGTTAAAGGCTGTGTTTATCCTGAGCCATTTCAGAAGGAAATTAGAACGTGCTTGTAAAAATCCTGGGAGTTACAGATTTGGTAATTGTGAACAATGTATTCTTATCAAACAATCCAACATGTTTGACAATGATAAAGTGCAATTTAAAATGAATCACTAAATAACCCATGTGATCTATTTATTGTTTGCCATTGTGGTAGCTTGTCAGTTGGAACAACTGTAAGATCATTTAAAAGTAAAATATATGAACATATTTTGGATATATTTAATTCTAATCTACTGTCGGCATAGATATACAGGATGTTGTTAAAAGGTCACTTTGTTTCACAGTATTGTTACACTTGATAAAGGGCGTGTGTGGCCCGAAACATGTCGTGTCGAGTGGTCAAAATACATACATTGTAGCAGTTTATCTGCCTTGGATTGCTCTCCTCATTTCCTTGATGGTTTATGCTGAAGTGCTACGGTGAAGTGTTAAGAGGAAAGAAGCATCACTATCTTATTAAGTTTGGCAGTGCGCTGTGTTTGGATATTAGATATACATATTTATTGATTTCATTATGGCCTCTATTCTGGTTCGTATTTGCAAGGTATAGATCACCTTCATTGTAATATAAGAGGAGGTGATCTTGAAAAGAAAATACACCAATTGGAGATTTCCTGGATTTTCTATGGATTAAATACATATAATCTGATTTTGGGTTCAATTCAAGTTTTTTTTGTAAAAAAAAAAAAATATATATATATTTTTTCATAAAACAAATAATTTTGTGTGTGTGTTATTATTTGGGTTATGTCTATTGTCTATAATATAATCTATGTTATTATGATAGCTGGTTTGTCTATTGATCAATAATACCATGCTAGCAAAAAGGAGTATATGACCTTTGATTTTCTGAATAATTTTTGTTTTCAGCATCAGTTCCATCTTATATATTTTGGCTTACAGCCAGTTAGTATTTTAAAATGCTTCAGTTGAGAGATATGGATATACTGTGGTCAATGGATGAGTGTCTATGTAACACGGTTCACGGTCCTGATCAGGTTTTTGCATGGTCCAGATAGGTTTCCGTCTCTTGCCCTGCTCTATCTGTTTCTACACTATGCTGCCTGTGTGTGTGCTATACTCTGCCTGCCCTATGCTGCCTGTGTATGCCCTGTCATATGCTTCCTATGGGAGGTTAGCCTGGTGGGATTGTCTTTCAGATCAAATTAGTTTTATCAATTTCATTGAACATTTCTTCTGCAATGACAGAGAAGAATTGAAAAAAGAGAATAGCATTCAAAATAATTAGGGTAATTAAATAGAAAATATAGCTTAATTTTGCAAACACTTTACCATATAAACCTGTTCCACTTTTTTTAATTTGGAAGCCTATTCCAAATTCTGCATATTCTCCCTTTTATTAATGTGCCACTTTCATATTTAAAGAGCTCCAGTGAAGTTATGTGGCCACCTGCAGTGTTCTACCCTTCTGCTCAGACAATAAGAATTGCAATGCAGGTATTGTATGATGCAATGCAGGTATTGTATGATGTACAATATAAACAGACACAATGCTACTGTTTTATTGTCAAAGCAGGGGAGTATTTTGAAAAAAATAATTTCTTGTAATTTTGCTGCGATCTTGTTCTGGTGTATAATTAATATATGGTGGTCTCAATAAAGGTCTTAGAAAAGGACCGAACTGTTAACCTTTTTAAAATGTGATTAATAAAATCTGTGATTTTTTTTTTTTTTAAATATCCCTGTTTCAGTTTCGGCTCCAATACTCAGGTGTCTTCAGGAAGTGAACACTACATACAATGCATCTTTTTTATGGTGAAAAGTGGTGCAAAAAAGTATGATGTCATAGGTGGGTGTAAACACAATCAATAGACATATCTTATATTGCATACAAGTGCATCGGTGAATCTCAAATTCTATTGTAAACCAGAATTTCAATCCACAGTTATACTCAGAAATAGCTGAACTTAGTGCACATTCAGTGAAAAGTTTGTGCTAAATACATTGTGAACGTCAGAGTTAAAAACAGTGCCATATAGCTCTAACAACTTTTAGGGAAAGCAGATATAGATCGACTTACCCGATAGAGGCTGTCTGCGGCTATTGTCACCCTTGAACCCCTACATGCGTGTCACGTAAAAGTGAAGTTTGCCACTTACAGTGAGCAATTTTTCTATTTAAAGGCAATCATACATTTATAATATTCAGAAGGACCTGCACTCCAAAGTTAGTGAACCATCACATTTTATTATTCAAGCTTGTGTATCCAACATTTTGGCCCACATTAGGGTCTTTATCTGTTTTAGAGATATTTATTCAGACTTTTGGTCTCCATTTAAAAATATTCCATCACTAGGTAATAAATAAATGAATGCAGTGGCATTTCAGGGGATGCGGTCACCTAAGGCAGGAGCCCCAATGCCGCCCCCTTTCAACTTTTAGCATTTGAGTGGGTCCATGGGGTGCCGCATCGCTAGTACATGGAGCACTATTGTGCTCACTGTACTAGCAGAGCCTAGTTTCCATATTATAAAATGGAAATTCGGTTCTTGAAGTTACCAGAGGAGGCTTTTTGCCACACCTGGTAACTGACTGCTCCATGCAACTTTTATTATATAACCACATTAAGCTGGCCATAGACGTGCAGATTATTAGGCTATATGGAAACAAATAAACATCTGTTCCAATCTTCTGACCTGCAACTAACCATTCAGTATAAAATAAAGTAGTCTTTAGAGAACTAATCACACAATGTGTGGGCCATTAATTGCCAGGCAGCAATCGCAGGAAAATATATGTCCGACAAATATTCGTGACAGTCTCCCATTGATATTGTCGGATATGCAATACATGCAGAGATATTATTGTTAGCCAATATAAATCTTTTAGCCTGTCTGATCGACTAAACAACTGATCACCGTGGCATGAAAAATGATACACACTGTCCAAAAATTCATACAAATTTTTGTTTCCAACAAAAGTATCTTTGCGTCTATGCCAGCTTTAGTCCTCATGAAATAGTGCGTTAGGAGAAAATGATATTATGCATGTGCTGGTTGCAAAGAGCAAAAAACAATAACAATGTAACATGAACATTTTATTGTTATATGATATAAACACTATATTAATTCACAAAAGGCTTACATCCAGTTGCTGAAGAATTGTCTGAAAAGAGGAGACTCATTTCCCTCTGACACAACTTGAACCTACAGATAAAGAGTTTAAAATAAATAACTAGGTTAAAACAAAATGCTGATTGTTAAAAGCCAAACTAAATGTTGAAAGACTCCAACCTGAGTTGTGGGAGAGTATTTCATGAGTGACAGAAACTCGTTGGCAGTCTTTAGACTACTCTCTTGTTCTTCTTTGTTGGCTTTCCTACCTGTAACAATTTAATTTTTACATTGGTTATATAGAACGTTTTTATCCTACTATTCAACCCACACCTCCTTTACAAGATGCGTCAGATGGCAGAAATATAATCTAATAAATCTAAAATATATTTCATATATACTTTCATAACCTGGCAAAGGTTAATGTTAATAGTCTAAATAAACAGTCCTCCTAGTTATATATTATATTATATATAGTGATATGGGCTTAGACAAAATCTAAATATCTGAGAGTCAATTGCTTTCTAAAATATACTTTTTTTTTATACTGCCAAAAAATATTTTTTAAATGGGGATTTTTTTCAAATCTATTTATACTTACTCCAAGAATATATCCAGCTGCTGTCTCACTCTGTAAACTATATCATAACCTACCTTTCCACACATAGATTCTTCCAACACAGTCTAAGATGAAGCAATCATCAGAGATCAGTTGCTCCTTATGGAAGAGTGCACCGTCACCCACACAAGTGACTTGCATCTGTCCACTTGCATTAGATACCTGCAATGTGTACAAGTGTTAAAGAAATGCATTATTTAACTCTAAAGAAGTTTCACTTTAAAAAGTTTGCAATAAATATTTTTCTTCAATTTAACATGAAAGGTAAAGATTTTTATTGTACAGTTGGCTGACCCTTTATGTGCCACTGTAGAACCTATGGTCTGTGGGTTAAGGTTGTCCTGAAAAAAAATATTTAGATATTAACTGTATGTAAACTAAAAGTTTCTACAAGACATTCCCCTGAAGAGAGAGCAATAACAAGATAGCAAACTTATTGCCTTATATTACACATGGGGTAAATGTTAAAGAAAACTTGTCCTGGCACGGTCTGTGTACAAACTGTTAAAACAAAGCTATCCACTTGGTCCTATTACCAAAACCTTATAAACCCCTTACCTTATAAAGAGTTGCCCCCTTTGTGTGCCTTTCATCAGCCTCTTTGTCATCTTCAACATTTGCATCTCTGAGGGATCCTGGTCGCTGTCCCAGAATCTGTAGGAAGACATGAGCATGCACTGATTTTAATTGAAGCTATTATTAACCCATAACTTGTAAGATTATTGTCATATATTATCACATGCTTGGTGGGTCATCATAAGCCTAATGAGTTTGTTTTTTCTATTTTTCATTGGATACCTTTATCATCTCTTCTGGCTCTTCTCCTTCATGTATAATCTCAACCTTCGCAGCTCCACTCCTCTCACTATCTCGTATTTGATATGCCAGATCACGCGCATGGTTCCTCTCCAACATATTTGATTGCGACCCAGACCAAATAAAAATAGACTACCATGATACAAAATGAGAAGATGTTATAAGGATAATGCATGTGTAACATGGAACCCTTTCTAAGCAAAATTATTATTTTATGTCTTTATGTATGCAAATTCAGTCCATATATATTTACAATGATCCAGAGAAAGGCACTCAAGAGTCACATGTACACTTTAAAAACCTTGGTAAAGGCCCCAACCTCACTCCTGAAATCAGCAACTACCACATTATTAGTAAAGGATTGCATAACTAAATTTAAATCATGAGATAGGAGCTTATGCTTTTTGGCTTTCTCTGTTACATAGTAAGTTAGGTTGAAAAAGACACACATCCATCAAGTTCAACCTTTTTTGCTGGATGCAAGGAGTTGGTAATTGTGAATGACGTCTGTGTGTTTGAGTGTTACCTGACTGAGGTTAAAAGCTTTTTCATTTTCTTTGTATGTGGAGTAAGCTGGTGGATACATTTAGTGCATTTATTTTGTCTTTTCTTTCTGGGTTATAGTTTCTACGGGGCACTTTTTTTGAAGGGGTTGATTTTTTTAATGCTGGTAGCACGCATCATTTTTACCCTCAGGTAATCAGGTAAATTCTCACCAGGCTTTGTACTCTTTGGATTGATACCTCAACAAGTGTGAAATGTTGCATGTGAATTGAGTGTTTAGCAGGTGTTAAAAATCTAAAGGTTTTTAAAACTAAAAAGGCATTTTGAGGAATTGCACTTGGAAGACTGTAAGCAAATCAGACATGTTAATGTATGTACGGAAGAAAGGTAAACACTACCCAAGTGTATTCTCATTCAGGAAGCTGCTCCATGTAGAAAAGTGCTGGGGGAAGGCAGATGTAACCAGGAAAAAATATCAATATTTTGCTTTACAAATACAGTAAATAGTGACAAGGTCTTGTTAAATTTGGAACACTAGTTCTTTAAAGAAGTACAGACTAAATGTTATTATGTCAAATTCATTTTGGGGTTTTTAAATGACAGATACTTTGGTAATCCTATGCACAGTAGCCATCAAACAGTTCAGTGGAAGTCTGGCTTTCATATTTAGGATGTTTTTTATTGGTATCCAATGCTAGTAGATAGATATGGTTGCCCATTTTGGATTTGCCTGAATGTGTACTTTCCAAAACATATGGTTTTGGGGTCAAACATGTTTCTTTGTCTCTGACGCTATGTGGGAGATAAGATTTAATTAAAGCTGACAAATTTGGTTCAGTATTTTTGGCTCAGTATTTTGGAGTAGAAAGACATGGTTACCCATTTTCACCTGGATGTGGACTTTCCATAAACATATGGTTTTAAGGGTCGAAATTGCTGTAAATGTTGATTTTTGAAGTAACCTCCAGGAAAATTTGTATGCGATAACTTAATTTTTGGGTCACTAAACACCAGATACTTTGGTAATCCTATGCACAATGGTCATCAAACTGTTTAGTGGATCCCTGGCATTCATATTTAGGATGTTCTCTATTGGTACCTAATGCTATGTAGGAGATGAAATGCTAGAAATGCATTAGAGGTACTTCAGGTATTTAATCAAAACCAACAAATTTCGGGAAAACATTGCTACTCAGTAGTTTGAAGTAGAAAGATGCAGTTAACCATTTTAGTTTGTGTACTTTCTAAAAATGTATGGTTTGGGGGTCAATGTATTTTTTTTGTAAATATACGTTGTTTGTAAAGTAAATGCATTTATTATTCAGTAACTGATATATTATTCAAATTGCAGATGATTGCTCACTAGTTAATCACATTTTTATTTAATTAACTGAATAAAATGCAACTGTCACTTAAATTAAAATGCACTTAAATATGGAGAGTGAGGGTTGTCTGAACTGAAACAGAAAGTCTGAGGATACTGAGCAAAGTAACCCATCTATTGTCCACTGGTCAGAAAATGAATTTAACCGACCAGTAAATACTACCTCTGTGTACTCTGCTTGGATGTGGGAAAGCACCAGCAGCCAGAAGAAGACATGCTAGCAGAGGATTCCCACATACCAAAAATTGCTTCTTAGAGTTATGGATGACTAGTTTGACTAAAGCCAGGAGCAAGTTGGAGAAAAGGACTTTCTCTAAATTGTCTCTGGATACTGGATGTCCAAAAATAAAAAGCACGAGGGAAAAATGTAACCAGAACTGCAGGTGAAGTTTCCTCAAAAGAGTTAAAAGTAAGTTAAGCTTGAAACACAGACTCCCCTTTACTGCACAACGGACAAACAGCTGGGGAGTCTGTAAAATGAGCCAAGTAGTCTCCCATGCTCAATACACCATGTAGCATTCTCCATCTCTAGTCTCCAGTGGGACACCAAGCTGGAATAAAGGGATTGCCACGGAGGCCTCTCGTCCTCATTAAGCACCAACCTTCAGATGGTATCATGGCAGGAAACAAGGGCAAGGAAGTATACAGTGTGAAGCATGAGAGAGTACCCCATTTTTCTTGTCATGTCATGAAAGCATGTCAAGGCGAGAAGCTTCTTAGGAAACCCTTGAATTCAATGATAAACAATTGCCGGTCATACCCCATGTTATGTACCGGTGATAAAAGCTTGATGCTAGGGTACACCACTCTGGAGAAGGATTTACGTATAAGTATCTCTGTATCTGTTGAAGATAGAAGGTGTGCACTTGATAGCGTATACACAGGGCCGGATTTACCCTTCTTGCCCCCCTAGGCCCAGTTACTCCCAGCTACTCTGCTGCCCCCCCCGCACATTTTCTGGAAGTGAATCTTTATCCAATCCTTTATGCAAAATAAAATAACACAGACAATAAAATGGCAATGACCTAGAGAAATCATGCAACATATAGTGATTTTAATTTAATTGCATACCCTCCCACACTGCCACGCTTCAAATCACATAAACTATTTAAACCACACAAACTTGATTTAAACCAATGTTAGTGATGTCCCCCATTCCGATTAGAAGAAAAGAGGTTCCTACTAAATATTCAGAAGGGATTTGTTACAGTGAGAGCTGTGAAGATGTGGAATTCTCTCCCTGAATCAGTGGTTCAGGCTGATACATTAGATAGGTATAATAAGGGGTTGGATGGTGTTTAGCAAGTGAGGGAATATAGGAATATGGACGAGTTGATCAAGGGACTCGTCCCATTGCATCTTGGAGCCAGGAAGGAATTTTTCCCCCTGTGAGGCAAATTGGAGAGGATTCAGATGGTTTTTTTTGCCTTCCTCTGGATCAACTAGCAGTTAGGCAGGTTAGATATAGACTTAAAAGGTTGAACTTGATGTACGTGTGTCTTTTTTCAACATAACTTACTATGTTACTATATTTTTTACAGTGAGAGCTGTGAAGATGTGGAATTGTCTCCCTGAATCAGTGGTATAGGCTGATACATTAGATAGGTATGAGAAGGGGTTGGATGGTGTTTAGCAAGTGAGGGAATACAGGGTTATGGAAGATAGCTCATAGTACAAGTTGATCCAGGGACTGGTCCCATTGCCATCTTGGAGTCAGGAAGGATTTTCCCCCCTTTCAGAGGCTTTAGATGGATCAACTAGCAGTTAGGCAGATTATATATATATATACTGTATATATAGACACCTTTTTATATATAGATGCAAAGATGTGTCCCTTGTTTTGATAAGTTTGCCTGTTAATTGTGCTCCAGTGGACAGTGGCAGCCGCAGTATCAGTTAATATTAATTATAAAATAAAAAAGTAAGTCGCTTTCAAAATCTTAGCAGCAACATAATGTATGTAGTTCTTATTTCTCAGCAGACAGCATAGCACTATTATTTATATCATTAATTAATTAAATTAACTTTTTAACCTACCAACTGTTGCAAAAATTAAAAAGTATAAAGCAATAACTTCTGCCACAGCCACTTGTAGCTGAATGATTTCAGTTGCAGGCTTGCAGCAAGGGTCGGGCCTTGGGCGGGAAGCCAGCCAAATTCACATCACATGCACTCCATCCTGACTCCTGTGCTGTTGCACTGCATTGACTTGCACTATGCACAGTGCGCACGTAGGTGACACGGCTCAAGTCACTTGCTCAGCCTCAGTCATAGCAGCTCCCCCTCCCTCCCTCCCTAGTCAGACTGAGGCCTGCGACGCGCCGTGTGACGCATGCGCAGTCACATGACCGTGCACAAAGCCCGGAAGAGACCATTTGCAGACTGCACCACCGGCGCCACAGGCAGCTCAAAGACTCTGTCTGAAAGAAGACAAAGTAGAGCTGACAGGCGCGCCGCGCACAGCAGGAGCCCGGTTGGAGCGCACGCCTGCCCACCTAACAGTCATCATGACATTCACAATACACAAGCCTGGAATTGTAACGGACTGCCTGGAGGTCCATTTTATAATTATTATAAGTTCTGGAGAAGAGATGTTAGGGGCATCTGCTTGCCGCCCCTAACATCTTGCCTTTCCCTAAATCCGGGCCTTCGTATACACCCAACTCCCTGGCCTCCCACTCTTCAGGGTGGGCTTGAAAGACCTGCAGAGACCAGGGCTTTCCCATCCAGAGAAAGTCCAGTAACTGTCTGGATCTTGGAGCAATGAATTCTTGAATAGCGAGGAGAGGAGACCACCAGCCGGTTTATCACCAAAGCTAGTCTAGCTGTGAGGGCCTTCCAGAAGGCCTAACCAGTTGATCCAGGCATATGAGGTAGAAGCATACACTTCCTGACACTCTTGTGCCCATTCCACATCAACCAGGTCCTGGGCCACAAGGATTACATCAGCATATGCTGAAAGAACAACCCTCATGTTGGCTTCTCTGAACACCAGCCCCATGAGCCTTTTTCTTAGGAGACACAGGAAGTGTTTAATGGCCAGTACATACGTTGTACTGACAAAGGGCATCCTTGCAGAATTCCTTGACCAAAAACCAGAGGTGCAGTCAGAGAACAGTTGATTTTAACCAAACACTTTGCAGAGGCATACAATGTTTTCAGACAGCCTATAAACATCGGGCTAAAGCTATGGTCTTACAGCATGCCTTATATTGGTAATCCACCCTGTCAGGGAGAGAAAAGTGAGAGATAGACCAGCCCTCCAGGCAAAATGTAGTTAAAAACACATGTAGTCAGAAAATTTAATCAGAAAGACATTATCAAAAAAAATTTGACCAGGGACTGTATAGGACTGATCAGGATTAATCACCTTTGCCAGCACAGATTTGAGCCTGAGTGAGATAGTTTAGGCTAATTCTTAATAAGGCAGAGATCCCCCTTCTTAGGCTGGGGACAGACAGGGAGATTCTGGGAGATTCAGTCGCCTGGCGTTTAATA
>CM044443.1:61800099-61811079 GCA_024363595.1 Xenopus borealis | reverse complement strand
TTTTTTTTTTTTTTACTTCCTTGTTTTGTGACAGTCTCATGACTTTTTTTGATTCGGTTCGGCCAGGCACAAGCATTCGGCTGAATCCGAATCCTGCTGAAAATGGACGAATACCGAACCGAATCCTGGATTCGGTGCATCCTTACTGTTTACCCATTTATGTTTGCTGCCCAATTTATTTCGTCTTGTTGCCTGACCCCACTCTGTCATACATCCTATTGACTGTAGGCTACCACTTCACCATCTCCATGTTCCTTTCCAGTTGCATCTCTCAGTATATATTTCCTTTATTTTCCCTTGTGGACTTTCATGAATAAATGGGGGCCCTTCATATCAGGTTCTTTGGTGGGCCCCAGGTGGCCCAGTCTAACCCAAGCCTAATTGAAATAGTCACATACCTAGCATTGCAGTCCTTTATACTTTAACAACAAAGGAGCTTTCTTGATTTAAGTGTCCTGCAGGTTTCCTCCACGATCAGCCACTCTGCCGCCTCCCTTCAGAATCAGCGCTGTTGCTTGGCGTTCTGATCATGCGCAGTTAATCATTCTCAATTTAGCACATGCGCAGTGCAGGGGAATCAGCGTCTGAAAAAAACTTAGTGCCGGAGCAAAGCTGACCTCTGAAGACACGCCTATCAAAGCTCTCAACCAATCGCGCCATAGCATTGATGCTATGGCGACTTTAGAATTTTCAGCGTTAACTCTCAGCTCCCCCTGCTCATATTTCTGCTGCTGACTGCAGGGAGCTTGGAAGAGAGCCAAGGTATTTAACTACTTCACTGCTGTTTCCAAACCAAGGCTAACTATGTAAGTTCAGGCAGGGACGATTGGTTGAGAGCTTTGATAGGCGTGTCTTCAGAGGTCAGCTCCGGCACTAAATTTTTTTCAGACGCCGATTCCCCTGCACTGTGCTAAACTGAGAATGATTAACTGCGCATGATCAGAACGCCAAGCAACATTGCTGATTCTGAAGGGAGGGGGCAGAGTGGCTGATCGTGGAGGAAACCTGCAGGACACTTAAATCAAGAAAGCTCCTTTGTTGTTAAAGTATAAAGGACTGCAATGCTAGGTATGTGACTATTTCAATTAGGCTTTTTACTGAATAACATATTGTGTTAAGGGTTGACATGTCCTTTAAGATCAATGGAGGGTTTGCTCAACCTCCTGCTCAAAAAGTAGCAGAGTGCCAGGGAGTTCCCCAACCCTGAGGGGGTGCCCTGCCCAATAACCTGCTGGCTGTCAAATCACTATTTTGAATTATCAAACGCCTTTTACAGAATTTGGGTCATGTGGGACAAAACGCATCACAGAGTCCTACTGAATAAATTTTAATGCAGTATAAGTCCTATAGTGAAATGTTTATCTAAAATACTTTTGGTAATGGTAATTGAGAAGCGGTATCCGCTTTCAGAGAGATGCATTCCATGGTGGAACACACAAGCCAGTATTTTTCAGTGCCATCTTGTATGCAGCTTGAAGGTGGATGCATAGGAGGGAGCAATAAGCAGAGTGGAGTCTGTAACACTGAGTGACTGCTGAGTCCTTAAGCGATGAAAACGATCAATTAGGATACAGAAGTGCCTGGAGAAGGGTGATGGGGATGCCAGTAAGTTATAATTGTTACCCAAATAGTGTACAAACATATTATCAGGGCTGCTCCTGCCATGAGGCAAGATGAGAACCTTGCCTCAGACGACACGTAGCAGCCAGTTACAAGGAGCAGCAAAAAGCTGCCTCTTGTAACTTTATGAGCCGAATTTCCAGGTTTTAACCTTTAAATTCGGTTCCGCTACTGCTGAGAGCGCAATTGCGTTCAATACACTAGCGATACCGCTCCCCTTTGACCCACTCTGACACTGATTTTTAAGTGTGGAGAGGGAATGGGAGGGCGGCATCGGGGCTGCTGCCTCAGGCAGTGGCAGCCCCAGAAACGCCCCTGCATATTATGCTTAATAGACAAATACAAGAGGTCCTCTGCACTCAACCCATTATAAATATATTTAAGACATTGAGACCTTTTGTGCATACAACTACTAAGAAATGCCTTACCCTTTAAACAAAACAGGGATTGTTTGTCCAAATACAGCAATATATTTAAGCTGGCCAACTATGTCGAAGTCATCCCATATCTGGCCTACTCTCAAATTGCATCTGATTCATTAAGAATTCTATTGCTTCATTATACAAAGTTTTACCTGCAACTTACTTGCTGCTTTCAAAGTAAAACTCCCAAACATGGTTGCCCTTTTATTAGACAACAGTGGGATCATCTGACTATAGCTGGGAAGGGGTGGGAGCTACATCAGGGAGCTGGTCACTGCTTCTATATGAACTATAACAAACGGCAGGGGTGCAATGAGGCTGTGACCACAAAATACATATAGATAAATACAAGAGGTCCTCTGCACTCAACCCGTTATCAGTATATTTAAGACATTGAGACATTTGTGCATACAACTACTAAGAAATGCCTTACCCTTTAAACAAAACAGGGATTGTTTGTCCATATACAACAATATATTTAAGCTAGCCAACTACATCATCTAAATCATCCCATATATGCTCAATTGTTAACCCTTTAAGTGCCACATAGAATCTACATCCACTCTTTCCTCAACAACTAGGCAGGCCCGGCCTTAGGCCGATTGGGCATGATTTGGCCCTGCTCCAGTGGGGGCCGTGCACCCATCGTCCAGGCCGAGCACAAAGTCGCCGGCGCAATGTTGCCTATGTGATGTTACCGGCGCAAAGTCATGCATGGGACCATTACTACCCCCTGACGGTAATACTACAGTCTTCCCATCCGCAGTGCCAGTCAGCGAGCAGACAGCAGGAACAGAACAGCTCCGACTTTGAATGAGTCTCTAAACAGTCTTCAGACTCGGCTCCTGCTGCAGCTGAATTTGAGCTCCCTCCAATCCAATTTGAAAGCCCACAATTTTAAGGTACATGGCACTGCCTCATTAGATTTCTTTTCCCCGCATTGCATTAGTGAGTAAGGGTCACTCACTGAACTGATTGTATCATCATATCGGCCACTCTGCACCTCATAATGTTAAATTCTGTGGCATGTATGGAGCCTACTGCCTATTGTGAGATTTTTAAGGTACATTTCCAGTCTTTATGCTGCTGGCCATGATGTACTGTATATCCTATTTTTTCCCAGAGCAAAGACTGGGAAGAAAGTGTAATTTGGTGGGATTAAGAGCATCTAATCTCCCAGACATCCGTGTTTCTCCTTTGCACTAAATCCGTATGATTTCTCACTCTGGGGTTACATGCACAGATTGCCTACTGCCCTACAGCTTTTCTCTGCCCAAAGCCTATCTGTCCAGCAATTAATGTCGCCAAACAGGCGGATCTCTCCCTGATACATGCCCACATTGAAGCGGGTGTTATCGGGCTGATCCGGTTGTGGGCCCTAGGGCCCAATCATCGAATCATAACGAAGGTAAGCGGGCGGTCGGATCATGGGACCGCATTAACAAACCGATGTGCCTGCGATCCGACGGGATTTTAATCTGGCCCACTTTTGGCCAGATATTGATCAGAACAGCCCGTCTTAGGGCCCCATACACCGGCCAATAAACTGCCCGTGTATGGCAACCTGAACTGTGAAATGTCCACTCACTGGCTTTGCTGCCTCTATTCCCCAGTAATGGGGGGCCTAGATCTGCTGAGACCTGCCACCTGGCTGTCCAATTCCCTTCATAACATATAACACACATATATATATATATATATACATATGTATTTCGTGGAATGCAGTGTTCTTCCATCATGCAAAACGCTTTTTGTTATGACCGAATAATTACATTTTTGTCTCATCAGTCCAAAGCACTTTGTTCCAAAATGACACTGGCTTGTGTAAATGAGCTTTTGCATACGCAACTCTTCATGGTGTGAGTGCAGAAAGGGCTTCTTTAGCATCACCCTGCCATACATATGTTCTTTGTGCAAATTGTGCTGAATTGTAGAACAATGTACAGATACACCATCTGCAGCAAGATGTTCTTGCAGGTCTTTGGAGATCTTTGTGTTGTCTGTAACTATTCTCACAATCCTCTGCATATGCTGCTCCTGTATTTTTCTTGGCCTGCCAGACATGGATTTTGCAGCAACTGTGCCTGTGGCCTTCCATTTCCTGATTACATTACTTACAGTAGAAACTGACACTTTAAACCTGATACTGAACAATCTTTATTTTAAGATCTTTTGAGAGTTGCTTTGAGGATCCCATGCTGTCACTCTTCAGAGAAAGGTCAAACAAAAGCACAACTTGCAATTGGCCACCTTTAAATAACTTTTCTCACACCTGCATATGAAGTGCAAGGCTTAATGAGCTAATCCAACCAATTTGCCAGTAATCAGTACTGAGCAGTTACCTGCATTTATTTTTTCAAATGACTCTGTATGTATCATTTTATTTGATGTTATAAATTAAAATATGCATTATGTTTGCATATTTTTGATGCCTTTCTAACTGTATAAGTAAATGTGTTCACATTGCAAGAAATATTTTTGTTTTGGGGAAAATTTTAATTTCCTTTTTGTAAAATACAGAGAGTTTAAAATATCCAAAAGGCTTAGGACCTACTATTTTCTAGTTATTTGATCTTTCTGTAATTTAGATCATCATATTTTCTAGTCTACTAGAAAATGTTCCTGGCTCTTTAAATTTGGGGGGGCCCCACCAAAGTTGCTCCAGCAGTTGGTAAGACAGGCCCTGCCCCTAGGCAACAAGCAGAAGTGGGGATCAAGTAGCTTCTGGTGTGAATGCCCACATGCCCCTAAAGAGCAGCAGACACATGGAATATACACCTGCAGCGGTCTGCACTTCCTGTTCCTGGAGGATCGCCCCCACTGGATCATCCATGACGGTATAGATTACTTATGTGACATGGGACCACTGAATTGCATTGTGTGCATTGATCAATCGCTCTTCTTTGCAAAAATTATTTTGTTTAGGGGGGTAAATGCTATGGTGAGAGATAAGATGTTAGAAAGTAGAAGCTTTGAGCCAATTTTCAGGTATTTCATCCACAGTACCAGTTTTGGAAAAACATTTCAACCCTGTAGTTTAGAGTAAAGAGACACGGTTACACATTTTGTATTTGGCTAAATGTGTACTTTCCAAAAATGTAGTAAATATATTGATTATTCAGTAGCTGAAGTGAGTTCTGTAAGAGATAACTTCATTTTGGGGTCTCTAAATGACAGATACTTTTGTAATCCTATGCACAATGGGTGTCAAACTGTTAAGTTGACCTCTGGCATTAATTTTTTTTTCCTTGGTAAAAAAAAAAATGTAGGGCATGTGTTCCCGAAACAAAAGCCATCTTTGGGTTCATACATTTTTATAGAAAAGCTTTGATGTTTGGTAAGTATAAGTAGAAAAATATTTTGGATTTGGCAGAATGTATACTTTTCGAAAATATATTGTTTCCTGGGGTAAACCTGTTGTTTTTGGCTTTAGAATCTTAAGTATGCTGTAGTGCTAAGCTGCTGGGAGTTTCAGAAATTTCCATAAAACTATATATACAGTAGAACCCCGAATTTACGTCCTTCAGGGGACCAGGGAAAAAAGACTTAAAATCCGGGAAGATGTAAAATAAGGGAAATATATTAAACACATGTATATAAGCACAGGAGTAATTTTTTTGTTTAACAGCTCACATGCATGTCCCCCTTCAACGCAGTTCACCACTTCCGACTGCTTTTTAGGCTTCTGTGCAGTCTCCCAGCATAGCTCTTCACTTCGTTGTGTACAGTCCTCTCCTTGCAGTACGGATCACGTTCCTTCAGCCACAGCACAGCTCATTTCTGCCTGCAGAGTCAGCTTTTTCAGCCTCTCCTTCTCCAGTCTCACTGTGGAGAGCTGCTAACTTTTGCCTGCAGGGTCACGTTTTCCTTTCCCGGCACAGCTACCCGCCCACTTCACCTTCTAAGGCGATCTCAGGAGAGGCATGCAGGGAAGATTATCAAGTTTGAGGAGCCATAAATCACGGGGGTAAGGGCTTTTTTGATCTAAAAACCTAGTGATTGGGTAGGGGCAAGCCCTAAAATGCGACTTAAAATCAGGGAAAGCAAAACGTTAAAAACGGGAAAAGCACCCATAGAAATGCATTGAGGCTGGGGGGACCACAAAAAAAGGACGTAAAATGCGGGAAAAAGTAAAATCCGGGGACGTAAATTCGGGGTTATACTGTATGTGGTATTGGCACATTCAATATACAAGAGTCTTTCCAAATCAGTTGACATTTTGTGCATAAAATAAAAATTCTGGTATAAATCCTAATTTGGTATCCTTTTTGGTATTTAGAGCTCTAAATATTGTTCCAAAAAATGGAAATGCACAAAAACTCAAGCATATTTAGAAAGCTCAGGTTCTCCCAAAAAAAATTAACAAACTAAAAATTCCCCCCAAGAAATGCTCCTAAAATGAAAGAGCACAAGATGTTCAAAAAAAAATGTATGGCATGGAGTACAACTGAAACCTGAAAATCTACTGGCATTAATGAATTATAAAGCTAGTTTTTTTCCATGCTTATTAATTGTATGAGTGACTACTTAAAAGCTTCAGTGACTATTTGGATAAACATTTGCCAATGGAACTGCGTGAATTATACTAATTTTGGTTTTAATATATTAAGTGTATAATAAAAAAAAAAAAAATCGTGTTTCACATAGTACAATCGCATATCTTGGAAACATAATTTATTTTATGTTTAAGAACACAGCAGATTTGGAAAGTTCTATGTCTCTTGAACTTGCCAATACCAAATATATATATGTCAGATTGCTGACCAAAACGTCAGGTCTCCCACCTATTGAAAGAATAAATCTTTTTGAACCTAAGTCCTGTGCGTGCGGATCCTCTTCTTTTGCTACATGTTTCTTTGCCGGTTGCTGCACCCAGGCACATTCAACCTCCTGATAATCCTTGAGAAAGGTCCTAATGAGGACCGAAACGTCGGATATTTATGAGAAGTCAATAAAGAATTGAGGAATTTTATATGGGAGTGCTGGTTCTGTGAAGATATACATGTAAATACCTTTAACCGTGCACCCCGGAATTATACTTGTATATGCTATAACAGCGGCTGCTTTGGAGTGCAGACACTCATTGGATTCAATATATATACCCAGAGGTCATGGGTTAAATATAGGAATTGCTGCTTGTTTTCCTGGGTTAAAGGGGTGGTTCACCTTCAAGTTAACTTTTAGTATTTTGTAGAAGGGCCAATTCTAAGAAACTTTTCAATTGGTCTTCATTATTTATTTTTCATAGTTTTTTTAATGATTTGCAATTTTCTTCTGTTTCTTTGCAGCTTTCATATGGGGGTCACTGACACCATCTAAAAATGCTCTGTAAGGCTACAAATGTATTATTGCCACTTTTTATTACTTATCATTCTATTCAGTCTATCTCCTATTCATATTCCAGTCTTATTCAAATCAATGCAGGGTTGCTAGTGTAATTTGTACCCTAGAAACCAAATTGCTGACACTGCAAACTAGAGAGTTGCTGAATTAAAAGCTAAATAACTATAAATCCACAAACAATAAAAAATTAAAACCAATTGAAAATTGTCTCAGAATATCACTCTCTAGATTATACTAAAAGTTAACTCAAAGGTGAACAACCCCTTTAATTTGTTACTACTGGATTCCTGGACTTATGACCTTGCCTGAACTTATTGACTTTGATTCGTTCCGCATGTCTCTTGATCTACTGTCTTAATACTGACTATGACTATTCCTGATCCCTATTGGTTACCTTAAACTTTGTCCTGAGGCTTCCTCCTGCACTTCTCTGCTTGGAGCCTATAGACCCCTGACAACTAATAAGCTTAAAACGATGCGTCTATCACTTTAAACCCGGCCGATAAGGGTGGAGCAATAGTGGTGATGGACAGAGATTACTTTAGGGAGGAGGCACTTTCCCAGCTACGTAACACCTCAAACTATAGGTTACTGGATGGTGATCCCACAAAGGACCTGAAACGGATTATAGATCGAGTTTTAATGGCTAATGAGTTATACAAGGTGATAATCCAGTTATTCCTGTATCTTATCTGCTTCCAAAGATACACAAAGATCTACAGAGGTCACGTGGGAGACCCATTGTTGCAGGGATGTCGTCCATTTTTCAACTCTATGGCTACAATATTGGATTGTGTCTTAAATCCAGTTGATACGTACTAAATCGTATGTAAAGGATACCACTGATTTTATCAATAAGTTAAGCACAATAGGTAGCATTCCAAAGGATGTATTTCTCTGCACAATGGATGTCTCCTCCCTATAAACAGTTGTGCTCATAAGTTTACATACCCTGGCAGAATTTATGATTTCTTAACCATTTTTCAGAGATTATGAATGATAACACAAACTTTTCTTTCACTCGTGGTTAGTGGTTGGCTGAAGCCATTTGTTGTCCAACTGTGTTTGCTCTTTTTAAATCATAATCACTACATAAACTACCCAAATAATCCTAATCAAAAATGTACATACCCTAGTTAATACAGTGTATTGCCCCCTTTAACATCAATGACAGCTTGTAGTATTTTGTGGTAGTTATGGATGAGGCTCTTTATCTTCTCAGAAGGTAAAGCTGCCCATTCTTCCAAGCAAAAAGGAGTTCCCATATATTCTTCAGCTGTCTTGGAAGAACTGCATGTTTGTGGTTTCGTATACAAAGTACTATAGTAAGCATTGACTTTCAACAATGTATCCGCGTTGTCTGGTCTGCAAGGTTGATAACAAAGTAACAAACAAACCACAATACTATTGAGATGAGTAGGAAGTTCACAGATTTAACCCCAACGTCCTCATCTCCAGCAACCCAGTTCAGACCGTCTGCGTGTAACTAATGTGCTTCACTTCATTGTCCCCCTCATTTCAGCTAAAATAAACTTTTGATAATATTACTTAAAAAGCGCCTCGTGAATGCGCAAGCAATTAAATAAAAAAACACCACACACCCACTGCATACTATAACGCTGTGCTGGACCGTGTCCATAAAATACACACCATTAAAAACGCATGGTGGACCAGTGGTTTGAGTTTTATCCATTCAGTATCAGTCTAACTATTAATTAAATTATAGTGAGACGGGTCCATGTAACACCCTTAATCATCCGCCACACTCTCCCCGATTTTCCCAGGCAAAACCTGCCTATCTACGTCGGGAGCGATACCGAGCTATTCTCACCACCGTCCACCTATGCTTAGCCCTACGCGTTTCACCGACTCAGCGGCTTCTTCAGGGCCATAGGTGGCGCGTAGTCCGCTTTCTCCGGTTTAAATAATCAGCGCTGACCGCTTCGTATCCGGTACTTCCTTTCCCGTGACGTCACTTCCGGTCTATAACCTCTGCGGTTCATCATGGATAGCGTTCCGCTGCGCCTGCACATCATTGATATTTGAGCCACAGGACTTGTGTACACTTGTTTCAACACTATTGGGGGGAAACCATATTGTGATAAAACGTTTCACAATTTAGTCTAGTGGCTGGCTATAAACCCTCACATTAGTCAAATGTAAAGTTGCGCATTCACAAGACGCTTTTTAAGTAATATTATTAAAAGTTCTATTTTTTAGCTGAAAGAGGGGGACAATGAAGTGAAGCACATTAGTTACACGCTGATGGTCTGAACTGGGTTGCTGAAGATGAGAACGTGGGGATTAAATCTGTGAACTTCCTACTCTCATCTCAATAGTATGTTTGTGGTTTCCCCAGAGTGGCTCAATGATATTGAGGTCAGGAGACTGAATGGCCACTCCACAACCTTTACTTTATTTTGCTATAGCCAATGACAGGTCAACTTGGCTTTGTGTTTTGGTTCATTGTCATGTTGGAATGTCCCATTCCATGTGCAGTTTCTGGGCTGATGAGTGCAAATTTTCCTCCAGTATTTTTTGATAACTTACTGCATTCATTTTGCCATCAATTCTGAAGACCTTGCCTGTGCCTTTGTAGCTCACACATGCCCAAAACATCAGCGATCCACCTCTATGTTTCACAGTAGGAATGGTGTACCTTTCATCATAGGCCTTGTTGACTCCTCTCCAAATGTAGTGTTTATGGTTGTGGCCAAAAAGTTCAATTTTAGTCTCATCACTGCAAATTACTTTCTGCCAGAAGGTTTGAGGCTTGTCTCTGTGCTGTTAGGCATATTGTAAGTGGGATTTGTGGTGTTTGCGTAGTAATGGCTTTCTTCTGGCAACTTGACCATGCAGCCCATCTTTCTTCAAGTGCCTCCTTATTTGTGCATCTTGAAATAGCCACACCACATTTTTCAGAGAGTCCTGTATTTCTCCTGAAGTTATTTGTGGGTTTTCTCTTGCATCCTGAACAATTTTTCTGGCAGTTGTGGCTAAAACTGTAGTTTTATTTTGTTTCAACAGAACCCCTAATTTTCCATTTCTTTATTAGAGTTTGAACACTGCTGATTGGCATTCTCAATTCCTTTCATATTTTCTTATATTACTTTCCTGTTTTATAGCGTTCAACTACCTTTTCCTGCAGATCCTTTGACAATTCTTTTGCTTTTCCCATGACTTAGAATCCAAAACACATCAGTGCAGCACTGAATGAAAGATGCAAGGGTTCAAATTATACCTTAGCAACAAAATGGAACTTAACCTCCACTACTAGTATCCCTGATTCTAAAATTATAACAGATACTCAAATCACAAGGCAATATTTATTCACAACCATGCCCAGAGAACTTTACTCTCCTTAGAGAACTTTACTCCCACCTGATTTGTTTAAATCAGGCTGGGTGGTCAAGTAAAAAATGAACCAAGTATAGCTCTAAAGCAGTGGTTCTCAACCTTCCTAATGCTTCGACCCTTTAAACCTTTAACCGCCAAGCACGTATCCCATACGTGTTGGTGGTTAAAGGCTCAGACCGCCAAGAACGTATGGAACACGTTCTTTGGCGGCTGAGCAATCTCTCTGCTTCGGCGGCTT
>CM044443.1:61780231-61794038 GCA_024363595.1 Xenopus borealis | reverse complement strand
CTGTCCCTGGTCATGCGACTTGTGCCAGCACTTAAGGAGGGAACTGCTTTCAGACCGGCTGTTGTTTTTCCTTCTCAATGCAACTCAATGGAAAGCTGTGGGACATAGGTTTTTACTATTGAGTGTTGTTCTTGGATCTACCAGGCAGCTGTTATCTTGTGTTGTTATCTGGTTACCTTCCCATTGTTCTGTTATTGCTGGGGGAAAAAGGGGAGGGGTGATGTCACTCCAACTTGCAGTAAAGAGTGATTGACATTTATTAGAGCAGAAGTCACATGACTTGGGGCAGCTGGGAAATTAAAAATATGTCTAGCCCCATGTTAGATTTCAAAATGAAAAAATCTGCTCTTTTGAGAATTGGATTTCAATGCAGAATTCTACTGGAGCAGCACTGTTAATTAATGCATTTTGAAAAAAACATTTTTCCCATGACCTTTAATCACACTATGCAAAACTTATGCAAGGCAGAGACTTGAGAAAAAAGTATAGGTTCAACCCCTGAACTCAATCTCCCTGGAACTTTTTAGAAAAAAAGGTTAACCCTCTAGACTCTCTAACTCCTTGAAATAAAAACCCCGCCTTACAATCCAAAGACTCAATACCAGATGAAAACAACTACTAGTAACCAAGATATCTGATCACTAGTGACCCAACAAAAAGAGAAGGTATTGAACAACTAAAGGAAAGGATCGGCTATACAAAAATAAAAATGACCGTACAAGCAGAAACAAAGTGTAACCAGTAAACCGCAAAGTAGAAATGGCAATGCAGTAAGAGAACTGAATATCAAGAAAGAAAAGTAAAGAGAATGCAAAGTACCAACACAAACCAGCTAGAACAATAAATCAACAGAAAAGCAATACTGAAATGGAATAAAAACACTGAAAATCAATAAAAATAAATAAACCGCAGAAACACTAAACTCTAAATACAAAGTACCAGCAAAAACAAGCTAGAGCAATAAATCAACAGCAAAGCAACACTGAAATGGAATAAACACTGAAAATCAATAAAGAACAATAATCAGCAGAAACACAAAACTATGGAGTATAAGTACCAGCAAAAAACAAGCTAGAACAATAAAGTAACACTGAAATGTAATCACTGAAAAGCAGCAGCTAAACAGTAGCAGCCTTGCTGATGACTCCCCACATATTCAGCAGTACATACTGCATTTGGGGTCAGAGTACGGGTCATTGGGTCTGTGGGGAACTAATTTGTGGTCAGCAGTACCTCCTGTGCATTGGTCGCCATTGGGGTCATCAACTCCATGTAGGGTTGCCACCTTTTCTGGAAAAATATAACGACCTTCCTATATATTTCTTTTTTCCCTTATAAATAACATTTTGATCAACCCACAATTTTACCGGCCAGGTGGCTACCTTAGCTCCATGGGGCACAAATCCAGCCCCGTTGCTCGTTGCCTAAGGGGGCTGGCAACTGAGCTGCGGCTTTCCATTCAGAGGAAAAGCTGCAGCTGAAGAGAACTCCTACGTGGTATGTTGCCGGTGTTTAGAGCCTTGACCCGCCAGCACTTAAAGGAAAAGTAAATCTGCTCTGGTTTCTGTGTTATCAGCAGCTTGTTTCCCCTTCTTCCTGGTGCAGAGTGAAGCCCAGCCCCTTAGTTTACTGAGCAGTCCATTTGCTGCTGTTACACAATAGAGAGGAAGAGGGAGCCAGTGTGTGCATTAGTAAGCTAGTTTCCCCCAGCAAAAGGTGCTGCACACACTGGTCTCTGCTATGTCATAGTATGCAAATGATCTCCCGGACTAGTCACAGAGATAAGGTCAGCTCAGTAAGCTATGGGGCGGGGCTTCACTCTGCACCAGGAAGAAGGGGAAACAAGCTGCTGATAACACAGAAACCAGAGCAGACTTGCAGCAGGGACTAAGGTACATTAATCTGGGGAGCTGTTTAGAGCAAATTTACAGATAGAAAAAAAAAAAGGTTTACTTGTTCTTTAACAGTGTGTGTTCTTGGTGGGTAAAGGACAATTCACCTTCATTAGCAAAACTGTATTAATTAAAGAAAAAACACTTATTAGGGGGCGTGACCATGAATGGGCGTGGTCAAAATGTTGCTGTGCTATACACTGCTACCCTTTTTGTCCCTCATTCTATTCCGAAAATGTTAGAAGGTATGCCCCTCATTCTATTCCCAAAATGTTAGTGCGACTGTGCAACTCTTGCATACCTTCTAACATTATGGAAACATTGTCTTGATGCATGCTATGGTGGCCCTGAAGCAGGATGGGAAATGAAAAGTCGGGGCATGAACAGCAAACTTACGGGCAAGTTTACCAGTGAATGGGGAGTTGCTGATGAAGTTACACACGGCGTGTCTGCATCTAATGTTTAAAATGCGGGGCCATATACCGCACGAGTGCACCTGAGGGGTACAGTTACACCTCCACTAGTTAAAGAATTTGCTCGAGAGACTACTTTAATACCTCCAGCAAGGATGAAGTCTGGTATTACTATTTTTCTCATATGTCCTGCTTCTGCCAACTCTTGCCCTAGGACCCCGCCTCCCTGCTTCAGACGCACGCACGTACACATATGGTCTTGTAGACAGGATGTGGTTAGTACCCCACAGGATGCGGAGGCAAAGCTAGTCAATGGTAGGTCGCTCAGGCAGCTGAATTTCTGTGCTTGAGTCCGTGCGGCGTCCACTGCCAGAAATTATTGAAACCTCTTTTCCTGGCTCCATTCATTTATTTTTTTCATTTTGACAGTTTATTTCCAGGTCGTCTAGCGGGTAATCCGAGTTTTCTGAAGAGGCACATCTCCATTATCGTTTACTTATTAAATTGCCAAAAGTCCAAGGGTAAGCGTAGCAGGTTAGAGGATTTTGTATAAACCCATCACCCCTGCGTCATCTGGGAACAATAGTGCCCCTTGCACTCCAGGTAACAAACTATATAAGTTAGAATAGAAGGGTTTTGAATATTAAAAAATCACTAAAGACAGTGGGACAATTAAAAATTCTGGGCATTTCAGTGCTCAGTGGTTGCAAGTGTCAGAACCTGTGAGGTGCAGTTACAGTCGCTGCTTCGTATAGCTGCTCATGATTTTTCTTATGCTGCAAGAGAGACCCCTTTTGGTTTATTTTAATTTCATAGTATGTGCTGAATCCCTAGAATATCAAAGATACGTTTAAGGTCCCCATAGGCGCAAAGATCCAGTCATACGAATCAAGGATTCGTACGATTTTCGGACCTGTGTCCATCTCCCGACATGCCACTAACCTTCAGATTAAATAAAATAGGAAAAACACAATTAGCCAATGTTCTGCCCCACAGGAATCGTATGAAAGTTGTGTCCGAGAAAACCTAGGGAAAACCCACTGAAAATCGTACGATCGGCAATACACGCAGAGCTATTATCGGCAGCAGGCAGAAATTTTCTAACCTGTCCGATCGACCAAACGACCGATCTCTGCTGGATGAAATCATACTAATCCTCTATTCGTACGATCAGATTGTTGCGTCTATGGCCAGCTTCAGACCGTACTACCATTTATTTATTGTTGCATGGTGGATTAGGGTTGCCACCTGGCCGGTACTTTACTGGCCTGGCCGGTAAAAATGTGGGTTGATCCCAATGTTAACAGGGGAAAAAGCTTAATATATAGGAAGGCCGTTATTTTTTTCCAGAAAAGGTGGCAACCCTAGGTTGGATTTTACTATAGCTTGAAAAATCAATCTCTCTACTTCTACAAAGCATTGTAATGCCAGTACTATGTTAGGGAAGTATCCAGATGCTACAAAATGCATAAAGCATGTAAACTCCACTGGAAACCTTTTTTTTTTTTCTCCATGTGATGCTCTACATTATTAATTGAAACAATAAAGATACTGGAAATCACGTGCACTATTTTTTTCACTTCAGTCATGTGTCAGGAAAGGTTTGTGAGCCTATAATATAAAGGTGATAACGCCCAGGGTGCTGTTTTTGCTCAAATAAACTTTCTCCTGGGGGTAACCAAGTGCTTGAAAATACCTTTTGCAATGTAACGTAAAACCTCGCACAAAGTTTAAATTCTAAACCAAATTTGAAAAGAGATTTTGGGTAATTTTCTTTGCCTGTTGGAGAGGAGATTTCATTCAAACTAAAATGCTCATAATACATAGGTTGTGCCCTCAACCTAATAAAAAATATACAGCTTTTCAGAAGACCTTCATTTTCCTATTTCTACTTTAAGCAGGATAATTTCCATTTAGGTCAGTGAAACATGGGACACAGGCAATGAATCAGCCCAGTGTTGAATAGACCTTTAGACATTAGCAGAGGATGTCATTTTTGAATGTTATGTTTGAGAGATTTGGCAAGTCAGGGCAACCAACACTGGTTCCTAAGGGGCACTGCACCCGTATTAATTTTTTTTTTTATAACTAATAACTTGTAACTAACCATTATTAAAGGACAGATATTATTACTACTAACACATTATTTTCTTCACTCTAACCTTTACATAGCAATGTAAAACTCAAAGGCAAATTTCAATGTTCTTGGGAAAAATTGATGCCTCTCTTGCATCTATTTCTGTATTTGCTAAAACTACAGCTTTTGCAATCTTAGTTGTGCTCATAAGTTTACATACCTTGGCAGAATGTATGATTTCTTAACCATTTTTCACAGAATATGAATAAAATAAAAACTTTTCTTTCACTAATGGTTAGTGTTTGGTTGAAGCCATTTATTGTCAAACAACTGTTTGCAACTTACTTTCTGCTTTCAAAGTAAAACTCCCAAACTTGGTTGCCCTTTTATTAGACACAAGTGGGATCATCTGACTATAGCTGGGAAGGGGTGGGAGCTACAACAGGGAGCTGGTCACTGCTCCTATATGAACTATAACAAACAAGAGAAAGTTGTGCACACCACTAATTTTTAAAACCATTAGACGGGGGTGCAATGAGGCTGTGACCACAAAATACAGATAGACAAATACAAGAGGTCCTCTGCACTCAACGCATTATCAATATATGTAAGACATTGAGACATTTTGTGCATACAACTACTAAAATACCTTACCCTTTAAACAAAACAGGGATTGTTTGTCCATATATTGCAATATATTTAAGACTTTTACTTAGTTGGCCAGCTTAAATATATTGCAATATATGGATAAACGCGTGTTTTTTTTAAAAGTGTAAGGCATTTTTAGTAGCTGTATGCACAAAATGTCTTAAATAGATTGATAATGGGTTGACCATGAGTGAAAGAAAATTTATCAAATCATCATTCATATTCTCTGAAACATGGTTAAGAAATCATAAATTCTGCAAACTGTAAACTTATGAGCACAGCTGTATCTGCATTGTATTTTCAGATAAGAATCTGCAAATTACTTCTTACAATTATTTGCTTAAAGGAAACCCACCATGGTTACTTGGCACAAAAGTTTGGCACATTACCCAATAAACAAAAAAAACCCAAAAAACATAAGGCGTTATGGTTCCACAGTTGTTGGGACCCTTCCCCCACACTCACTAGCAAACCAGTTCAGGCTCCAACTGTCAGTGTAAATAGTTAAAGAAAAAAAGCTATACTGGCTATATTTAAAGTCAAGTCTTAAACTTGCATTTTTCTTTAACTATTTGAAAATTCTTACAGTATCTATAACTCATGTTACAAAGAGTTTTTTGTGGCCTGCTATGTTGTTGTCATAATTGTCACACATTTTTTTTTTTATGAGCACATGGGCTTATCCCCAACCACTGACCATTGTGTTTTATACTAGAGCTGGACTTAGTGCTAAATTCAGAGCATTAGTTTTGCTCTTGCATGTAAGTCTGTCTCTGCATCTTGGACATGGCAGAAATTACAAAATGTTGTTAAAGCTGTCTTTAGTGAGCTGCTGCCGATTTTGTGGATACTGGAACCCACTGGCGAGACCATTACTTTCAATGTGCCTTTGAAGATAAATTACATTTCTACCACAGGACAGACCATGTATTTTTTCCTTCCTACAGACCATCCTCAAGATTGGAGACCTACAAAAAATTCCAACATTGTCGTACAACACCAAACCATTCTAGGCCAGTCAGCATGCAACTGATTTACTTTGTCCATGTAGAAAATGACTATGGTCACTAGGTGCTCCAGACTGTAGAATCGGAATATACAGGTATGGGACCTATTATCCAGTATATGTGGAATTTTGGGCTTTCCAGGTTTATGGCTCATTTCAGTTATTTTCTAGTCTTCTAGAAAATAACGTAAACCTTAAATAAACCCAAATAGGCTGGTTCTGCTTCCAAAAATTAAATTATTCATTATATCTTGGGATTAAGTACACCATACTGTTTTATTATAGAGAAAAAGGAAATACTTTTTAAAGATTTGGATTATTTGCTTATAATGCCTATGAAAGGCCTTTCTCTACTTATTTGCTTTTTGGATAAATTATCCCATACCGTTACAATCACATTTTCCTCCCTTTCACCTTCACTCTTTGTCTTTAACAAAACACTAGATCAAAGAACTAATACCAACACTTTCTTTAGCATTAGTAAAAAGTTTACGGTTTTCTTCGTTCAAAACAGTGTTCCTTCTAACTTTTTCAGTGTATGTGCATATTTTTAAACTGTGTGCAGAGAAGTGATTGGGTCAGAATAAGTACAAAATGTGTTTTCACACACATTTCTGTGTGCACAATGCACCATCATAAACTTGATATATGGAAATTGTTTAATTCCCACAGTGGTCCAAAATCTGTTCATCTAACCAGCAAAACTTTAGAATGGCTTGTCTACCTTTGGGATAACCAGCGCTCCTGGAGTCTGCACAAAAATGTTGGTCAGTTGTGTCAGTCTACTTAAGAATCCGAATTGCAAGCATTACATTTCCATTGCGAATACCAAATATCAAGTATCCATGTTGGATTGTAAGATGGAAAAAAAAAATTACATCCCACAGTAAAAGTTTCAAGGTTTCATTTTTAAAACCAGAACGTAATTTCTCGGGCAGAAAACACTAAAATTAAAAAAAAAATTGAATCTTGTAAGACCCCTTGTTTCATTGTGTACCCCACTGGTGACTTCAAGAGGATACCTTCCTTAGAAGCGCTTCTGTCATTCCCCAACAACCAATTGTCATCACCTATGATGCAAGCGATCAAGGTTATATCTGGAATGAGCGGGTTGGTTCAACTAAGCTCTGTATCTAAACCAGGCATAAGGAATTCTTAAATGTACTTGATCTAGAAGCAGGCTCTGCTAAAAAGAATGCAATATATAGATACAAGCCAACAATGTGTGCACAGCTCTCTATATAAATCACCAGTTAGGCAGAAGAAGACATCTCCTACAGCTCACACAGCCTGTGGAGAAGTACAAACCTACACCAAAGTGCAAGCTGTACTTTTCAGTGTGGATCAACAGACCTGAGGGGACTGGACACAACCGCTTGTTAATATAACTATAGTAGCCTAGGTTCACCAGCGTAGAGCAACTGGGCGTTATATTTGTTACTTTAGGCTTGGGCGAAAAAATGCTCGCCGAAATCCACTGCCTAATTTTTGCTCAACCTCTGGCAATAGCACCCTCTGCATTCAGATATTTATTTAAGTGGAAATCTGTTTGCACCGCTTCCGATTCAATATTTCAGAAGGATTTTGGCAAGCAGATGTTGGCACCATGTGGCCCTAGTCTTAAACGGAGAGAGGGATAGTGAAGAAAAACTTGATTATTTTAGAAATAGTACATCTTTTTAACTGATTATATTTAGAAAGTTTATTTCAGTATGATGAAGCTTATACCAAATTTTCATTTTCACAATAGTTCCCTTTTAATAAGTGTTTAGAAGGTGTATATATAATGTGAAATATTGGTGTTACTGTTCTTTTAAAGAACCAGTAACAATTTTTTTGCTCTTAAATTAGTTGGTCTACAATGGAAAAAAAAAGACAAATTAAACTTTGAAATCGCCAATTCTTTATTAAGAAATAACTAATTGAAACTCCGCTTCTGCTCCTCTTCAGAAAAGGCGACAATCCATCGTGCGGCACTCAATTTCTCCTCCCTGGTTCCTTATAAGAGATAGCCAGGGAGGAGAAATTGAGCTCTGCACGATGGATCTTTGCCTCTTCTGATGAGGAGTGGAAGTAGAGTTTTGGTATGTTATTTCTTAGTAAAGACTTAACGATTTCAAAGTTTAATTTGTGTTTTTTGTTGTTGTAGACTAACGAATAAAAAAAAATTGTTACTGGTCCTTTAAGATACTGAGTTGGTATGATTTAAATAAAGGTACAAAGAGACAGGGCCAATGGCAGACTTTTTTTTTTTTTTTTTTTTTTTTTATTCTAGTACAGTTGTGGAATCCATTATCTTTAGAGATACTGACACCAGAAACTAAACTTTTACATCTGTCATAATAATGCCTTTAAATGCTACTTATAACTTTGCCATAAAGTATTTGCACAATGATTTTACATTAACTGTCTGACTGATCGGTTTAGATGGGACAGTTAGGTTGGCAAAACAAGTCAGGTTTAGAAACTTCAATTAATAATTACCTACAAAAATAAATCTCTGCAAAAAATATCAACATGACCTATAGGTAACTTTTAATGTACACTTATAGTTTTAAAATTTAGTTTTTTTCATGTCCGTGTCACTTTAAAGGGGACCTGTCACCCAGAGGCAATCATCTCTTAATCTTGTTTGTGCACCAGAATAGGTTACCCGATGTCCATCCCTATGCCCTGGCTACAAAATTAAATGCTGAAGAGACCAGGGGAATGTGTGGAGAGCAGTGACGTCTAGGAAGTGCTTAAACGAAAGTGAAAGTAATTAGTGTGCTGCTTATGTAAATCATTGTGTTCACTGATTATAGATGCATCATTTTGCCTATAAAACATGATAGAGTGCAGGGCTGACCTGTGAAAGTGCTGTTCATACAAATTGTGTTTATAGTGTCACATCTTATTACAGAATACTGGTGATGCCCTGGCTGGAGTATATGTAAACAGTTAAGCAACTACAAATTTATTACCTGTAAAGGATTGGTTTTACAGCAACCAAAGTGTTAAACCATGAAAGTTTGAACAATTTTTGTTTTGTTGGTCTTTACACTGTTCAGAAGAACTGTGACTTTGTACATACCTGACATTTTATTAGTATATATTTAGTGTTTGGTGGATATGAGTGTTATGCCACTGTTCTCTGTCATGGTAAAAGCACCTGTGTGCCAATAGCCTACGCTATGCTTGTTTCTGACTTCCAGGTTCATAATGCAGGGGTAATATGTATGTCATCTGATTAATTACCTTTACCACTGACCATAACTTTGCAGAACCAAGCAGTTTAAGGCTAATGCTACATGTGGCTGAAACTGTTCCAAAAAGCCAGCTGAGAATCTGCCCCTATGCTACAGGCTTCCCATTTCCTTGCTTGCACCTGGAACTATCGTCACCCATGATGAAGGCACACTTAGTGAATTTTTCTGCCTATATGCGTGTGTGTGTGTGTGTGTGTGTGTGTGTATTTTGGCACTGAAATCCACCATGTGTGTCTGCATCTGGGCCAATGCAAAGGTTCAGTGTGAAGGCAAGTTAATGGGCTGTTTGAAGTGTGGGAGTACTACCCTAAAACTGAAATTACTTTCATTTTCCCGTTTTTCCTAAAATAAACAAAACCATAATCACGTTGAATATAGGGATATACAAATTGGGCAGTGCTTACAATAAACATGCTGCTGACACGTTTCCTGACCTAAAAGGGTCACTTTTTTCAGAGCATAATTTCCTGTTAAAAAAAAAATCAAACTTTATAGACAACACTCCTATTCTTCTACTATATTTAAAGTTGTATATACCTTATATTCACTATTTAAAAACAGTGAAAATTTTTCCAGTTTAAAAACAATAATATCCAATAAAGAAATGTGTTGTATAATCTTTCATTGCCATTGTCTACTTATTCATGGCTCATTTATGTATATGTGGGAATAAACACTAAAAATTAATTTTTTCCTTATCTTTTCTTACAGTACCATTATAACTTTATGTACAAAATTCCCACATATTTAACAATGGGCCCTATTATATATCCAAATAAGATTTGATCTCCTAATCCTTGTTCAGACCTGCTGGTTGTTTTGTATCTAAATTGAACATCCACCACACTTCTCTCCAAAGTGCTTTTTCAATATCACCTTTTCTCTTTCCCAGCCTCTCACGTTCTATACCCTGAAAAGAGAGAGTTTTCATCAGAACACTCTTTACTCTTTACTCGGAACATGATCTGCTATTGCTGAGGACACATCCTTTCTCCCAATACACATTGTGCAATGTCTAACATTTTGCTTCACCCTGCATGAGGTGCAGTGAAACTGGCTTGGTATGTTGGCTTGACTAAAAGGAAGAGCCTGGTTAGGGACAGAGGTGGAGATGGAACAGGTGAAATTCAGGGAGCTGTGGAAGCATATCTGGGCAAAAGCTGGCATGAGAGATGGTGAATGTGAGTACTGTTGTCGCAATATTGGACAAACAGTTTCTTTACATTTAAGGTAAAAGTAACACCTTTGGTTTCCCTGACATGTTTTCTTACAGCCTTTATCTCACACTTACTATGGCTTCTGCAAAGGGAACAAACAAGGAAAAGTTGTGCTCACCACTAATTTCTAAAACCATTAGGCGGGGTGCAATGAGGCTGTGATCACAAAATACATATAGACAAATACAAGAGGTCCTCTGCACTCAACCCATTATCAATATTTCTATAGACTGGCCCTCCTGTCAGTGCAGACGGTATGGGGTTAAGTTCCACCTCCGAAGGCAGGACAGAAAAATAAACTGTTTTTGGCTCCACCCCCTTCATATAATGCAGGCTCCTCCATCTCCTCCCAGTTTTTTCTTCTGTCCTGTGGAGGTATGGACAGTAAAGGGTTTTTTTTTTTTTTTTTTTTTTTCCCCCTTTAGTTTACAAAGAGCAAATGACTATAGTGAAGACGCCTAACAGCTGTCTATCTATCACCGACACCTCAAGAGAGACGTTATTGGGGCCGCATACCACAACACAAGGAGTGGTAGGCCTGGGGAGAGCATGGAAACAGCAGTCAAATCTCTCGGAGATAAGCACTGCTACCTGCGCCAGGCCTATTTAAACAGGGTCAGTCTAGCACCTTCGCACAATCTCTCCCTCTACAACAGCAACACTAGCGAAGGACAAGCAACGCATTCTCACAGCTCCCGTAACCCGAACTTCCGGGTTGCGCGAAATGGTGCATTCAGAGAAGCACAGAGAGAGCTGCTACAGCAAGAGTCAGGTCAGACACGGTTTCAGGAGACAACTTTCTTTGGCAAATAATAAGGGTTCCTCCTCCCCACCTTACGGTATTCAGCCTGCAGGCATTCATACCGGAGCCCAGAGGACCGCATATAGGGGAATAGGGACAGGAGGACTTTGTTACTACCTCATATTTATGTAACCCGTTTATCTTTAGATACAAAATAGTATTATCATGGACACAGCATAGAGGAGCTTAGAGAAGACTTGTCAACTACAATGACACCCCCTAGGAAAAAGACAAGAGATATCATGCTCATAGGAAACACAAAGGGGAACAAGGGACATGTAACCAGTGTTCGGAACTACATGACTCAGCCCCAACACTATCCCCTCACCCAACTACACAGGGTACACAAGCACCGATTCCGGATGCACAGGATCAAAATCCCTCCACATCAGCATAACCACCACAACTGGAGGAGTTGTTTGATTGGATTAAAAACACCATTCAATCTTCCATTGGACAACCCGTCCTTTGCAAAAAGAAACAGAAGACCCGTTAGCTTAGAGACCAGCTCCTCTGATTCTAATGGGGCCAGTGACCAAGACAGTGACATCGAACCAGGAGAAGTTTCCGACAGTGAAACCTCCTCTGATGACTCAGACACGATAATAAATACCGCTCTCTAGCGGGCCCAGAGACAGCCAAGCGCTTGCTGCGTGAAATGCTAGCCACATTAGAAATCAAAGACAACAACAGCCTCAAAAGCTGACTGAGTTTTAGGGGTATTACCCAGGAAGTCTAGGTCCTTTCTTGTTTTCAAGTTAGTGTCTCGGAGAATGAGTTGTCTAGACCTGATCATAGATCTTCTCTAAACCAGAGATTCCTTAATACTTACCCGATACCAGAAAAACAAAAGAAGATTTGGGAAAAAGCACCTGAAGTAGATTTGTCAGTAGCCCGTCTCTCCTGAAATGTGCAGAACTCTGTCTAATTGTCTCAATGTCTTAAATATATTGATAACGGGTTGAGATTCTGTAAAGGAAAATCACTACATTCTTTTGTCCATAGCAGTGATAATTTTCTTTTGCCACAATATTCTTAGTCTTTCTTTCCATTTCCACTTTTGTTCTAGGTCCCCATACCTTTACAGAGGTTCTGCTTATTTTTACACAATTGTATATTTTAGCAGAGCATCCCGTTTTTGGAATTAGCTAATTATTTGCACTAGATATGAACAAAAACTGGAAACTCTATAGACATATTACCTAACAGACATACATACTAACAGAGGCCATCTTCTCCCTTTCCTCTGGTAAATCTACAGGATTGGACTTGCATCAAACAGGAGAAACTATTGGTTCCACTGTTAACCTCATTGTTCAGTCAGATCTCATTGGGGATGGATCTGCCCAAATACATAAGCGAAACACAAATAACCATTATATCAGGATTACTTTTTACAGATACATTATAGGACATTATGGACAATGGAGGGGGGGGAATCTTTATTTGTCCACAAAAAAGATCATTGCACCAGAGGCAATCCCTTTAGATTAGAGTAACAGAACTTTCATTTTAAGCAGCGTAGGTGGTTCTTCATGTTGAGGCAAGTTAGGTTGTAGGATGTCCTGCCAAATGATTGTGATGGCAGATTCTATCAATGCGTTTAAGAGTGGATTGGATGATTTCTTGGACAAGCATAATAATACAAAAATCTGCAATAAATATATTTATTGGTTTGACATTTACAATATGGGAGTGTAGAGGTTGGTCGGTATAAATGTGTATATATGTACACTGGGCTTCATTAGAAGGGGCATTTGATTGACTTTGGTCTTTTTTCAACCCTTCCTAACTATGTATGAGCTGGGACAAGGATGACTGCTTGTCACTCAGATATGGCCCACTTCTTGTGAAGGGATGTGCCCAGTATTCATATTCTAATATCACTTCATGTAAGCAAGGAGGAGTAAAACTATATAAAAGAATTAATATTGTTATAGGTAGGTAGGAATGTTCTATTTGTTACCTCAGTACCACTGTGGTTGTGGGGTAGGACAATCGCAGCTCTTCCTTAACAAAATACAAAATAATTACAATTCTGACTAGCTGCCTAGCCAGTGAAAAGAAGAGAGCCAAAATATCTCTCAATTTTGCCTGGGAAAGCAGTAACCGTAAAAGAGAAGCAGTGAACAGGAAGTGTAATGGTTGGGTAGTGCCAATAGGACTTTTGGAGAAATAAGTAAAGTGGCACTAAAAGTACCTTTTTCAAGCACATGCATTTTACTTTGGCAGTTTAACTATAAGTGGAATATGGAAATAAATAACAAACCTTTCCTAGTCATTTTAATAATTTTACTGTTGCTGTAATTATCTTAGTGAATATGAGTCCTAGTGTGGATTTTTTCTTGCTATTAAAAAAAATATATATATATACATTCGGCAAATCCATTTATTAAAGGAAAACTATACCCCCCGAACAATGTAGGTCTCTATAAACAGATATAGCATACAACAGCTCATATGTAAAACCCTGCTTCATGTAAATAAACCATTTTCATAATAAT
>CM044443.1:61751913-61777111 GCA_024363595.1 Xenopus borealis | reverse complement strand
TATAAACTATCTGTTGCTCAAAAATTCATTTTCGGGGTATAGTTTTCCTTTAAGCAGGTGAGCAGTGTTACACTACATAAAACATTGTTAATAATGAGGATTATGATTTATTAGAAGGCTAATCCATGTGCAAGACAATTGTTCTTAAATGCTTGAACAAACCACAACTTACAATCTTAAGGCTAGAAAATGTATTACGTTATAAGCAAACAATGGAATCTAATATCATACTCTGTTATACAGGTTTGATATAAACAGTTTACTAAACAATAAAAATGGTCTTTGGTAACGGTTTTACTAGTTTAAAGGGTGGTTCACCTTAAATTTTTAGTATGACCAGTTGTAAGCAACTTTAATTTTTTTTTTTTATAGTTTTTAATTACAGTATAACCCCGAATTTACATCCTCTGATTTTACGTTTTCCCTGATTTTACATCTCTTTTTTACAGTCCCTCCATTCACAATGCATTCCTATGGGTGCATTTCCCTCATTTTACATTTTGCTTTCCCGGATTTTACATCGTTTTTGTAGCCCTTTCCCATGCTAATCACTATATTTTTAGCTAAAAACCCCTCTTACTTAGTGATTTATGGTTCCTCAAACTTGTAAATCCAGCCCAGGAAGAGAAAGCAGTGTGTGCAGCAGCAGCAGTGAGAGAGAGAGAGGGAAATGTGACTCTCCAGGCAAAAGTGAGCCTTAGTGGAGAAGGCAGGCAATGGAAAGGTGACCTTCCATGCGAAAATTACAGGCTGTGAGCAGGGAAGGAAAAAAAAGCTGTGCCTTGCAGTGGAGCAAGAAGGGGGCTTCTAAGCAGCTGCGATTGTTCACACGCAGCGCCGCGATTTTAAGTCGCTCAAAATTGCCTTCTACTGCTTTCAAATTGGCTCACTGACCCAATATAAAAAAAACAAATGCTCTGTAAGGCTACAAATGTATTGTATTCAGATTTCAGTCACTTATTCAAATCAATGGAAGGTTGCTAGGATAATTTCGACGCTAGCAAGCTCATTACAGAAATTGCAAAACTGCTGAATAAAAAGCTAAATAATTAAAATCCCACAAAAATAATAAATGAAAACCAATTGCAATTTGTCTCAGATCATTGCTGTCTACATCATACTAAAAGATAATCCGAACAATTCCTCTAAAGCTGGTCACACACAGGCTGATAAAAACCACTTTGTAGAGCTTATTGGGCCCTACCTGTGTCTGTGGGCAACCTGCCAAACAAGTATCTTGTGCTGCTTTGGTAATTAGCTGCCAACACAGTGGCATTTATGGGTTTGTGTATGGACTGAAAAAGCTTCAAATTACAAGTTAAGATGGTCAGTATATTTTACACATTCTGTATCCCATACCTGTACTGTGATGGCTAGCAGCCAGAAAGCACAATTTAAAAAATTTTTATGACTGCTCCTGTTCATAAATTTGTTCCCTTGAAACTACTGCCAAATTGATTTGTAGAGCAGTATTCTCAAACTTTTCTTAAAGGAGAAGGAAAGGCAAAATAGACTTGGGGGTGCCAAACCCCCAAGTGATTAAACTGATGTACCTCAAGCGAACACCACGGAGATCACTACTTCCTTATGCGCACTGATGCACATGCGCATTAGAACGAAAAGCCGAACTATTTAGTTCTAATGCGCATCAGTGCGCAGAAGGAAGTAGTGATCTCCGTGGTGTTCGCTTGAGGTACATCAGTTTAATCACCTGGGGTTCCTTACGTTTGGCACCCCCAAGTCTGCCTTTCCTTCTCCTTTAAAGGAAAACTATACCCCCAAAATGAATACTTGAGCAACAGATAGTTTATATAATAAGTGGCATATTAAAGAATCTTGCCAAACTGGTATATACTGTATATATTTAAGTAAATATTGCCCTTTTACATCTCTTGCCTTGAACCACCATTTTGTGATGGTCTGTGTGTTGCCTCAGATCACCTGGCCAGAAATATTTCAACTCTAAGGGGCAGATTAACTAAGGGTCTAATTTCGAATTGAAATACGACCATGTGAATAGGTAGGGAAGTAAAATCCTTCGAATTCAAAGGATTTTACCACAATTCGTTCGAACCTAACGATTTTAACGATCAATCTAATATTTTTTATTCGACCAAAAATAATGAAACCCAATTCGGTAGCTTTGATCTGGCAAACTAGGTGATCGATTAAAAATTTAAAGGTGCTTGCGAGGGGACATGATTACACTTTACAAATAAATTAGAGGACATTACAGACAAATATCAGGGGACCTTTTTACCCATAAAGAGGATCATTACACCAGAGACCACCCCTTCAGACTAGAAGAAAAGGACTTTCATTTGAAGCAGCGTAGTTGGTTCTTCACAGTGAGGATGTGGAATGCTCTGTCGGATGTTGTGATGGCTGACTCTGTTGATGCTTTTAACAGGGGCTTTGGATGATTTTTTGGACAGACATAATATCAATGGCCATTTTGATACTAAACTCTACAGTTAGTATAGCTATGGGCATATATGGTTTGTGTGGAGGTGTGTGTGTGTGTGTGTATGTTGGGTTTTAATTTGGAGGGGTTGAACTTGATGGACTCTGTCGTTTTTCAACCCAATTTAACTATGTATCTATGTAACATATGTGTCACTAATAAAGTTCGCACTTCGCATGATAATTAGGGGCAGATTTACTATTGGTCAAATTTTGAAATAAAAAATTGACAAAATGGCTAGCCCCATGTCGGATTTCAAAACTGAATATAAAAAATTCTCTTTGCTCTTTTGAGAAATGGATTTCAGTGCAGAAGTCTACTGGAGCAGCACTATTCACTTTTCCTTTAAAGGGCCAGTACGAAATTCACATTTTTTCAAATCGAATTTTGGGCTATTTGATAGTTGAAAAAGCCCAAAATTACTTAGAAATTTGAATTTGAAAAATTCAAAATTTATTTGAAAATTTATTTGCGCATGAATGCACAATGATGTTGATGCTGTCCACAAATATAAATATTCAGCGACTGTGCCAGCACTCGCTGTCTGTGATAAAGCCCTATGATAAAGCCCTTGGATTCCTCATTATATAGGAACGGTTGATACCATTGTTAATCTTAACTTTAGGGGGGTTCTTTTTTTTTATCTTGTTTTTCTGGTTAACTTAAAAAATTGGCATTCCTCCTTGGCTCATGAGAAATTCTGTGTTCCTCTGACCCAGTGATCCCCAACCAGTAGCTCGCGAGCAACATGTTGCTCTTCAACCCCTTGGATGTTGCTCCCAGTGGCCTCAAAGCAGGTGCTTATTTTTTAATTAATGGCTTAGAGGCAAGTTTTGGTTGCATAAAAAACAGATGTCCTGCCAAACATTCTCTCCTGTAGGCTGCCAGTCCATATAGGGGCTACCAAAAAGCCAATCAGAGCTCTTATTTGACATCCCCATGGACTTTTTCATGTTTGTGTTGCTCTCAAACTCTCTCTTAAGTTTAAATGTGGCTCACGAGCAAAAAAGGTTGGGGACCCCTCCTGTTTTTGCTATAGGTGGTCTGGGATTTATGGTTTTTTAGTAAGATAGCGCTTTACACTAGCTCAGACCAAAGGTAGATACTTCAGCGCACTGCCAAGCATAGATAATTAAGGATGCTTCTTTCCTCTTTAAGACTTCACCGTAAGTCCTCACACTGATCATCCAAACAATGAGGAGAGCAATCCAGGCAGGATACCTACTACAAAGTGTTTATTTCAGACTACAAACACTAGCTCAGACCAGTTAAATACTGAGCCCAGTCCCAGATACACTAACGTCTCCTACTTTGTGGGGTCTCACAGTTGTAGTTAGATCATACGGGACTTCTCCACCTACTCTAATTTCAATATCTCACTTCTCTAATGAAATATGAGCATCAACAATGTTTTTAACCAGATGAATTTGTTATTTTAGAATGTGCACATAGGACTTTATTAATTCAAAAACTATTTTTCTACCATTTAGAATTGTACAAGCACTTGGGATAGATTCATATTTCTTTATTTACATCTTTTAATCAACCATTTATTCAATTAGGTACTCATTAATTACAACTAACTAAAATCTCAACAGAATTTACATAAATTTATTAATTCTCTGCACTTGCACCTTATATTGAAACAATTATCATTTGGTTTTCATAGAGGTACACACTTATGGGAGGAGGGGATTTTTTTTTTTTTTAAAGGTAAATTTTATTTTAACACATCAAACATGTAGACAATACATTACAAGCAGACAATCTCATTTGTAGTTAAATAATCCTACAGGAGCACATAGTGTCATTGAGCATATAGTGATGGTCTTTGCCGTTAAACTCAGGACAATTTATTTTATGCAGAGTCGGGGGATTGGCTTAATCAGGTCTTCAGATAGCGTCTAGGCAAACCAAACCACCTGCCTCTGTGTCGGATTGGGGCGATTGATTCCTTGCGTGGTTCTGCTATGGGGGTTCAGGTTGATCTCACACCACAAGCCCCAGATTTTGTCAAATTTAGTTGGCGTTCCTCTGACTTCGTATGTGAGCTTATAGAGCGGTATTATTTTGTTAACCAAATGTATCCAAGCACCAAGGGAGCGCGGGGAGTTATAGTTTTTTTTTGCATAGAATAGTATGATGTGATAGCAAAGTCGGGGATATTTGGCATGGATAATTCCTTCCAGTACAGAGGCAGACAGTCGGATTAGTTACCCTAGGAAGTCGGAGGGTATTCGACCCATTTGTGGGAGTTTTACAATATAAAATTATACATCGTGTATATAAGTTTGTCCTTTAGTGAGATGAGGCCCGAGTATAAATTCTCTATTGCTTCCTCCCGATCTTCTTGTTCCAGGCCCTCAATATTACTGGTCCACCATTCCAGTGCCATGGGAAATGGTTTGGGGCGTAGCAAAGAAGATATTTGTATATGGGGGACGGGCGTTTCTTGGGGGAGGGGTCATGAAGGATTTCATCTATGGTGGGGCATGCTTGCTGGGGAGTAACTGTGTTAAATTGGGAGGAGAATGTATGCCTCAGCTGGAGGTAGTGGCAGTGCAGTATCTGTTCTGGGTGGCACCTTCACTGGAGTGACAGTAATGTTGGAAATGTGTTATTTTCCAGAAGATCACCCAGCCTTTTAATACCTCGGCTCGGCCAGTAGATAGTCTTGTAGGGACCTAAAATGCGGACGGTAAGAGTTCCCCCACAATGGGAGATAGGGGAACATCAACGGTGGTTTGTAGCCCATGGTCTTAAGAGATGCCCACCAAGCCCTGTGGGGTGTAATCAGGGTAGCTGGCATGGGAGTGGAGTCCTTGAGGTGTCCCCCTGCTCAAAAGTAAGTTGGCTCTGATAGGAGGATAGGAGGGCACTGTAATTGGCCGGGGTCGAATTTAGTGTATGTGTTGTTAGGGCACTGTTAAGCTCAGATTCTGCAATTTTAACCTGCTCCATGCTATCTCTCCTTGCAGTTGCTATTGCCCCCATCAGAGCTCCTCTTATGACTGGTTTGGAGGCATCCCACAGGGTGGGCTGGGGGGCGGTGTCAATATTATGGGTCCAGTACTCCATATAGGTTTGGGCATTTGCTTCCGCTACAGACACATTTTTAAGCCAAAGAGGGCTAAGTCGCCACAATTTGTCCAGGGCCTCAGGGTACCAAAGAAGGGTAAGTTGGAGCGGGGAGTGGTCAGAGAGAGATTGGGGTAGGTAACGGATTTGATCCACTAGAGGCAGTAGATCCTGGGATGTAAAAGCTATGTATATCCTTGAGAAAGTTTTATGAGTGGGGGAGTGGCAGGAAAAGCTTTTTTGGAGTGGGTATTTCCACCTCCATGGGTCGGTCAGGTGTAGGGCTTCGGCCCAAGTAGCAAGCCTGGTGGAGGTATGGGGCCAGGATTAAGTTTGTCTAGGGCTGGGTTCAAGCAGCAGTTGAAATCACCCATAATACAAAGGGGAGCAGGAGGGAATTCAGATATTTTGGACATCATTAAGTCAAGGATGGACACCGCAAGTGGTGGTGGCATGTATAGGTTAGCTAGTAGTATAGGCTTGTAGGCAATTAGGCCGTGCATGATCAGGAATCTACCATATGGATCTAGGTGTAGTTTTAGTAGCTCAAATGTCAAAGTTTTACGGATTAGTACAGTGACCCATCTTGAATGTGAGGAGAAGGTGGAGTGTAAGTGCCAACCCACCCATGGTTTTTTGAGTGCTAGGATTTTTAGTCCAGTGAGGTGCGTCTCCTGGAGGAGAAGAATAGAAGGGGGGGGGGTATCTTTTAAGGTAGTTAAACATTAGGCTCCTTTTGAATTTGGAGTTAAGGCCCCCTCACATTCCAGGAGAGAATTGATATATTAGCCATGATGGATATAGGGGTACATGTGCCCAGTCAGAAGAGGTGTCCATCCTTTTGCATACATCAAAAACATAGACGTGCAATTCACGATTTGTCTGTTTGTCACAATGCTCAGCTTAGTCGTCTGCAAAACATACATACATAAAAACAACATATATGCCCTCCCGTCCCTCCCTACTCACCCCCGAAACTTGGATGAGTACCCATAACACTTTATAACTTGAACTTTGATGGGGGGTTGGTCCCTAGATTTCCGTTAGGAAACAGACCCTTCTCTGGGATCTAGGGTTGTTGTTTATATTTACATTTGGTTTGCCGATCTCCGTGGAGGATATTAGCAAGTTGCCCCAAATTGCGGGCTAGGTAATGACCACACTGGATTGTGATTCAGCGTTCTGCCAGATCATCCTGAGAAGAATCAGAGAAGCTGAGGGGTTAGTGTGGACTGTCTCTGGGATTTTAGAGTCCGATAAGGAGTGTCAACGCTATTACCTATGTAAGTAGATATTGTGGGGTAGGTAATAAGTCCCGATATGGGATCCACATACTGATGGTGGTTGGGTATTGAGAGGTGAATTGGCAGTAAGGGCCAGGTCATTAGCGCGTTGGTATTTTTTTGACAATATCGTAAAACAGTTTGGTTGAGGTGGATTTGTACATGGTACCTCCACTTGATCAATTCTAGTTCTAGTTCGCGCCTTCCTTATTCTGCTAGGCACTGTTTATCCGGCTCCATGTGACAGCTGCCCTGCCAGAGGTGGAGCCCCCACAGAAAGTCTTGTACTGCTTGAATTAGGGTTGGAGGTCCTAGGGGTTTGCCAATTGGCCAGGTCTTGCATTTCTGTTGGGGGACTGGTGAACGCCTCTTCTGTTGAGCCAGTCATCTGCCTCCTCAGGCTTGGCAAAAAAGTGGACCCGGTCCCCGTTTTGGATTCGGATACATGCTGGATATTGCATGCTATATTTAATTTGTGCTTCTCTGAGGTGTTACTTCACTCCTGTAAATTCTGCCCTTTGTTTTTGTATGTTAGGTGAGAAGTCTGGGTATAGTGACACTGTTGTTCCCTGGTATCGAATCGGGCCTTTCACCCTAACTGCTTTGAGGGCCGCGTCTCTGTCTCTATAGTTCAATAGTTTCAAGAGAAATGGTCGCGGTGGGGGAGCATGAGTTGGTACTCTATGTGCTCTTTCCACAATAAAGTCTTGGGAGAAGGCGTTAGGGCCCAGAGTGTCTTGGAGCCAGCCTTCTATGAATGAGGGGTTGTTTCCTTCCACTTTCTCCGGGAGACCAATGACTCTGATATTGTTGCGTCTGGATCTGTTTTCAAGATCGTCCGCTTTTTCAATGGCAGCTTTGCGTTGGAGTTGCATGGCTCTTTTATCTGTTTGTAGAGGGGGTATGGCGTCATCAATGTCTGATACTCTGGTTTCCAAGGTCTTGGTGCGCTCCCTCACCTTTTGAAGATCTTGACGCATTAGGGATAGGTCCACTCTGATCTCTTCGAATTGCGCTGTTGTTCGGCCCTCCATAGTGCAGATAGAACATCTCCCAGTGTTGGTTCAGGGGTTGGTGCCACCAGGTCCAGTGTGGGATCAGTAGGGGATGCCAGTTGGCTTGCATGGATGCCTGCAGCTGGGGCTGCTCACGTGCAAAGAGCTCTAGGCATGATGCGGCCTCCGGCTTCGCCTTGGTTGTGTTTCTTTTCATTGTGGGGAAGGTCTGGTTAGAGTTGCCTCGCTTTGTAAAGAGATTTACTGGGATATACTGCAGGTTGTGTATGTAGTCCCCTCTTTCTTACTTACTTGTCTCAGTGTCGGTGGTGTGGTGATGCGTTAGTTCCCTTTGTTGATACTTCTGTCAGCTGAGAAGACAGGGTGTTTGGCTTTTGTGTGTGGCTTTCAGCGTTTTTCCAGGCTCACCAGCTCTCTGCACTCCAGCCTTTTAGACTGTTAGGTATGGAATATTGCCCCACTGCCGGAAGTCCCCACGTGGCTGTGGGCTGAGGTTGTGTTCTGTTGGTGGGGGGGACAGCGTGCTGTTGGTGTGTTAGGCCCAGAGGCCTACCATGGCTGTGAGACTGGGGGTTGCCCTCTACTGGGGGGAGCCTCAGCACTGCTGTGTTATGGCGCGCTATGTTGTGCACAAGTTGGTGGAGTGAGCTCAGAAACTCCTATGTAGCTTTTAGGTGACCAATATAAAGGGATATCATTTTTTTTTTTTTCTTTCTTTCTTAAATTTTGATTACACTGACATTTTGGTCATCTTAAATTTTCTGCATTTGGATCTATTCCTTTTTAAAACAGAGAAAAATGTCACGTGGAATGTATGGAAAGGAGCTTTTGGCAATATTAGACCTATACGCCAATTATCCAGAAGTTTGAATATTAAAAAAATAGCACATTATTTGAGATATGCAAAATACTTAAAACACACTTCTGCAGATATGGAATACCAAGAGAAGTAAGAACAGATAATGGTTCTCTGAAGTTTATAGTAAAAGACTTTTGTAAGATTCAAAGAATTACAGAGCAACAGCTCTGGAAGGAGGCAAATCTCCAGCAGAGTTTTTCTTTGCAAGACAAATATAGACAAAACTCTCTTTTTTGCTTTTTCATACCAGGAAGATCCATTCCAAATTCTGACCTTGTCTCCAGTGTGTAAATGTTCAAGTGTTTTATACTTTTTTGTCATAATTTTTCTTTTACCTCTTTTCTTACACAGCAACTTTGTCAGCTTGAGAAAGGACCAAGAGGTCCGAAACGTTGCTGTGCCATTAATAATGCTGCATTAAAGGCTGTTTTATCATGATATGAACAGTCTGAACCACAGCCATAGAAAAAAATTTAATGAATGTATATTGCAAAGTTGCATAGAATTATGTTTTCTTTAATGAGGCACTTTTTTATTTTAAAGTTGACTCGCCCTTTGAGGAGGGAGGGCTGAGGGAGGAAGGTGGAGGCTGAGGGGGGCGTTTCTATGGCTAATAGCTGAGGAGGTACGGAACGCATTTTAGGACATCGTCCTGTCATTTTGATGTCCTGCATGTGCCCTCCTAGAGGTGTGACTGCAGCATTTGAGGATGGGTGATTAAAAAAGGACCTGATGCTGCATTCCATAGCAATAGGATAGGAGCGTGAATGCAGGACATCAAAATGATAGGACGATGTTACGGAACACATTTTAGGACATCGTCCTGTAAAAGCGATGTCCTCCATGCACCCTCCTACAGCAGCGGAATGCAGCATCTCAAGCTTTTTATCTCACCCATCCTCCAAAGCTGCAGTCAGGTATCAGTCTTCGGCCCTCCCTCTTCAGATTTCAGAACTGCCTCTTCAGACCTCAGACCTCCCTCTTAATACGTCAGCACTCCCTCCTCAGTTCTCCGCCTTCCGCCCTCAATTATCTCCCTTTCTATTACTGCCCTCGGTTCTCCGCTCTCCCATATCAAGCAGCCGCCCTCTACCATCACTGCTCAGCCCTGTAACTCACCCTTCACAGCCTTCTTCCCTCCGCTCTCCCCACTCAGAATTCTTGTTGGTCTTGTGTAGCGCTGCATTAACAATTCAATGCCACACTTTAGAATCTCAGACCCAGGAGAATTGTGAAGTGGGAAAGTGGAGGGAAGAAGGCTGAGTGCTGAGCAGTGATGGTAGAGGGCGGTTACCTGATTTAGGAGAGCGGAAAATCGAGGGCAGAAGTGGGAAGGGAGATAACTGAGGGCGGAAGGCGTTGAACTGAGGAGGGAGGGAGGGCTGAGGTCTGAAGAGGTAGTGCTGATATCTGAAGAAGGAGGGCCGAAGACGGATACCTGACTGCAGCTTTGGAGGATGGGTGAGATGTGATGGGGTTTTGATAAAGTTTATAGTGCTACAGCCAGATTGGTAAAATTTCACCCAGAGATTTTTTTTGTGAGCTACCCTGCCAGAGCGTTGATTTATATTTAAGGTCTTTCTGTCTCTGCAGCCTTAAGGTGGCCATAGACGCAGAGATCTGCTCATTTGGCGATGTCCCGATATGCCCAACGATCGGATCATAATGCATCGGATCGCAGCACCGCATAAACTTGCAGATGCAGCTGCAATCCGGCTGGGTTTTTTAACCTGCACGATCGAGATCTGGTCGACTTGCTGCCAGATATTGATTGGGGAAGCCCGTCTGATGGCCCCTGTATGGGGGCCTTTAGGGTTGGGGCAGATTATCTTCAGGGAGATTTAGTTGCCTGGAGACTAATTGCCTCTTTTTCAGGGCAGCAATCTCCCCAAACTGCCTTCCGCCTGCTAAAATTAAAAAAAAAAAAAGACTGTGACAATGCACATGCAGTGCTTGGATTTCCGAAGTTGTATCATGAGGAAACTTCGGGCAACTTTGGAAATCGAAGCACCGCAAGTGCATTGCTGCAGGCATTTTTCATTCTAGCAGGCGGAAGGCAGATAGGGTTGCCACCTGGCCAGTAAAAATGATGGCTGATCCCAATGTTAAAAGAGAAAAAATATATAGGAAGGCTGGTATTTTTATCCAGGAAAGGGGGCAACCCTAAAGGCGGATTGGGGAGATTGACGCCCCGAAGAAGAGACGAATAGCTAGGTGACTAAATCTCCCCGAATCTGCCTGTGTGTCCCATTAAAGGAGAACTAAGTCCTTAATGAAAAAAACATACCCCCTAACCTACATAGACCCCCTCCCTGCTCACCCCAGCCTAGCTGCTACCCCTGGCAGATGCCCCTAACTCTTTACTTACCCCTTGGTGCACATTCAGGGCATCAAAGTTCACATGCACCATCTTCCAGCACTTTGGTAATCTTTGGGTCTTCATGGGTGAACAACCCCTTTAAAGGGTGTGGATCGAATATGAAAATTTAATAGCCACTGAACTATTTCTCTGATAAGAAACTTTTTAAAGGTTTTGAACTGTATAAAGTAATCATTACTTTTTGCTATCCCTCAATTTTCTTTTCATGCAGGAGTCAGAATCAGATTTAATACATCTTTTTTCTGTGCTGAGAGGGAAATCATGTATGTATCAAGTACTCATGAGTAACTTCATTTCAGAAACAGATCAGAATGTTAAATTGATTATATTAAGAAAGCAGATCAAGGTCCTGGTTTCAACCCTAGTCTAGCATCATCATAATTACTAAATCAGAGCTGTCAACTAGAAGCTTTTTGTTTTCTTAATGGCCCTCAGGCTTTCAAAGGCCTTCGGTGACTTATTTGTTTGTTGTCATAGTTTTATTATAGTCTTGCATTCACAGTAAGAAAAAGTATTGTAACAATAAACAGCAATACTACTGTCCACATCAGACTTGAAAAACCTAAATGCAATTGCTAACCTCCTATATTTGTTTCTTCTCTATAGATAACATTGGCATCAAGAATCATTTTTACCATTCAGGTGACAACACTACATGCATTTACATGTGTTAACAAGTATGTGAAGTTAAAAGTATGTTAATCTCCTAATACAGTCACATGCAGTTCTTGTAAGGGACCTCTCAAATTCTATTCACCCAGGATTTTTTTTGTCATAATTATGCCAGTGGCTGACCGTGACTTGCTGAAAGCCATTGTTTGCCAGAACACACATAGGCATCCTACTCTAGAAGAGTATGAATGAATGTTTAAAAGGATACTGTCATGGGAAACCATGTTTTTTTCAAAATGCATCAGTTAATAGTGCTACTCCAGCAGAAGTCTGCACTGAAATCCATTTCTCAAAAGAACAGATTTTTTTATATTCAATTTTGAAATCTGTCATGGGGCTAGACATTTTGTCAATAACCCAGCTGCCTCTGGTCATGTGACTTGTGCCAGCACTTAAGGATGGAACTGCTTTCTGGCAGGCAGTTTCCTTCTCAATGTAACTGAAGGAGTCTCAGTTGGACATGGGTTTTAACTATTGAGTGCTGTTAGATTTACCAGGCAGCTGTTATCTTTTGATAGGGAGCTGTTATCTGGTTACCATTCTGTTGTTGGGCTGCCGGGGGGGGGAGAAACAGAGGGGGTGATATCACTCCAACTTGCAGTACAGCAGTAAAGAGTGACTGAAGTTTATCAGAAAACAAGTCACATGACTTGGAGCAGCTGGGAAATTGAAAATATGTCTAGCCCCATGTCACATTTGAAAATGAAATAAAAAAATCAATTTTTTCCCATGACCGTATAACTGTTGTAACACATCGCACACCAATATTAGCAACAGATGCACAAAAAGGTGATGGAAGCACAGTGAGAGATTTGTATAAGTAAACCTTTGTATAAAAGCAATCTTTAAAATGACTGCTCCAATTCACATACTTTACTTTCAGCATTCAGTCTAACCTCTTTTCCAGCACAAATCGTTAGCACAGATCCTTGACTTCCTGTACCAGCACTAAGCTCCAACCTGTTTAGTTTACTGAGGTGGTTCCTTTCTTTGACTTTCAAGTTGGTCAAAGCAGTCTTGGTAGAGCATGGGACCTTCTCTTCTAAATTTTGCAAGCTCACACCTATCCATAATGACGATTAGTGATGTCACACATGGGGAGGAGAATACAGATGCCAGGTAGAGAGAATTTATCATAGCTGCTCTGTCAGTGAAACAGCCGTGGGAGAGAGATAAGGAAAGATATTAAGAAAACTGAAAAAACAGCAAATCTTAGTATTCATCCTATATATAGATTGTAACGACAAGTTTAGGTCGTTAAGTTTTAGGTTTAGTTGTAAGTTTTAGGCTTAGTCCAGACGGGGAGACTCGGCGATCAGCCTGGCGACTGATCGCCCCCGAATAGCTAGGCACTGGCGAGAAGTCGCCAGGCGACGGATCGCCCCCTAATCTCCCCGTCTGGACTAAGCCTTAGGTATTAAGCAGCTGGAAAGTTCACATCTTCCTTAAGCTATGTTGATATTATTGAATTTGGCAACTGCATACAACTATTTTACAGTTGCTGTAAATAGTTCTATTACAATGTCAGTGGTATAACCATATTTTTTGCATATACAGGTATGGGACATATTATCCAGAATGCTCAGGACCCGGGGTTTTCTGGATAATGGATCTTTCCGTAATTTGGATCTTCATACCTTAAGTCTACCAGAAAACCATGTAAACATTACATAAACCCAATAGGCTGCTTTTGCTTCCAATAAGGATTAATTATATCTTAGTTTGGATCAAGTACAAGTTACAGTTTTATTATTACAGAGAAAAAGGAAATCATTTTTTAACATTTTTAATTATTTCATTATAATGGATTCTATGGGAGACAGCCATTCCATAATTCAGAACTTTCTGGATAATGGGTTTCCAGAAAAGGGATCCCATACCTGTAGTAGCATTTTTGTAAACTATATCGCCTAAGGTTTTTTGTGCTTTTTTGTAATCTTCCAAATTTTATTTAAAACTAGACATTAAACCCGTTAAATTAAAGGGCGCTAGAACATATGTAGTCAAACATTTATAAAAACAGACTTGTTCCAGTCCAAAAAAAAAGTGGACAACCATGGTGGACACCTAGAGTTCTTCTCAGTAGTTTTAAAAATACTACTGCTTCCTAAAGAGTTTGGGCAATGTTTGTTTATGGTATAGATCACACCAATGTTTTTTTTTTCCACAAAAAAATGTTTGTCCTACAGAATTTCAGAGGTGACTCTGCCTCAATGTTACTTTTAGAAAAAGAGCCACCTGACTTTGTCAGCTCAGCATCCCTGTTGCCGTAGCAACGTCGAGGACATGCGCTGAGTGAGCGGGTCTCGCTTCTAACAACGCGAGATTAAAGATAGGAATAGTTGGCACCGCCCCCGCCTCTTGATCATTCGCGCTTCACGTGCGTATGCCCATTTTCCGCCGATCATATTTTTTCCTTGGCGTCCTGTAGGCGGAGTTGAGTGAGTCGGAGAGCGGAAAGGTACTTTCACAGCTATGGGAGGCCAGACAGTAGCTGCTCCTCTGTCACCCGCCGACCAGCAACGCTCTATCCCTCTGCCATTGTGCAGCGCAACAAAGAGGGGCGGGGCAGCGCACTGGGGTTGGCTGCGGCTCTCCCGTGAGGGCGGGGCTTTTAGGCAATAAATAAAGAGGCAAGACGCTCTGTGAGGAGCTGGTGGAAGTCTCTCTCTACCCCGACCCCCCATTTACCTTTACTGACTGCGCCGCGGACTCCCCGGGTCACACATCCCACAGCTCGAGCTGCTCCTCTGTCACATGGTGCTTGGGCATGTGTACAGCTGGCGGTGTAGCGGTGAGCAGAGGAGCGGCACACCATTATGTAGCGCCGGTCTTTCCATAGATTGAAGGCAGCAGATTATAAACCACTAACGGAAGTCTCTGTGCTCCAAGTGGGACATTCACTAAGATCCAAAAAATCGCTGGCGCAGAATCTTCGCCTGCGCTATGCAAATTAACTAAAGTGCGAATTTACGCTCTGGTCGGCGAACGGTAACGTATTTACGCTAGTGTTACTTCGCTAGGCATAGCACAATTTCGCAAGGAAGCCTAATTTGCATACGGCGCAAATCCTATATAATAAAGTTCAAGTGTCTCTGCGTCCAGTCCCTGTGTCCGTGGGATTGCGCTACTGCGCATGTGCCCCACGGACAGCCAGCGCGAAGCGTCTAACCCTACCGCAAATTCGCCAGCGTGACGTCAAATCGTAATCGCAAATTCACGAACACCGACTCTGGCGAATTTAGCGTAGTAGATAGACTTGCGCAACTTCGCACCCTTACACCAGGCGAAGTTGCGCACTGGCGAAGGATCGTAATTACGCAAATTCACTAAGATCAACTTTTTGCTGTTCGTTAGCACTTACGCTAGAGCAATACAATAGATAGGAGGTTGAAAGTCCCAAAAAATGCTGTGGCGTGTTTTACCATTGTGGGTGATAGTCTGAAAAACATAGTTTTTTTTTTGAGGGGTGTTACCCTCCTTCCCCCCTACATTTCCTGACATATGGCAACACTACTATATAGGGGGCACATGTAGGGCAATAGGACAACTTTATTTTTTTTTGATTAAAGGTGTCCTGGGCATGTGTAGTGGCTGTAACATACACTTCTTTTTCAGACTATCACCCACAATGGTAAAACGCCACAGCGTTTTTTGGGACTTTTTTTTTTTCAATTTTCTTTTTCAACCTCCTATCTATTGTATTCTATCTACTTCGCTAGCATAAATTCGCCAGAGTCGGTGGTCGGGAATTTGCGATTACGATTTGACGTCACGCTGGCGAATTTGCACTAGCGTTAAGACGCTTCGCGCTGGCTGTCCGTGGGGCACATGTGCAGTAGCGCAATCCCATGGACCCAGGGACTGGACACAGAGACACTTGAACTTTATTATATAGGATAGGATTGTAAAATGCAAGCAATTTATAACCTAAATTGGATGGAATTCGACTTGTGATGCTTGTAGACAATAAATGCTGGAGAAAAGGCACGTAAGGGAAATGATTATTTTTTATATAATATACAAGCAGACCATACAATAAACTCTTGGATGCTTTATTCACTAGTAGGTTGTTCCAGTGAACACAAGATCATCCATTCAAAAAAGAAAATACCAAAGTACTGGTCCAATTGTCCTCTTAGAAGTCAGGAAGGATTTTACTCTAAACCCATTGTTCCATCTTTCTTGCTCTCCATTTCATATGCATGCTACTTATTTTGTTATTTTCTTCTTATGTAATAGATGCTGAATCCTGTTCTAACTCCAGTCCATTAATTTAGAGAAATGGATAATCGTTTTGCAACAGCGCTTGTGATTGGCAGTGTATTGTCACTGCTTTCTGTGATTTACCTCTGCGCTGCGGTGGGAACAGTATCATGGTATCACTATTTTACCTCATCAGCCCAGGCCAACACCAGTTATGCTACTGCTGAGGACTTCACAAGTGAAACTGAAAAGACAGATGAAAAAGCATATACTGATGCACTTTTCCACTTCAATGGAAGTCTTGGCCTGTGGCAAAGATGTATCACAGTCTCACAAGATCACTTGTCCCAGCAGCCCAGTGAGTAAGGTTTTTGAACTACAGTGCTCAGTTATTCATCATGCAAAACTATGTTCTATAAGTGCAATAGCATGTGTTATAATTTTTTTAAAAAGTGGTAAAGCATACATTGTCACAATTGCAGACTAGTAACGTTAGTTATGATTTATGAAATGCTATTGTTTTTTAAAATATCATCAGCAGAAGCAGTACTCTTGACAGCTCACCAAATAAGCAGGTTGTTCAAACACAACAGAAACAAACAACCTTGCATGCCAATTTAAAGGGGTTGTTCACCTTTGAGTTAACTTTTAGTATGATGTAGAGAGTGACATTCTGAGACAATTTGCAATTGGTTTTTATTATTTGTGGTTTTCTAGTTATTTAGCTTTTTATTCAGCAGCTCTCTAGTCTGCAGTGTCAGCAATTTGGTTTCTAGGGTACAAATTACCCTAGCAACCCTGCATTGATTTGAATAAGAGACTAGAATATGAATAGGAGGTGGACTGAATAGAATGATAAGTAATAAAATGTGGCAATAACAATACATGTGTAGCCTTACAGAGCATTTGTTTTTAGGTGGTGTCAGTGACCCCAATTTGAAAGCTGCAAAGAAATTGCAAATCATTAAAAAACTATGAAAAATAAATAATGAAGACCAACTGAAAAGTTTCTTATAATTGACCCTTCTACAATATACTAAAAGTTAACTTTAAGGTGAACCACCCCTTTAAGTCTATAACCGCTTCTGTAGATAATATTGATAATAATAATAATATCCCAAAACTTAAAATAACGAAGAACCAAAAACAATAAATGCATCATCGACTATCAATAATGAAAAATAAAGTAGAAGAGTGCTTGTTGTGGTCAAATAAAGGGACATAACCGTTATTAATAAATACATTTTGATCATATTATTACTTAATACAGATACTATTAAAAAATAAGTAAACCCTATTTTTCTATCTCTAAATGTATAATTAACAGCCTCCAGAATAGCAAGCTGGCCATATATGGGCAGATTTAGTTGGTTCTCTGTGAATAATCCTATCTGATAAACAAACTTGAACAAATGAGTCATCCAAGTAAAGAACATGCAACATTAGTTGCATCTTTGCCATGCAGGCTGCAAAATCTAACATATATTGACTGATCTATTCCTTTGTTTACTTTTGCAAAAGGCATGCATAGTGAATGATCATTTAACAATGATTATCTGGCTGTCCCATCCTCTGACCAATATAGTGTTTTTACAATGAATATTTTCAATCTGTCCATTTGATTTTGGGACAATTTTATCAGAGCAACACGAACGTTTGCAATGTAAGGATGAATTGATGAGTACTATAATCACCTCGTTTCACATGACTAAATCTTCCTGTGTATGGCCACCTTTAGTCCCTGCATTCAGTCTGAAGTGTTTTCTGAATAATAAGTTGAAATCTCCAGCTCATTTAACCTACTTCCTGGTCTAGTGTGAAGCTCAGCCCTCTTTCTTTTGAGCTCTTTTAATCTTGTTATCTGTGATGATAGTCAGAGATGCCTGAACGTGCCTGTGAAATAAAGACTAAAGGTGGCAACATCGCCAAACAAGCGGATCTCTCCCCGATATGCCCACCTTGAGGTGGGCGATATCGTGCTGATCCAATCGTGGGCCCTAGGGCCCAAAGTTCGGATCAATACGGGCAATCGGATCGCGGGACCGCATCAATGAACAGTTGCGGCCGCGATCCGACGGGATTTTTAATCCTGCCTGATCAACATCTGCCCGACTTTCGGCCAGATATCGATCGAGAAAGCCCGTCGGAGGGCCCCCCACACGGGCCGATAAGCTGCCGACACAGTCTGTCGGCAGCTTTTATCTGCCCATGTATGGCCACCTTTAATCAGACTAGCACATTCATGTTAGTCTGCCTGACTCTTGCAACACAACTCAACGATCATTGGGAAGAGCTTTCTTAAAGTGGCCATACACGAGCTGACATAATCTGCCAACAGACTAAATCTGCATCTTATTTGGCATTGTGTGGGGCCCTTTGACAGGCTTCCCAAGGGCCCACAATTGGATCATCTTGATGTTGTCCCCTCACGGTGGGAATATGAGGGAGAGATCCTCTTGTTTGGGGATTATGGCCACTTTTATTACTGCATTGTAAAGTCCCAGACCCTTACTAAATTTTGCAAACATTTTAATATGTTTCTGATCATTATACCTGATATTTTGTATACTAAATAAAGCTTTTAATTTTCCTAAGAAAATGTTTTTATTAGTTATTCCACTTCACAATAGTAATTAGCTGGTCCAGCATAAATTGTACTTCATTTTTCCCTCATTTTTCCCACATCTCTCTGAAAATTAACTATATATCTGCAAGATTGTGAGTAGAAACTTTCTTGCATATGAAAGCATCTGTGCTTTGTGTAGTTAAAATCTCCTTACAGGTCAAAGCCAGGTGCATTCCTAATTAGGGCAATAGTGTGTGTTAATTTTGAGAGTTTTTAATCTTGCAAAAATTCCAGAGAGGAATCCCATACTTAGGGCAGAACTCCCCGATGCGGTGAGCTGGGTTGCTCTGTGAGGCAACACAGGCGACCAGTTTGCGGGATAGAATATAATGTAAGTTAACAAAACATTGCAGCTACAGACTACATGCATCTGTCAGATTTGAACACTGCATGCTGTGTCTTAATCCTACAGTCAGATGCATGCAGTTTGTAGCTGCAATATTTTGTTAATTTACATTATATTCTGCCCACACGACTGGCCGCCTGTGTTTCCTCGCAGCATGACCTAGCACACGCATCGAATCGTGGAGTTCTTCCCTTATACAGCTTTGGAAGTTTCTTTTAGCTAATCTTTCTATAAATGTCTTGATGTTGAATACAGGTGGAATTAAAAAACATGAATCATCATCATCATCATCACTTATTTTTGTAGCACCAGGACAAAGAAGGGAACTTCTTTATACTAAAAATGTATCAAGTTAAAGAGCATCTACTGGCAAATCACATTCTTACTGTGCACCTTTATCCTAAGCAAATCTGTCATTAGGAATCAAGATTTATAAATTTTTACATTTACATTTTTTTCCCTTCAGGTGCTCTCACAGATTCCCCAACTTTATCTAGATGCGTATTCCTATCTCTTTCTGATCAGTTTTTGGAGAAGTACCAAGAACCAGGGAATCATAACTCTGAGATTGATATAGTGCGGACTTGTGAGTAGCAATACACCATAGTTTTTACAAAGAAGAAGATAGCAGTGAAGGCAAGGTTGTTGCTGTAGTCAATGATCATAACCCTTGCTATATATATATATATATATATATATATATATATATATATATATATATATATATATATATATATATATATATATAAAATTTACACACACACATAAATATATACACAGTAACGTTCACCTTTTTGCAAATTGTATAATGCAGTTGTCTTAAATGTATACACATTTAACAAACCGATGTCGTGTTTTCCTTTTCATTGATATGGTATGGAGAGAAAATACAGTGGACTTGCACTTGGTCCTTATGTTTGAGTGGCTTTGAGAAAGCTGAACGTTGTTGAGCTTTAAAGGAGACCTATAGCTAATTTTGTAATGTATGTCTGATTTCACTCTAAGCTAAAAATTCATACATTTTAGAAATGGCCCTTTATTAGAGCTCTCCTTAGATCCTCTCCGGTCCATGTCTGTGTTTTAAATGAGTGGTGACAGTGTAACTGTCCCTGCCAGCAGTGCAGTACAGTACTAGGTGGATAGCCAATCACAACTATGCATTCAGTCAGCCATAGATAGGCTGCAGTTCCCTGTTGGATTAGCCTAGCAGTTGATTGGCTCCTATTCTACAGTGCAGTGTGCTTAGTGTAGCTGGCTCCAATGCACAGCAAAGAAAAACAGTCGGCAGGAAGTGGAATTAGTAGGTTTTTTGGAAAAAAATTCAATAAACCACAAAAAACACATTTCTCCAAACATTCCTTCTAGATTTAGAGGAATATAAAGCAGTGGTATGTTCTTGTTTAATTAAAAGGGTTGGTTTGTAGCAAATTGTTTAGGCAGTGTTCAAAGAACTGCATAATAGTACAACATATTCACAGGCTTCAGTGTCACTTGAAGAAGAATCTGAAAATTGCATTTGCAACCGTTTGTAACCTAAGGGTAAGGTCAGATGGGAAGATTCAGGGAGATTTGGCCTGGCGACTAATCACCTCTTCTTTGGGGCGACAAATCTCCCCAAACCGATTCCCCCTGCCTTCCAGCGGCTTTAATGAATAATTGACTGCGCCTATTAACACGCAGCGCTGGCTTTTCCAAAGTCGTTCGAAGTTGCCTCCTTAGGCAATTTCAAACGATTTCGGGAAAGCAAAGCACCGCGTGTTAATAGGTGCAAGCGATTATTCATTTAAGCCACTGGAAGGCAGGGGGATGCGATTCTGGGAGATTCGTCGCCAGGCGACGAATCTCCCCATCTGGCCTGTGTGGGCACATAAAACAAGCTAGCTGATAGGTCTTACAGGTAAACAGCAGCACTAGAAGTTAATTTGAAACAGCCTCTAAGCTTAGCTTTACAACAGCTGCCCAGAGAATACAGTGTAAACTGATATTCTAACAAAATCCAAGATAGTGAGCTGTTTTGAAGGCATGTATTATTACTATTACAGATAAGCTGAAGCTTTAGGCTGGTGTTGTAAGTTCAGTATTTATAAAACTACATTTCTGGCAATATTTGATTTTAGGGTTCAGTTCTTCTTTAATTCTAGGTGAATTTAAAATAAAACGTGCCATTTGATTCTCTTTTTACATTAAGATTTTCAATTTGTGCTGATGTTCATTAAAGGCAGTGACTTGGCAGTTCAACTTGCAATTAATTGAATGAGGCACATTTATTATATTTGCTTTGCACTGATCCATCAAAAGACTTTGAACTGTGCACATTTCTAGAAACACACAGTATTTTGTAAATAAGAACATATATTTCTCTTTCTGCCACCTAGATTTGTGGAGGTTTCAGTTCCTTCTTCCATTGGTTGCCCTGGGGCTAATATTTTTTGGTGCTATTGTGGGACTTGCTGGGTGTGTATGCCACAGTCTATACCCTGCAGTGGGCACAGGGATTCTGCACCTACTAGCAGGTAAGCTTATCTGATTGCAGCATTATGGAATTATCCTTAGTGCATGCAAATTAATTTAATACTTTATCTATTTAACAGTTTTTTTTCTGTCTGTCCAATCTATCCTTTCTCCCTGTTTCTTGCAGGTGTATGTACCCTTGGTTCAGTTCTGTGCTTCTCAAGTGGCATACATATGCTCCAGGAAAGACTGCCTCCCCCTGTGGGAATAAGGGGTGAATATGGTTGGTCGTTCTGCTTAGCTTGTGTTTCCTCACCTCTGCAGGTTATGGCTGGAGCCCTTTTTCTTTGGGCATCTCGTGCAAGCCGTCGAGAATACTCCCTAATGAAAGCTTATCGTGTTGCATAACTGAAGTTGTATTTATGAAAATAGTTTGATAGGCACCTGTAAATCAAGTTTGTGTAAATGTTTAAGTATTGCCTCTTGAAGTTTTATACACATACTATTTTTTAACTTTTTTTTTTTTTTTTAGTGGCCTCAAATTCATCTAGTGATGAGCAGGTAAAGAAAAAAAAAAATGGAAACAAATCGCAAACTTAACCCTACACTTATAAGCCTTTCTGGTAGTGACCTGCGGTGTCCATGCATTTTTCGCCTTAAAGACGGCTTCTATGGGTTTCTGATGACCCACTTGTAACCTATTAATTATACTGAAAAAAGGTTTTCTTAAAAATACAACTCTGGATAAGGAGTAGCCGCTGCTCAATACTGACTGTTGGGTACCTTTTGTTGCTACTGCTGAAGACACTTTTCTATGCAGCCGTCATTAATTTTCTCTTGCTGCGTGATGCTAAAAAAAAACAGAACAGGCTTCCTTTCATGCCATTTTTAAAAGAAAATAATCTTGCCATGAGGGCTAAGCATAATGCTTTAAAAATAAGTCAATACAATTTTAAAAGACATTCACTAAATTTGGTGTAAATGATCTTGATGAGTATTTAGGCAAATTGTGTGTGTTGGAACTCTATGTTCTTCTATATTTACATCTAAAGCAAATGCGGTTACCTGAAAACATAATTTCTGCTAGATAAATGGCACCACTTTTATTAGTATTGTGCTCTGAGACTGCATTTTCCTTATTGCCCTTGTGGGCATAAATTAAGTCCTGCATCTTTCCTTTAAAAGAATGCACTATCCATATCTGCACACACAGGTAGTGTGCCCTATTCCATCAGAACTTTTTTGTGTTAGTCAAGCAAAATAAACTAGCACTATAGAAATTATTTAAATCTTGTTTCTTTTAGTCTTGGAATTCACAATTACACCAAGCAGGCAGCAGCCATTTTCTAAAAAGTGTTATTAAGGCAAGCTTTCCCGCATTCCAAAATCTTAATGTACTAGATGCCCATGCCCATGCACTGGCTACACAATTAGATGGAGAGGAGGGAGGGGGAATGTGGAAAGTGCAGTGACCACTAATGAATGAAGAATGGAAATTAAAAGTAATTTCCTAACAATATATGATTGACAGCCAAGACTTTTAAATGAGTTCATAACAGATCTGGGTTAATAAAAAAAAAAGAGAGAATTTGGGTTTCATGTTTAACATGAAAATTACTTTTATTATACAGTTTTTTATGTCTGGGTGACAGGTCCCCTTTAAAAGGAAGAGCAGCAACGACTGTATCTTATTTCTAACTACATTGACTGGATTTATGAATCTTTATAATGTAACTATTTTCATAACTCTCCTATATAATTTTATTGTGTTACTAGCTTATCTGCATTTTATTTTATTTGCTGTTTTTATTGATGAACTTGCAGGAATATTATAGTTTTTAGTTGTGTTGTATTGTGTAGTTTTCTGTTATGAGACAGCTTTCATAATAAAAAAAAACGGAATTATTTTTTTGCCTTAACTTTCTTTTGATATAAACATCCTTAGTTTACAGGAAAGATTTTTCTGCTTCAGCTTTTCAATGAATAAAATATAAGCCAGTTCATCCATCTACTAGCAAATGTTGTGTGATGCAGTAATTCTAATCTATGATGTGCTGTGGGATTTTAAAAATAGACCCCAGTATAATAGGAATGTCACAAGAGCACTCGAAGCTAGCTGATAGGTGCATAATACAGATCTAAATGTTGAAGCATATACAGGTATTAGACCCCTTATCCAGTGTCCCATTAACCGGCACCCTCCAAAAAACAGCATCAGCTCTCCAAAAAAAAAAGGATCCTACAACCAGCACCAAAATCCAGACATCTGATCCTTTAGTTAGTAAAGCCATAATGTGGCTGCGGATCATAATGTTTAGTAGACAAAAAATGGCCACGTTTCGGGCTTCACAGGGCCCTTTATCAAGTCTTGATAAAGGGCCCTTTGAGGCTCAAAATGTTGCCATTTTTTTGTCTACTGAACATGAGCCATTGAAACTCCTAAAGCACAATATCAACTTCATCAGTGTGCTGCAGTCTTATGGATACTGCATATTGTCAGTTACTTAAAGGAATTGTTCAGTATAAAAGTAAAAACTGGGTAAATAGGCTGTGCAAAATAAAAATGTTTTCAATATAGTTAGGCAAAAATGTAATGTATAAAGGCTGGAGTGACTAAGTGTAACAGAACAGAACACTACTTCTTACTTTTCAGCTCTCTTGGTTTACACTGACTGGTTACCAGGCAGTATCCAATCAGTGACTAGAGGGAGGGCCACATTGGTGATAACTGTTGCTTTTGAATCTGAGCTGCATGCGGAGGATCAACTGCAAACTCACTGAACAGTTATGTCCCATGTAGCCCCCCTTCAAGTCGCGGACTTACTCAGATTTAGGGAGCTAAAAAGCAGGAAGTTGGATTCTGGCTATTATATTAGACATCCAGTCACTCCAGCCTTTATAGTTTGCATTTTTCCCTGACTAACTATATTAGAAACATTATTTATTTTGCACAGCCTATCTATTTACCCAGTTTTTAATTTTACTCTGAACTGTTCCTTTAAAGGATCCAATCCATGTGTTTGGTTGCTTGCCAGTGACTGAACAATTTGAATCAAATACTGCAAAATATGACTTTTACATTGTGAATAAGGGTACTGATAAGCTTGCAAGGGATCTCTTTGCTGCATTAAACATACAGTTAGTTGATGGTCTCATTTCTACAGCACCAGTGCCCGCCACACAGCCAGTGTCTAAAATTTGACCACAAAGCAACACTTCATTGGGTGCAAATAACTTTGTAGACAAAGTTGAGTTGAGACCAGATGTAAAACCAGTACCCCAGAAATTTACGCGATTGCCCTACTTTATAAGGGAGGCTGCCTCAGAGGTACTAAAGTAACTGGTAGATCAAAATGTGATAAAAAAATCAGAATCATCAGTTATAATAATGTGTAATAATGAAGAAAACTGGAGGTATTCAATTGTGTGTTGATCTCCGAGAACCTTGTAAAGCTGTTATCGATAATCATCCCTTGCCGCATATAGAGGAAATATTTTCAGAACTCAGAGGAGAAAAATCCTTTTCCACCCTGGATCTTCAGAGTGCTTATCCTCAAGTATTACTGCATGAAGGGAGGAGTTTATCAAGTAAATTCTGATCAGGCTTTGTGTTCTGTGGGTTTGAAACATTATCTCTGTGACCACAAAGTGAGTTTGGGAGCTGCTAAGCAAGTGTTGCATGTGATCTAAGTGTTGCATGTGAATTAAGTGTTAATCAGCGTTAACAACCTTAAGGCGTTTAAAACCAAAAAGGTGTTTGTGAGGAATTGCACTTGGGAGACTGTAAGTAACCAGTGTAAATATGAGTGCAAGTGTG
>CM044443.1:61679070-61707554 GCA_024363595.1 Xenopus borealis | reverse complement strand
AAAATCACCTCAAGATTTCCATATTGCAGCATCGTATTTCCACACATACTTTTAGGTATCTAGATAAATCATCTCAAATATGAAAGCCTAAGGTCCTCTGAACAGTTTGATGCCCAATATGTATAGGTGTACCCAAGCACATGTCATATACAAGCCCCAAAACGAAGACCCCCATCTTGTCTGTCATTTCAGGTACTGCAAAATCAACAGATATACATCATTTTGAGGGGGCAAAGCTAGAAAAAAGTTCACCCCCAAAAACCATACATTTTTGGAAAGTACACATTCCCCCGAATCCAACATGGGTATGCATGTCTTTCTACTCCAAAGCACCAAGCTGCAATCCTTTCCTAAATTTAGCGATAAAAGCAGGGGTTTTAACATTTCTGAAAATCGCCTAAAAAAAATTGCAATTGGCCACATTTATCTCACCCAATTTCTTACATACAACTGGAAAACTCCCTAAATATTAATACCAAGGGTCTTCTGAACAGGTGATGCACAATATGCATAGATATACCAAGGCAGCTGGCATGTGCGGACCCCAAATAAAAATAGTGCATTTGAATTTTCTCTGCTGCCAATTCGCCTCCTGTGAACATAGACCCTTTACTTCATATTATGTACCAAAAGACCCTCCTAACAGCAAAGACCCCCAAAACCATATATTTTTGCAAAGTACACATTCTGATGAATCCAACAAATATAAAGACGTCTTTCTACACCAAACGACCAAACTGCTAAGTGTTTCTAAATGTAGAGGTTTTTACAACATTTCTGAAAATCGCCTAAAAATGTTGCAGTTTGCCGCATTTCTCTCTCACAATGTTTTACGTACAAAGACAAATCACCCTAAATATGGACGTCAGAGGTCCACTGAATAGTTTGATGCCCAATATGCATAGAATTACCAAAGTATGTAGCATGTACGGACCCCAAATGAAAAACATGCATCTGAATTTTCACGCTGGCCAACTTAGCTGCAGAAAAGAGAGCCCCAACTGTGCGTTATTTGCTGTAAGACCCCCAAACTGTAAAAAGACCCCCAGAAAACCATATATTTTTGGAAAGTACATATTCTAATGGATCAAACAAGGGAAAATATATATCTTTCTATACCAAAGCACCTAACAGCAAAAATATACTAAAGATACATAAGGAACAATAATGCAGGGATAAAATTGCAATAAAACCACAAAAATTGTGCAAATCAATGAAATAACAAAATAACTGACCGACAGCGTAATTAGTGTCCAAAATCAATTATCCAATAGTCACGCTGCCAAAATAAACAGTTTTTAGGATAAAAAAAAAAAACACAAATTGGTAAAATGAAAAAGTAAAAAAATAAAATGTGTATACATGTGTGTACACTTCTAAAAATTGTGTTACAGTGTGTTAGTGTGTATATAGGTGTAATATAAGTGCATCTAAGTGTATATAAGTGTAATATAAGTTCATCTAAGTGTAAAAAAATAAAAACTTTTTTTTTTTAACTAAAATATATGTGTAAGTGTGTCTATATATATGTATATGAATGTAGGTAGGTAAAATAAAGGCTACTTACTGTTCCTGGGGGCGATCTGATGGCTGGAGGGGCCCTGGAGAAGTTTCTCTGCAGAGTCGGCAAACAGGAAGTGTGTGGGCGTCGCTGGAGCAGAGGTAAGGAAGGAGCTTTCAGCTGTGCAGCAAGGCAGACGCACAATCTGATGCGTCTGCCTCTTTTAGGTCAGCCCTGAGACAATCCTGTCGCAGGACCGACATGACAGCCCCCCAGCCTTGTTGCCCAGGGGGCTGTCAATGCTGCTAAAGCTCTGCAGAGGCGGCTAAAGCCGCTGATGCAGAGTAAAGCACCCATAACTGCAAGCACGTACCAGATACGTGCTTGGCAGTTAAAGCCCTTGCCTGCAAGAACGTACCAGGTACGTTCTTGGCAGGAAAAGGGTTAATCCCACTTTATGTGAATCAATGTACAGATTGGGTTGTAATTGAAATATCAGTCTGCACTGATTAACAAATCCCCTGAATGCTTTCCTATCCCCAGGAATTTTGGGCTCCTTGATCCTAGAGGCTGGAGCAGCAGAACTGGCATCGCTCTGAGTAATATGTCCATGCAAATGTTGCACTTGAGTTTGCAAGGTTGTAACAATTTGCAGCATAGAGGTAAATTGTTGATAAAAAATATCAATAGCTTGTTTTGCCTTCACAGAATCCTTTTGGGCCCGAACAATATGTTAATGTTCTTGAAGTTGTTCACCTTTTTATGATGTAGAGAGGGATATTCTGAAACAATTTGCAATTGGTTTTCATTTTTTATTAGTTAAGAGTTATTTGGCATTTTATTCAGCAGCTCTTTAATTAGCATGTTAAACAATCTTTGGTCCAAATTACCCTAGCAACCATGCACTGATTTGCATGGACTGGGATATAAATAAGAGTAGGTCTGGACTATAAAGATGAGTAATAAAGATAAGCAATAACAATGCATTTGTAGCATTTCAGAGCATGAAGGGGTCAGCGACGCCCATTTGAGAGCTGCAAAGAGTCAGAAGAAAATGGCAAATGATAAAAAATAATAAAAACCAAATGAAATATTGCTTAGAACTGGCCATTCTATAGCATACTAAAACTTAGGTGAACCACCCTTTTAAGGATTCCTATGGCTGAAGGCACTTTTGAGTACTTTTTCTCTCCCTCTGAATATATGGCGCTCTGCTGGAAAACTTAACTGTACGAGGGAGCTGTTAGTCTGGGAACAGGAGAGTCACAGAGAGAGCTACTGCTCTAAGTGGCTCTAATATTCAGCTGCATTGAGAGAGCTGCACACACACAGCTGCATAACAGTTTAGCATGTGAGAGTTCCACAATTACTCAGAAGCTAGGGAAGGTCAGACAGGCTGGGTCAAGGCTATGCAGAGTAACAAGCTGAGTTATACAAAGTGTTATTCACAATAGGAAGGTAGATTTCTCACTACACTTACAACACTAATCACTCCAGGAACCAAATTCATCTGGCAAGGAAGGAAGGTTAGTTTGATCTTAAAAACCCTATGCTGTGTGCTGATTAGCCCTTGCTGAGGTTTAGAAATCCAAAAAGGTTCTCATAGGCTTATAAGCAGGCCCGGACAAACAAACAGGCACAGACAGTTAACTCCTGCAATGCCAATTCAACAGCCGTTGTGACACTCCCTGACCACCGTACCCATGTCAGGAGGTGTTGCATAGGTTAAGGCAAAATCACCTCTACACTAAAATTGATAAGTGTGTTTTTGAGGTCTCTTCTGTCCACTTTTTGGGGTATATTCTGTCTCAAAAGAGTCTACAGATGGAGCCAGCCAAGGTTCAGGCTTAGATTGGGCGCAACCCATGTCTTTACAGGCAATTCAAAGGTTTTTGGGGTTCGCCAATTACTATAGACAATTTATAAAAAAATTCTCCATGATGGTTCCTATCACCACCCTTACCAGTGGATGGGGGAGAAGGAGGAAATGCCAGGAAGCAGATACATTTGCTTAGAAATAGTCAATAGATTTTTTCTCCTGGAGGGGAATAGTTGGGAGGATTTGACTGATGAGGAGGAACTGAAAAGAATAGAGAAGGAAGAAGGGAGGGATGTTGTGAAGTTAAAAAGAAAGAAGAAAAGTAAGTCAAAGAAGGTTTCCTCTGCAGTTTCATCCCCAGAAGGGAAAATGGAGGAGAAAATGCAGGACCAATCTACCCAAAGTCATTCTGAGGCTGCATTAGAAGGAATAAGAGGAAAATGGAAAGAAAAAGAAGGAGAGAGGATGATGAGGAGGAGTGGGAGTCTTTTGGGAAGGAGGAGATTTCATATCATATGAATAAAAGATGTTCATCAGGTTTGGGGAATTTTCAGTATAAGAGGAGTGGGGAGGAAGTGTTAGGGAAACAGCTTAAATCCCCAAGGTGCAGTCACTCAGCTTCTGAGTAATGGTCCAAGACTGTATAATCAATTCAAAATCTGACTTTGTATAATAAGCAAATGTAATTATCTATCATTACTTGTTATTGATTTTATTATTGATTAAAAAAAATTCCAAGCCTTTGGATCTTTAAAAAAAACCTACGTTTCTTGGTGGACATGGATGCTTCTGAGATTGGGGCTGGAGCAGTATTGTCTCAACAACATCCTGCTACCAATAAGGTTCACCCTGGTGCTTTTTTTCTTTTCTAAGAAGTTTTACCCTGCTGAGGAAAACTATGATATTGGTAACAAGGAATTGCTGGCTATTAAGTGGACTTTTGAGGAACAGACACCAAGCATGTGGTCAGTCTTTACTGATCATAAAAATCTTTTCTACGTGGAAACTACATTCTAGACAGACCAGGTGGGCCTTGTTTTTTACCAGCTTCAATTTTGTTACAACCTAAAAGCCTGGAAAAAAGTACTAAAGCGCATGCTTTTGTCTGTTCCCGATCAGATTGTGTCAAAGGAGGTGATTGTGTCAGCCCTGAGTCCAGATCTGTTTTCTTCCTTGTCTAAAGCCCAGGGTAATGCTCCATCTAATGTGTCCTCTGGTAAAATGTTCATTCTGGAAAATCTCTGTGAGGCAGTTTTGTTGGAGACTCATGATTCCAAGGTGGCTGGACATGCAAGTTACAGTCAGACCTGCTCCCTTGTGTCTTGCACGTTATGGTGGCCAACTTTTGAAACAGCATGTTGATAGGCATGTTGATTCATGTCCAGTGTGTCAACATTCTAAACCTTACAGATCCATACCTCAGGGACTGCTGCAGTCACTTTCTTATAGCCATGCATCTCATTGTGGATTTGCATCTGTAGTGGAAAAACGGTCATTTCGGTAGTAGTGGATCATTTTGGTAAAATTTTTTAGTCCCCTTCCCACCCTACCCTCTTGCTGAACTCTTCCTATCCAGTTTATATTTAAGTTCATGGGGCCCCTTTGAACATTGTTTTAAATAGAGGGGTTCAATTAGTGTCTAAGGTTTGGTGGACTTTTTGTTATCTTATGAGGATTGATTTATCTTTCTTGTCTGCATATCACCCACAGACTAATGGCAAGACAGAAAGAACAAACCAGTCTTTGAACAATACCTAATGTGTTATATTTCCAGTAAATCAGTCACTTTGGGCAGATTTCTTCCATGTGCAGAGTTTGATTTTTTAAAATGCCAATTACTGGTCCACTGGAGAATCTCCTTTATTTACTGTTTTTTTATTTAGTGTTTTCATTCTTAGGCCAGTATGGCTAAAAAAGGGCATAAACTCAAGGGATGAAAACATAATTTTACTTCTTAATAGGTCCCCTATGCAATGCAGTTTCAGGCCCCAGTCCCTAAGAGGGCTATAAATGAGCTGGAAAGAGTACGGAGATGTCCAAACAAACTGGTTAGAGGGATGGAAGACAAATTATGATGGTAGACTGTCAAGGTTGGGGTTCTTTTCTCTGGAAAAAAGATGCTTATGAGGGGACATGATTAAACTTTACAAGTAACATAGTAAGCACATTAGAGGACATTGTAGACAAATAGCAGGGGAACTTTTTACTCATAAAGAGGATCACCATACCAGAAGCCTTCAGACTAGAGAATAAGAACTTTCATTTGAAGCAGCTTAGACGGTTCTTCACAGAGGACAGTGAGGTTGTGGAATGCCCTGCTGGGTGTTGTTGTGATGGCTGATTCTGTTAATGCTTTAATTAGTGGCTTTAATGGTTTCTTGAACAAGCATAATATCCAAGGCTATTGTGATGCTAAATTATATAGTATATATATAGGTATAAATAATTTATGTGAGGGTTTGGAGGGGTCGGGTGTGTATGTATGGCTGCTGGGTGTTATTTGGAGGGGTTGAAGTTGATAGACTTTTGTCTTTTTTCAACCCTATGTAATGATGATTCAAATTCATAAATATGGTCTCTCTTATGAATAGAAGACAGATGCTTATTTCTTGACAGAAAAGGTGCAGGTTTTAAGGAGAACCCCTATTAAAGTAAACAGAAAAAGTGAACACTGCCTATAGTGCCATTTCTATATACTCTTTTTCAGCAAATACATATAACAATGCCCATTAGTACAGACTGTTATAGATACCCTTTCAGTTATTTAGACATCTAGCCTGTGTTGTGCAAAAGTATAAGCAATACCTAGTAAGTTGTGTCCTGCATTTGGACAGGTGTATTAAAGGTGTACTAAAGCATACATTCAGAGAAAAGAAAATTTAAACCTCTCTTTCTTTTTCCCAAAGTGGAATTTTGACTTAATGAACAGGTATATATCCTAGTATGCTATTGATATTGTCAAGATTTTTCAATGATAAATTAAGGAAAATGTGGCAAGATAAGTTGAAATACAACCGTGTATGATTTATTGTGTTTTTTTAATTACAAAATATTAACCTCTGTGTCTGACTCTGAAGATGGATCAGGCCACACACCTACATAGTTAGTGGGAACTGGGCTTTGACCACCCACGTCCACTTCTGAAGTACTGGGAGAAGGTACACAAAGTATTTGCTCAACCAAATTCTCAAGCTGACGAGAAGCATAAGCTGGTGATTCTACCTCATTTTTTTCCCACCAGAGTCCAATTTCTGTTTTGTTCTGCTTTGCATTCTCTTTCTGTTCAAACTCATCAGAACACCAGTCTTTCTTTATTCCGTCGCCTTTTTTTTTCTGAGATAGTACTTTCATGTCTCTTTTGGCACTCTGAGTTCCCACTCTTTCTTCAGGAAGTATTTTTTTTGTGTTCATGTCAATTGATCCATTATCTTCCAGTGTTAACACTTTTACTGTGTTGTTTTGTAGTGAAGCTTTTATCATTGGGTTTGCAATAACACATTTAACACAGATATCCTTTTGCAATGCTGCAGTTTCCTCCAACCTTTGTTTAAACAAATGCCTTACGGTACCTCTGTTTAGTTCTAGATTATTCTGGACTATTCTTTGCTGCTTTGGGCACACTGGTATATTGCTTTGTGTCTGGACTGGAGAAGGGCCATTTGACTTGCGCTTAATTGTACATAAACTGTTTTTATTTTGGGATGCTAGTTTTAGCACAGAATCTTGAACGGTTGAGCTTGATTTCATGTTGCTGCTTTGTCTATTCCTAAAATCCTTTTCCATATTTTCATCCGTTTGTGGCATGTCTTGCTTTTCTCCTCTGTCTAGCTTTATTATTCTGCTCAGTGGTCGGATGTTTGTATTAGTATCTTTTGTTGCTTGCTCTCCAGTTTCTTTTCTCTCTTTGTCTTCTCTCTTAAGTTTAAACATTTTTTCATCTTGAATATCTCTCTTCCTGCTAGGGACAGGGTCAGCCCGATGTTCAATTATCAGTAAATCCCTCTTTTGATCAGGGTTCAGCATAATTAATGGACTGTCTGGAGGAAGCTCAGCCACTGTATCTTGGTCTACTGAACCGACATTGAGTTTTGTACCAGAATCTTGAAATGTACATTCATAGTTTTCTTCTGACTGAAAATATGTCTGTGCTGTAGAAGGCCCAGGCTCTTCAATAGGGTTCTTTATTTTAAACAGTGGCTTTTTAATCAATCCTGGCAGTGTGCTTGATGCTCCCCTTTTCCCTTTTAACAATGATCCTATATTGGCCCCCTTTTCATGCCTTTTGACTGGTACATTTCTGTCTGAAGCAGTTTCTTTCTTTGTGAATATTTCTTTACCATTACCTGTCTCTGAGGGTTGTGGTGGTATTAAGCTACTAAAACAGTCCCTGTTCAGTTTCCTGGATAATTCAGGCCTTACAAGTCTTCCTCCTTCCAAACGCAACTCTTCTAGCTCTGGTATCTGTAGTCTTCGCGCTGCTTCTAGTACCCCATGTACATCTGTTGGAGTGACTTCTAACTCTGATGTGTACATGTAATGGACCAAAGGTAATAGATAATGGCTAGGAATCCCTGGTACAGTGAGGATGTGTCCATTGGTGTCAGTTTGAATTGCAGAATCAGTATCAAGCTGTGATGCTTCAGAAGCAGATGTAAGAAGTTTGGCAAGATGTGGACTGCACGCTGCAAGAAGACAGGCATGAACGCGGAGTCCCTCACCTGCAGAAAAAAAAATCTGATTAAATAGATCATATTTGTATATATTCACAGCAAGAACTTAAAAGAAACTATCAAAGATAACTCTGCTCTGCATCTGTGTTCTGTTTGCCAACTCTGTAGGTTAAATCATACAACAATATCCACTGCCCTTATTTTCACAGTTAATAGGTATAGGATCTGTTATCCGGAAACCCATCATCCAGAAAGCTCAGAATAACAGACAGTCTGTCTTCTATAGACTCCACTTTATCCAAATAATCCAAATTTTTTAAAATTATTTCCCTTTTGTCTGTAATCATAAAACAGTATTCTTGTACTAAGATATAATTAATCCATATTGGAAGCAAAACCAACCTATTGGCTTTATTTAATGTTTACAAGATTTTCTAGTAGACTTAAGCCCAAATTCACTGCAGCTTGCTTTACCATACCTGGGTAAACAGCTCTAGAAGCTCTGTTTGTTTAGGATAGTAGCTGCCATATTAGCGATGGGATATCACTTCCTGCCTAAGTCTCTCCCTGCTCACTCATAGCTCTGGGCTCAGATTACATCAGGGAGAGGGAGAGGGAGAGTGATAGAGATTAAAACTGAACATGCTCATGCTCTAGCCCTGGAGGTTTAGCTAAAAACCAGAAGTATGATACAGAAGCCCATGTATACACAATAGAAGGAAAGAAATGCAATGTTTTTTTTGACAGAGGACTCAGAACAGCATTAGTCTGAGGGGTTACTGGAGTATTTATATAGACCTTTCTAATAAAGCTTACTGAATTTTAGCCTTTGCTTCTCCTTTAAAGACTCACTGCAATGACAGACAACCTTGGCACATGTATCCCTACACCTTGTCGCTTAATCCCTTCTCCTTTGAACTGTAAGGTATTCTGGGCAGGACCCTCTTTAACTTTTATGTGGGTTACTTTTGTGTGTTTTCATGCATGTTTAATGTATACACCCATTTCAAATGGTGGCCATTTTATTTTAGCAATCAAAGGCATGCAAACTCTTCTGTAAAATGTCCATTAAGTATGTTTGTAATTTAAAAACGCAGAGTAGTAGTATTGCCCACAAGTACACCATAATCAAGTATAACACTTTTCCAGCATTGATATTGACATTGTTTTGTGTGTGGATCAATATAATCAATATAAGCATACAATCACTCTCTTTAAAGGGCAACATTACAATGTATAACTTCAAATATAGGGCTACATTCATTTTGTGGTGGCGCTCTCAAAGCAACTGTTTGAATGTAGGTGAGGTGGTACTTAAAGGGTTTAGGCGCTGTGACAGGTAATGTGAAAGGCATATTAGTAAGGTTTACTTTTGGATGCTACTTTTGAATTGTCAAAACCATTTGGTAGAAAGCAGTTCTTGTTATGTACAAATGTAAACAAAGTGATAACAGAAAAAATAAGCCTGACATACTGCTAGCATGTTGCCAAGAGATTAGATACACAAATATTGACATGAAGGCATAATAATGTGGACATCCTGGCTTTCCAAGAGAGTTTAGCCTGGTGCACAGTGAAAAGGCATCAGCACCCTCTAAACAATAGATAAAGGAAATAAAATCTACACTATTGGCAGCTTCAAGCGGAGTGAAGCTCTTGCAGTGGTGCAACGTTTTGGGATAAACCTCTAAGTCCAACATAAATATTAGTGGGTGGGCAAACATTTAAAGGCACACAATTTACCTACTGTATGCCAAAGGTGCATTGAGTAATATAGGGTACATTAGGTTAAGACACGCTTATCAAGTTTAACTTTTTAAGTCTATATATCACCTCTAACTGCTAGTTGAGCCATAAGCCTGCCTCCAAGATGGCAATTGGACAAGTCCCTGGATCAACTTGTTCTATGAGCTATATTTTATAACACTGTATTCCTTCATTTGCAAGGAGAGAATTCCACATCTTCACAGCTCTCACTGTAAAAAACCCCAAATATTTAGATTGAACCTACTTTCTTCTAATTGTAATGAGTGCCCTTTTGTCAGCTGCAAGGACTTATTGGTAAATAAAACATAGAGTACGGTAAGATATCCAATTGATTCTTTTGTACCAATATATTGCTAGGTTTTTGTCATTCTTAATTTTTGCTTTTTCCTTAATATGTTGTAACATTGCTCTTTGCTTTATATTATTATGGACACTTTACTATTGCCTGAGATGTTATCTTTTGGATAAGGTTTTTGCATGTGGATTACATGTGGACTACAATTGGACTCATTTTATATTACACTGGTAACTCATAGGATTTTCTACTTCTGTGTATAATAAAGGTTTTTTTTTTTTTATAAGTTTTTATTTTTGCATTTTTAACTTTAACAACAAACATTTGTTAGAAGGAAGAAGAAAGGTGAGAAGGAAGAAATGTGGAGCAGATAGAGGGGGAAAAGCATTCAAGCATTTCATACATCAACCTGGACTTGTGAACATTCTATGGAGTTTGTTTTGGCATCATGGAATGATATCCAAGTGCCCCATACGGCTTCGAACTTCTGCGGGCAACCCCTGGCGAAATATGCTAGTTTTTGATTTGACAGGGAGTTATTAACCAGGTTGCACCATGGTATCGTCGGAGGGGCTGTTGCTTTCCAGTTAAGAAGAATAGCTTTTTTAGCGTAATAAAGAAGTTGAAGGTAGCACAGTCTGGTGTGGTTATTTATGTCCATATCTTCCTCTATTGCTAGTAGGCAAATCAAAGGTGACAATATTCTCGGTAGCTCTAGCACATCTGATATGTAATACACAATGTTTCTCCAGAAAGCCTGGATTAATGGGCAGTGCCAAAACACATGCATATAAGAACCAATATCTCTTTCACATTTTATACAAGTATCTGATGCCTGGGGGAATATTTTGGAGATCATATGGGGTGAGATATACCCTGTTTAGAAATTTAATTTTAATATATTTGTCTTTGACATATATTGTTGGGTCTGGTACCTGTTTCAGGGCTTCCTCCCACAGCTCTTCTGTAAGGTTAGGTAAGTCCCTTTTCCATTTCTCAAGGGTTTTGGTGAGTGGGTCCTGGGTGGTTTGTCCTAAGATGGTGTAAAAGTGAAATAGGGGTTTAATGAGGTTTTTCCTTCTGAAGTATTTCTCGAGGGTAGTGTCCAGTATCTCTATTGGCCTGACAGGGAATTGCACTCGGAAGGCATGTGAGAGTTGGAGATAACTAAAAACATGCTTTGGGGTAGATGGTAACTTTCTTTGAGAGTTTGAAATGGTTTTATTTCCCCATCTAGTACAATATTGTTTAGTAGCTTAACACCCCGTGTAGCCCATTCGGATATGTCAGGGAGGGAGGAGAAATGTGGGAAGGAGCTATTGCCCCATAGAGGTTCCCATTTAGACCACACGGATCTCTGTCCTTGTGCTAATTTAAGGGCCTTTTGGAATGCATTGATTACCGTAAGCATTGGTGTGGTATTAGCTTGCGGAGTTGGGGTTCCCCGGTACAGAAGGTTGGCCAGGGATTCCAACGATCCCGAAATATTAGCTTCCAGTATAGTAGAGGTATTGTCCAGGTGACGGGATAGCCACCAGTGGGCGTAAATCAATTGACTGGCTAAGAAATACATTCTCATATTTGGAAGGCACAGGCGAGTGACTGGGGCTTGTAGGATTTTAAAGTTTAGACGTGGGTGGTCCCCTGCCCAGAGAAATTTTCTGATTATTCTATCTATATGTTTAAACCACTGGGATCTGGGAGTTATTGGGGAGTTGTGTAGAGCGTATAAAAATTTGGGAAGGAACATCATTTTGAACAGGCTTATTCTTCCTCATAGTGTGAGGGGTAGCTGCTCCCATATATCAATCTTTGAAGATAGAGCTCTTGTTATTGGGGTAAGGTTGCACTCCTCGTAGTCTTTACATTTTATTGTAATTATGATCCCCAGGTATTTGAAGGAGTGTACCACCTTGAGTTGGCCAATGTTTAGTAACTGGTCATTAGGGAGCGGGTCTAGAGGGAAAATTACTGATTTGGTACAGTTCACGCTCAACCCTGAGTAATTACCAAATGTTTCCACCAAGGCTATAACAAAGTTTAATTATGTGTAATGTCACTAATTATGTTAATTGGCAAATTATGTGCCTTTAAATTACTTCCCACCCACTAATCTTTATGCTTGACAAAGGGATTTACCCTGAAATGTTGCACCACTGCAAATAAAATTGCTAGGGCTTGTAATAATGCTTACACTTTGATCATGTGGAAAGGAGGGAAAACTCATGTCCCAAAGGGAAGGCATGACTAAGATTGCCAGATTCTAAGAAATGTAAGAATCAAAGAAATCGAAGACATCTATAAAGTTTAAAACCGATAGGCCTATTTTTGGGATGGTCGTGTTTTTTTTTTTACAAACCGCAGGGCGAACCGTGCCAAAAATCCATGTGTGGCCATCTCCTTAAAATAAATGTTTTTAGTCATAACAAGTGCTTCCAGGAATGGCTGGTAATATGCATTGCTGTATTACCTCCTTTTCCTTCAGGCCTTTGCATCAAATCAACAGTCTTATTCCAGGGTTCTGAAGGCAGTGGCTCCATGTGAAGACTGACGGCTTGCTGGTCCATTGGCCTTTGTTGGACCAGCAAGCCATCAGTCTTCACAGGGAGCCGCTGCCTTCAGAACCCTGGCTCTAATGGAGGCTGGCCTTTGTTATGGCTCATGCTTTTTCTGTGGCATTTGGTGCATGTGGCGACCAGCCTTTGCAATGGTCCTTAGTACATATGGTCACCAGTTTTTGCGGCTTTGTGTAGGCTTCGCTTCTGTTTGCTTTGTGCAAGTTCTTGGTAGGATAACATATTTTGGCAGATAGGTCTTCTGGCTTTGGTTAGGTCCATGCATGCATGGTAGTTGCTTTTTAGTATGCCTGACAGGTTGCTACAGTGTATGTTCACTTACCAGCTGGTAGCTGTCCTGAGCCGTTTAGCCAGTAGCTAGTCTCTGTGCTGGTATTCAAAAGTGGTTGGTTGGGCTAGTGGTTGTTGGTTTTATCTGACCTTTGCTCAGCACTTGGCTGATCTTTTTCTGATCTCTGGTTGATGTGAAGGGTTGACTGTTGTGTAAAGTGCTGCCAGTGAGTTGCGGGGCTTGCGGAAAGTTAGTGACAAGCTTTATTTTCTAAGACCGCAAGTTAAGGTGGCCATAGACGCACAGATAATATCGTACGAAACGAATTTTCGTACGATATTCGGTGCGTGTATGGTGGGAAATGAGCCGACCGACATCGTCAGAGGATTAAGATATCGGTCGGCTGGTTGATCGGACTGGACGGAAAATTTTGATCGGACGCCTTTGAAAGCTCCCTGAATATCGGCCATTGTTAGTGCTGAATCGTCAGATACAAGTAGAATTCTATTGTTTCTACCTGTATATCTGACGATTCAGCTCTACACGTGTGTGTTGAAACGAACGATCTTTCTTGGAAAGATCTTTTCCGAGAAAGATCGTAATTGTTACGTCTATGGCCAGCTTTAGTGCTGATGTCTGGAAGTTGCTAGGGTGGTTACTGGCTAGTGGCAGGGCTCTGGTTATGGCCACTAGTAGATGTCTTGTCAGTTTTCTCGCGTTTGTCAGAGCATTCTCACAGCTGGGGTTTTATGTGTTGGCAAACATACAAGTCCCTCTATTTTTGGGAACCCTTTAAACAAGGAATGGGCATTATCTACCCTGTGATGCTGGACTCTTTTCATTTGCAATATTTTGTAGTTACAGTTGACATTGTTGCTTTTGTTGTCAGGGGCATTGTTGTGCTTACGACTTGTAGTGTTTTCATCTTTTTCAGGGACTACTGTATAGGTTACATCGGCTTTCCTGTTTCATGGCTGTGATGCTATTCTTGTTAGTCATGGTCTTTTTAGTTTGTTTTTTCCCCACTTCATATTGTTTTGGGGTGTGGCGTTGGTAGATGCCATAGAACCCATTGGTCCAGTGGTGGCCAATAAAAGGGCAAACTTGTTTGTGAGTTTTAACCTTGAAAACAGCAAGTAAGTTGCAGGTAAAACGTAGTCCCTGTGTAAAATGTATAATGAGGCCATATAATTCTTAATGAATCAGATGTAGGTGTAGGATTGGTCATACCATCAATGACTGATGTAGTTGTCCAGCTAAAATAAATTGCAATATTTGGACAAGCAATTCCTGATTTTTTTTTTATTAAAGGGTATGTCATTTTTTATTAGTATAAGGCACAAAATTTCTCAATGTCCTGAATATATTTAGAATGGGTTGAGTGCAGAGGACTTCTTATTTGTCTACAGTATAACCCATTTACTTTCCCATCTTCAATTTTAATGTATTACTATGGGCTCTATTACTGGGTTTTATGACTACATTTCCCACATTTTTATGAAGCCTCACCCTAGTAAATCACCCCATCTTGGCACCTGACTGGATGGCAACAAAATTATTTTAAGATGATGGCCAAGATTCCAAACAACTAAAAATAAATGTGCTTGATGCTTTGCACTATACTGCAGAAGCGTGGAATCAGATAAAGCAATCTGCCATTGTTTCATGGTTAAACTGAAGAGACGGATGAAGACAACCTGGAAGAAGAGAATGATGAGCAACTGCAAGCAGGAACAACATTCAGCAACTTTGTGGCAGTTGACAATAACGTTCCAGCTTTTCATGCCCGTAACACTGATAAATCCTGGATGATCACATTAATGAAACAGATCATGATGAGACCTCTGAGCCAGTAGAAGATGAGGAAATCCATATCCCCACAAGTTCTGATGCACTGTCAGCAATTGTTACACTCAGAAATTACCTCTCCACCACACCAGGACTGAAAGTCAAAATAGGCCCTGGTATTTCAGTTAATCAGAGGCCCAAGCAGCCCACACAGAGGCCCAAACAGCTCACTAAATACTGAATTTCTATGGCACATTATAGCAGCCCCTCTGGCATTACCTCGACCCACAGATTGCCAGTCCAGGCCTACTCTACACTGTAGAAAGTAATGAATCTCTTTTTGACAATTTGTACAAGGTGTAAAAACAATTTGAGCAGGTTAGCAGGCAAAAAATGACAAAGCAGTGCAAAATATCAGATTTTTTTGTCAGGTACATGTGATGTACATTGCATGTACATTAAACATACTGTAAACGTACACTTACATCTTTGCAATTCGACATTGTAAGTGTGCACAGTTACTGTAGATACAGTAAATGTAAAGTTCAGCACAACCGGGTGTAATACTGTACTTTGTAGACAATGTAAAGTATTTTATGCACAATAACTACTATTAAAGTTTTCTAAATTTTAACTCTTGGAACACTACTACTGTATACTATAGGTACAGTGTGTACCATACTTTTTCTCAAAACAACTGGTTTTTAATTCATGGTGTGCTATAATGCATGCTGTAGTTACAGTTTTCATTTTGTCCTTGATTCTACAGTATACCATACTGTATTACTTTGCAGAGTAAGGAAATCAAATCCTAATGTAAATGAGGGCTGCAAAAGTGTAGAACTGAAGTACTGTACTTTGCAATACCTTATTGTAATACTACGGTATACAAGAACTGTATGTTAAAACTTTTAGCAAACACAACTTTATTTACAGTAATGCAAAATATAGTACTGTATGTGTTTAAAGTTGTTTCATTACTTGATTGCCAAAAACAGTGAAATAACTCGGTAAAGTAACAGTTTTGCAAATTAAAAATTATTAGACATTTATGTGTCCTTAAAGTGGACCTGTCACCCAGACACAAAAAAATTAAAGTCCTTTTCAAATCAAACATGAAATCCAATTTCAAATTTTAATTAAAGCATTCATAGCGGTTTTAAGCTCATTTAAAAATCTCAGCTGTCAATCAAATATTGTCTGCCACTCCTCTATGCCTTAGGCATAGAGGCGGGGCAGACAATTACTTTCACTTTCCATTCAGCACTTCCTACATGTCACTGCTCCCCACACATTCCCCCAGTTCCCTTAACCATTTAATTGTGTAGCCAGGACATGGGGATAGACATCAGGTCCCCAATTCTGGTGCACAAAAAAGATTCTGAGATGATACAAGGCTTGTCTTAATAACAGTGTCCACAAAATGGCTCCTGCCTGTTTGTTATTATTATGAATTCACAGACTGAAGAAAACAAGATTAAAATAATTTATACAGTGTAATTAATGTTCATTTTGCTTGACTAATGTGATAAAATAGTGATTTTGAATATTTTTTTGGGTGACAGGTCCACTTTAACACATTTCCCTGATTTTACGTAGTTTTTCCGTGTTCCCCTGAAAGGTTTTAAATGGGGGTTCCACTGTATATGAATTTTGGGTCACAGCATAATTGCACCCCTACTTAATGGTTTTAAAAATGAGTGGTGAGCACAATTTTACCTTGCTTGTTATAGATCCCATCTGTACTTACATTGAAGGGATGAAGAAGAAAATGAGACTCTCACCTTCTTTTTGTAAAATTAATTTTTTTCTAGTCTCAATAAGTCAATAAAGGGTAAAAAAAAACAGTGCTGAGAAGTAAGTCAGGTGTCATACAGGTCATGTTTAATTTTGATTAGCTGGGACAGGGATGTCCGACTGGCAATCCCCTACCTGCTGGGTTTGCTTACCATGTGTAAAATTTTAATTGTTTCACTACAGAGATTAACTGGCCCCTGCATTGTTTAAACTTCAAATTCAGATTTATCCCCTGTATTGTTCACACCTGTGATCCCCCTGCATTGTTAACACCTGTGACCCAGACTCAAACTACCCACATTGTTCACGTGTTCACACTTTATCCAAAATGCTAATGGGGCACCAGCACTATGTCACTTTATGTAGTACATCTAAGAGTCATCCTGATGGGTTTCTCTGATCCTTGCTTTCCCTATGCTCCCTGTATGCCCTGTTCTGCCTGTGTGTGCCCTGCTCTGCTTGGTGTAAGTCTGGCATTTGTTCTAGGGCAGCAGTCCCCAACCTTTTTCACCCGTGAGCAACATTCAGGTGTAAAAAGAGTTGGGGAGCAACACAAGCATTAAAAATGTTCCTGGTTGGTGCTAAATAAGGGTTGTAATTGACCCTTATGTGGACTGGCAGCCTACAGGAGCCTCAGTTTGGCAGTACACCAGTCTTTTATGCAACCAAAACTTGCATTCAAGCGTGGAATTAAAAAATGAGCCACTGGGAGCAACATCCAAGGGGTTGGGGAGCAACATGTTGCTCACGAGCTACTGGTTGGGGAACACTGTTCTAGGGGTTTGTTAGCATTTGAAAATAAATTATTGTTAGGGGCATCTAAAGTGTTTAATCATGTGCTGGGGGTGCTGTGTTATCCACAAGGGAAGGAGGCAAATGGATTTAAGAGCATGTCTTCAAGAAAAAGTAAACTTTTTTTTTTTCTATCTGTAAATTTCCCCCCCCCCCAGCCCCCCAGATTAAGTCTGCACCAGGAAGAAGGGGAAACAAGCTGCTGATAACACAGAAACCAGAGCAGACTGTTTAGAGGAAATTTACAGATAGAAAAAAAAAAAAGTTTACTTTTTCTTGAAGACATGCTCTTAAATCCATCCAAACATTTACTTTTCCTTTAATATGACATTTTTCACATGAGTGATGAGTGACACCCCTGCAGTGAGCACCAAACATTTGTTTTTTTTTTTTTTGGTGTGCTACACAATTAATTTGGACATGATCTCGTAGAAACATGGGTGTGGTTTAAAAACAGTGTGGTCAACACTGGCTTCCATTATCAGCCCTCGACTATGTAGGCCAGAAAAACAATCATCCCTGGACAGCTAGGTATAGGTCCTACCTCCTTTTCTGGGCAAAATATGTGCTGTCAAGTACTAGAAAAACTTAAATTTCTGAATTTTCTCATTTTCAAAAGAGAAAACTGTTTTTTTATATTTAATTTTGAAATCTGACATAGGGATAGACATGTTCTCAGTGTCTCTGGTGCCCCCAGCCATATAATGTGTGCACTGATAAACTTCAGTCACTTTTTGCTGCTGTACAAGTGAAGACTCCCCCCCCCCCTCAGAAGCCTATAAACAAAACGAGAAGGTAACCAAATAAAAGCTACCTGACCTCTGCTTTGCTAAAAATGTTCCCATGCCCCACTTAGTGGTAGATATGAGAATAGCACTCAATAGTAAAACATCCAAGCTAGACAGTAATTCCTTCAGATACACTGAGTAGGAGACACTATAGCTTATCTGAAAGTAGTTCTATGGAGTGCTTGCTCTTTCAGAAAGCACAGGATCAAGCACAATGACACAAGATGGCTGTTTACAAGCGAATATTAAAACTAAAAAAAAAATATGCTTATTGATTCAATGATATTTTAAATAAATTTTAAAAATGAATTATTTGTAATGTACACCAAAAATTCATGACATAATTCTTTTAACCATGAGCCGAAGAGACACACTGATTGCAGAAACCATTGTAATTTGGATTTCTGGACCATCGCACATTCTGGGTTCTATTGGTGAGGGAAGGAATGTTGTTCCTGCTGGGCTCTAGATTTGGCTGACAGATTAAAAGGCAGGTTGGCTATGCATGTTTTTGTCCTCTAAAGCAGCCAGCTGCAAACTTTTCCTAAATATTTTGATTTTGGTGACATTCCTGAAGATCACCTCAAAGCTTCCACCCTGCAGCATCTTAGGGCAGGGGCACACAGGCAGATTTAGTCACCTCTTCTTCTCCCCGAACTGCCTCTCCCCTGCTAAAATGAAAAATCGCCTGTGGCAATGCACTTGGAACGCTTCGATTTCCGAAGCTGCCTCACAAGGAAACTTCAGGCGAATTCAGAAACAGAATTGCCCCGAGTGCCATTGCACTGGTGTTTTATCATTATAGCAGGAGGAAGGCAGTTCAGGAAGATTGTCGCCCAGTAGAAGAGGCGATTAATCGCCAGGCGACTAAATCTCCATGTGTGCCAAAATCCTTATCTCCCACATACTATTAGGTATCAGGATAAATCACCCAATTATGAAAGCCTGGGGTCCACTGAACAGTTTGTCACAACAATATGTATGGGTTTAACCAAGTATGTGGCATTTAGAGGATCCAAAATGAAGAACCCCCATATGGTCTGTTATTTCAGGTAGTGCAAAATCAACACATTTACATCATTTTGAGGGGGGCAAAGTTAGAAAAAAGTATGTTGATCCCAAAAAAAAAAACATTTTCAGAAAGTTCATTCCCCTGAATCCAAATTAAGTATGCATGTCTTTCTACTCCAAAGCGTCAAGCTACAAACCTTTCCTAAATCTGGTGATTTTGGTGACATTTCCAAAAATCACCTCAAAACTTCCAACTTGCAACATCTTATTTCCCACATACCATTAGATACCAAGAGAAAACACCATAAATATGAAAGCATAGGGTCTGTTGAACAGTTTGATGCCCAATGTAAATTGGTTTATCTCGGTACATGGCATGTAAAGACCCCAAAATATACCCTGTACATACTTATTTGATGGTTTACATTTACACTAATTTATAAACATTGCCAGTATTATGTGGGATAAAAGCTACAAAAACTTATGGTTACCCTTAAAAACCATATATTTTTGGAAAGTACACATTCTGGTGAATCTAAAATGGTTAATTATATATTTCTACTCCAAGCTACCCAACTTCAAAGCTAGGCTAATGGCAGCAGCTTTAACAACATTTCTGAAAATCACCTAAAAATATTGCAATTGGGGGGCGTGGTATGGCAGCCTAGGAGAGCAGATGTGTACAAGCATAGCTCCATCCGTTAAACATCTTGAAGGTATCCCGATATCCCCACATAAACCCTGGACTCTGGACACTTTCTCAGCCCACCCGAGGGGCATTACCAGGCACACATGGGAGGCAAAAACGGCCCACAAAACAGGGCAGAAATAGCACAAAAGTTAAGTGGGTATGCCAGAGAGCAGAGGCAAGATGGTGGCGACGAGGCGGCAAGACCTCCCACTCCTAAAGAACAAGCTCCGCAGCAGAAAGCACAAGAATTGCTGCTCAACCAAGTTCTAACAGCAATTGCGGAATGCCAAGCAACCCTGATGAACACCTTTACTAACAAAATGGACGAACTTCGCACTGAGTTCTCCATTCTACTCCAGGACATGCAGAACATCAGGGAGCGGACAGTAGCAGCAGAAGCCTGCATTAGCAGCTTGGAAGACTCCTGCACTCCACTGCAGGGTGAGATGCAACAGCTCCACACACAAATTAAACAGGCAATTGCACACATAGAGGACCTGGAGAACCGGCACAGGCGCAACAACGTGAAAGTGGTGGGCCTACCGGAGGGGGTGGAAGGGAAAGACCCTGAGGCCTTCTTGACAGAATGGCTGAAACAGCAGCTGGGCGAGTCTAAAAAATTCTCCCCTTTCCTGGTGGTAGAGAGCCCATAGCGTCCCAACTAAGCCAGCACCACCGGGGACTCCTCCGTGCCCATTCCTGGCCAAAATGTTAAAATACAAAGACCGTGACGCAGCTTTTGGTGGCAGCGCGGTGCCTGGGAGACATACAATTCCAAGGGTCCAAGCTATCACTTTACTCTGATTTTTCATCGGGAATACAAAAAAGCAGGGCCTCCTTTATCGGAGGCAAGAAATGGCCCAGAGATAACAATATTCCATATGCAATGCTTTATCCGGCCAAGCTGAGAATACAGGCGGAAGGGAAAAGCCTATTCTTTACAGAACCTCAGGACACCTTTCTGAAAGTCCTCAAACAAACTGCCCTATTTCAGGATAGGTAAAGGGGTCTACCTCAAAACCTCAATGCCTCTGGGAATTTTTTCAGATTAGGGGGATATCTGAAAGGAGCCAAGCCATGGCTGTTCTCCCTGGGAAGGTTTGGACTACCACCTCCACATATATTAAGGGTAATATAAAGTTTAAAGTTAAGGGTTGTATCTCTTAAAGATGATACCAGGTGGGTCAGGGTTTCAGATGGGTTTTTTGATTGTGTTATTATGTTTTATTTATGTCTTTGCCTGCCAGTAGTGTCCTAGCTTCCTTAGCTTATATGTATATTTTTCGAGAAAGAATGTTATTTTAAATTATTTGTGACAGGTTCTAAGGTGCACTCTCACACTCCTAGATCTCTGCTAGCGACCCACTCCTGTGCCGACTTCTACACCAATCAATATGGAAGGGCGGATTAGGCTGACATCTTGGAATGCAAGAGAGTTAAATGATAGAGTGAAAAGGTCAATCATCCTTAAATTTCTCAAAGATCACAAATCTGATAATATTGTTGCAAGAGACTCACCTCACAGGAGGCAAAATTTTGTCTCTTAAAAAACCATGGATAGCTCATCATTATCATTCACACTATTCACCATACTCATCTGGGGTGGCCATCCTAATAAGAAATGGAATCACATTTAAGTTTGAAGCATTGCACTGCACAGTGGACCAATGTCCCTTAACTATAGTGTGTATATATAACCCACCTCCCGTTAATATTGATCTGCTACACCAAATTGCAGCCAAACTGGCATGCCCAGAGCCTAGGCCCATTATTCTTGCAGGAGACTTAAATGCAGTCCCTAACCTCAGTAATGATTGCCACCCACCAGGGAAAAGAAGAATTTCCGGGCTGCAGGCCTGGTCTGAGGCTCTAAGGCAGGGGTGTCCAAACTTTTTTCACCAAGTGCCATATGCGGTAAAATACACAAACAGCCGGGCCACTCACTCGAGTTGAAGTACGTATGTGCGCCGTGCAATACCTCTCCATTTTTAAGTGACCACACCCATTTTGTAGTCACACCCCCTGATTATCATGTTAATTTTACAAAACACATTTACACACACACAGATAGATAAACATACAGTAACACACACAAACATACAGACAGATACACACATACAGACACACACACTCCCATCTTAAACTGACACAGTAGAGGTCTCCCTTGCCTGGCTGCAGCCTCCCTAAATCCACCCCTCCCCCAAGTCAAGCACGAAGTAGTTACTCACAGTCACAGATCATCAGATGTACACACAGTTCCAGCACACACAGCATGTAACAGGCAGGCGACTGCCTTGATGAACAGCACCAGCATCCTCCTCCACACTACACTACACTAAATTCCAGTCATGGAGAGGGATGGGGGGAGTTTAGGACTTCTAGCGCACTCCTCAGAATCTCAGACACTGAAGCACTGTAGGCTCCGCCCCCCAATGACTCAAAGTTAGAAACTTTTTTTTTCCCTGGCTGCTGAGCAACTTGCTGGGACTTTTAAAAGGGCAGGCCAACTAAAAATGGATATCGAGTCACATGCCCGCGGGCCGTAGTTTGGACCCCCCTGCTCTAAGGATAACAGACTTATGGAGATGGAAACATCTCACAATACTCTTGCTTTACTCCAGCTAAATCAGCTATGTTCTGAATTGATCTAATATACTCTACATCTGACCTTATATCCAAGGTAGAGGTGGTTGAATTTCTTCCGTGCCCATGCTCAGACCACACACACCGATACAGGCAATTTTAAAACTAGGGAAACATAACATGCAGAGACAGTGGAGATTGGGGGGGGGGGGTCACGCTGGCAGATATACAGAAAGAATTCCCCAACTGTCACGCTGAATTCTGGCTTACCAATACCACCGAATGTAGTACAAATACAACTTGGGATACATACTAGGCATATACTAGGGGAGCATACATATCAATGATTAAAGCACACAGAACCCAAAGTAGACATAACATAGCAAAGGTGGAACCAGGTGGGAGCAAACAAACACTTTGAGAAAAAACAAAGGGAACTCAAGCTTTTACTCGTGGATTCCACAAAAAGATATCTGAACAATAGAGCCCACCAATTATATGAACATGGGGACAAGAATGCAAAACATATATCCTTCCTAACCAAAGAGCTACTGCCTTCCACCTCTATCTCCTACCTAACATAAGCAGATGGAACAAACTGCACCGACCCAGTAAAAATTGCAGAATTACTAGCAGACTACTATAATCAGCTATGCTCATCAAAACTGAGCAAGAGTGAGATCAAGCAATACATACTCCCAGTTACACTCCACTACTTAGATGCAGATCAAAACATGACATTAGATGCTGATTTTACTCTAGAAGAGATAGGCGTTATCAATACCAACTCAAAAGCCCCGGGTCCAGGCGGCTTACCTGCCGAATGGTACAAATCGCATGTTAAATTCCTGGCCCCCAAACTACTTGAGCTATACCACTGAGCGTTACAAACTAAATCCCTCACCCGATCATTTTATCAAGCAAAAATAACGTATCTTCAAACAGGATAAAGATCCAGCGCAATGTAGCTCATACAGACCCATCTCACTACTCAATATGGACGCAAAAATTCTAACCAAACTATTAGCCAACAGACTAAAGTCAGTAATCAGGCAACTAAACCACCCAGACCAAGCAGGTTTCATCCTCAACCGTTCCACATATAACAGCATTAGGTGCTTGTATCACAACTTATCCATCACACGTGAAAATGCCAAAATGAGTGTGATTGCCTCTCTGGACACAGAAAAAGCATTTGATATGGTGGAATGGCCGTATCTCCTAGAGGTATTAACTAAGTTCGGACTGGGTAACAAATTCATTTCCTGGGTCAGAATAATCTATGAATCCCCGCAAGCTTCTATTTTAGTAAACGGGCATCTTTCCTCACCCTTTCATCTCACTAGAGGTACGAGGCCGGGGTGCCTCGTCCCCTTTGTTGTTCACCATGGCGGCTGAACCTCTAGCTGTCATTATTAGAACGATCCCCAGATCAAAGGACTACAGGTGGGCAATAGGGAAGAAAACATATCTCTTTATGCAGACGATACACTGATATACCTAGCAGATTCTAACAAATCCCTAGACAATTTACTGTAATCAGTGAAGCAATTTAGGGACTACTCAGGGTTACGAGTTAATTGGAACAAATCCAGTATCTTCCAAATAGACCCAAACCCCCGCCCACAAACAGATCTGCCCCTGAAGTGGGTAACTGAAATGAAATATCTAGGGATAACCATTTCACTGGATGCAACAAACTATACTAGACTGAATTTGCAGCCTGTATTAGCAATCCCAAGGCCAAAATTCCCACATGGACAGCTCTACCTTTGTCCTTAGTGGGCCAAGTCAACCTAATTAAAATGGCTTGCTTACCTAAACTGTTATATGTGTTAGCCACTGCTCCAATATACATACCTCTTGCCTCTGGAAACTCACATCATGGGGTCCACAGACCCTACCCTTTACTGGCCCGAGACCAGACAGAGACCTACCCATAACGACCTTAGCCACATATAAATGTTGGCAGATAGTGGCAAAAAGGCATATCTAAATGCAAACCAGTGGTCACCAGCAATGCCACATTGTAACAACAGTTTGTTTAGGCAATTCCGCCAGATACCAGATCCCAGCCTTTGGAGTAGCAAAGGAATCACGTCACATACTTCAGAGGGGTTACCCTCAAAACCTTTGACCAATTAAAAATTGACTACAACTTGCCAAATCATTATTTTTTACGGTAGCTACAATGGAAACACGCCTTCAAGGCACAGTTCCCGGACAACCGGATACAAATCTGTGAACCTCGGATAGAGAAACTTCTCAAAAGGGAGGGGTTGCGAAATTAAACCTCTACAGTGGTCTAACGGAACTGATGGGGGATCCACTGGAAATAAGGATTTTTTACTTACTGGAAAATCCTTTTCTAGACAGCCCAGACTGTCAGTGCAGGTCACTATGGGGTTAAGTATCCACCTCTGGAGGCAGGACAGAAGAAAGAAAGAATCTTGGCTCCACCTTCTTCATTAAAGTCCCTGCTCCTTCTGTTCCCCTTAGTTTGTGTGTTCCCCTTAGTTTGTCTGTATTAGCTCGGTTTGGAGGAAAAAAGTAGGAGAATTGACAAGAGCACAAGATAATCATAACAACTGTATGTAACATAATCAATTCAATTGAACGTCTATCTTATTCATTAACTTGTAAACATAACAAGGGTGGGGCTAACTGCACTGACAGTCCGGGCAGTCTAGTAAAGGATTTTCCGGGAAGTAAAAAAATCCTTATTTCTCTAGACCAGCGCTTCTTGTCAGTGCAGGTCACTATGACTACGTCCCAAACCTGTCCCCCATTTAGGGCTGGGTATTACAATATGTGCAGATTAATGCCTTACTGCAGCTTGTAACACTTTCCTACCAAATGCTGCAGGGGCTGAATGGAAGACATGCAGTCTGTAAAACTTTGCAAAAGTAGACAGTGAGGCCCAAGTGGCCGCTTTACAGATTTGTTCTGGGGTTGCTATATTTTGCTGAGCCCAAGATGTACTAGTGGAATGTGCTCTGACCTTAAATGGTCTGGGCTTCCTACTTCATATCATATGCACAATTTATGGTCTCTACCAGCCACCTGGCTATGGTACGTTTAGATGCTTAAGACCCCTTATTAATGCCATAAGTATAAGGCATCTGTTTTTCTATAAGTTTTGTATCTATCGATATAGTATCTGATTGCCCTGAACACATCTAATTTGTGGAGGGACTTTTCCTCGTCATTCAGTGGGTTTGGACACATTGAAGGTAGATTAATCTCCACATTTATATGGAAAGCAGAAACCAACCAGAAATAACACCATGTGGTATGAAATTTAAACATATATTTCATAAAAAAATCACAGCAAATCCATTGTCACTAGCAAATTCAAAGCATGACAACAATATCATATAGCATATACATACCACAGTAATTTGATCACAAGCGGAATATTAGTTACAAGGAAGGGGATACCCCAGCAAAAAAAGAGAATTACCCCGACGTTTCGGCTTAACACCTTTATCAAGGGGAATTCTGGTTTCCGTGCCTTCTAAATGTGCTATAAATACCTAAGAGATTTGCCAGTTCCTGGCTCCGTTTTCGCGCCCTTTCCGTGCGTTGATACTATGCAGTGACGTCACTTCCGCATATTACATATCCATGGACCAGACGTCCACTCACATGACGCGATTCCCTATTTTGGAACGCATTTCTGCCATAAGCACTTTAGTGCTATTTGGAACGCAGCTATCCTCAATCCATTCTAAAGTGACAGTGCTAAATTCATCTCTTGTAATGACAAAGCCTATATCATTTTTAAAGTGACAGTGCTAAGCACTGAGGATAGCTGTGTGTAAAGGCATTCCCATGTTTTATCTGATTGGGCTAGAATTAACTGTTGCATTTTTTGAGTAGATAATATGAATTTTAGTGTAATGAATTATATGACACTGATTTCTTTGACTAGATAATATGAAGAGAGGTTATTGATGTTCCATATGTTTCATTGTATATATGAGCTAATTGAAAAAATGATGTAATGAATTAAGTAGATGCACGAATATTGAAGCGCTTGAGATTGAAATGTGATATACAATGCATTCCAACTAAAGCGCTTCCTTGTAACTAATATTCCGCTTGTGATCAAATTACTGTGGTATGTATAGGTTATATGATATTGTTGTCATGCTTTGAATTTGATAGTGACAATGGATTTGCTGTGATTTTTTAAGAAATAAATGTTTAAATTTCATACCACATGGTGTATTCGATTGGCGTGCAGGCCTATATAGAATTGTTTATCTGTCTCTGATTTTAGACAGTACCCAATTGTCCTGTATGTGAGCTTGCCAAATTGGGAAGAAATGTTGCAATTGACCTCCTACCCCCCCCCTGTGCTCAGTGTGTGCGAGTCAAGTTCAAGTGGTCTTTGTGGGGCCTGGATTCCTGGCTTGTTGTCTCCACTGGACTGTGCTGTTCGAAATGAAGAGTTTCGAAAAGGTCGAAAGGGGCGCACTTGAGTGTTCCATTGCCTATTGTATGGTTTACTTGAGTTCTCTGGTCTGGGTCTTTTACCCGATGGTGAGAAGGTACATTTGCCTCCTGTTACTTCAGTAATAATCTGCTTAAGGTCAGGTCCAAAAAGCGTATCACCTGTAAACCTGAGATTAAAAAGCTTGGTCTTTGAAGCCGTGTCGCTTGACCAATGACGCAGCCACAGTGCCCTTCTGGTTGCTATTGTGTCAACATTAGTTTTGGCTGCAAGCCTTACAGTGTCCACGGCCGCATCTGAGAGGATGCAGCTCGTCCTGTAATTCTTCTGGTTATGTGGTGTTCTTTTGTAACTCCTGGCACCAAAATCTAGCTGTACGTGCTACCGCTGGCCTCAGAATTGCTGAAGCATGTGTGTAAGTGACGTCTCCATTTTCTTGTCCATTGGCTCTTTAAAAGCCGCTTCCTCTGTTGGTAGTGTTGTATTCTTGGAAAGTCTAGCTATTGCTGAATCCACCCAAATCTTCTGCTGTTCCTCTGAAACTGGATAAGTGCTAAGTGTAGGTGTTCTGGTTTAGACCACTCACTCTATTATCTGGGTCACTGATTTCAATATTGGAAAGGTTCTAGACTTCCTGGGTTGAACTCCCAGGACCCTGTCAGCCTTTGATGTGGTTGTTGTCTTGATCTCTATAGAGAAGCTAGCATCTCGCGTAGCAGGCGTTTGGCTGTATCTGGTCCCGCTACTGAGCAATATTGATGTTGTTTATCGGAGTCATCAGAAGAGATATCGCTGACTGAGAGTTCTCCTGATTCTAGATCACTCTCTGGGTCGCTAACCTCTTCAGAATAAGAAAAATCTGAATCTAAAATCCCTTTTGTTCTTCGCTTCCTAGTATGAGTGGAAGGTTGTTTGATCGATGTTTGAATGGTAGACTTAATCCAGTCAAATAATTCCTCCAATTGGAGAGGTTTTGCTGAGATAGAAGGACCCTGTATATCACTATGTCGAAGGCTACTTTGTGTCTGTTGTAAGGGGATTGGATTTGGAGATAAGGTTGGTGCAGCATCTGTAGGTTCTGCACAGTCTAGGTAGACCTCCGGTTCTCCTTTGCATTTGCAGACCCTGCATTTCTTGAATTGGTTGTGAGGTCTCTTTGCAGTTGCCTTTTTTGTCTTAGATGCGGAGGTGTTACTGGTCATATCTTCCCTAAGATCCTCTAGACCCCATCTCTGCTTCCATGTTGTAGTTCTGCATGGGCAGAAAAATTGGTTTTTAAAAACAATAACTGCCCCTTTAACAGCCTACGGGCTGTGTGTGTAGTTCGCCTATTAGTATACACTGCCCCTTGAATAGCGATATATATGTATACTAGACATTAAGCCCGTTAAATTAATGGGCGCTAGAACATATGTAGTCAAACATTTATAAAAAACAGAATTGTTCTAGGCGAATTTTCGCCTGCGCTGCGCAAACGTGCAAATTTATGCTCTGGTCGGCGAACGGGAACATATTTACATTTTTCAGACTATCACCCACAATGGTAAAACATGCCACGGCGTAAGGGTGTGAAGTTGCGCATCTATCTACTTCGCTAGCGTAAATTCACCAGAGATGATCTGTGGGGCACATCTGCAGTAGCGCAATTCCACGCACACAGGGACTGGACGCAGAGA
>CM044443.1:61647919-61664020 GCA_024363595.1 Xenopus borealis | reverse complement strand
ATCCTTCTTGATGCAGAAATGACACCAGCAAACTGAACCTAGCTTACACAGAGTTCAGATGGCAGGACCATTAAACCTGTTGATTTGGCTTGTTGTCTGGGAGTTCTGTGACCAAAACCTATCCTTAATGCCACTGCGAAAACCTGCACCATTTTCTTTGATATTGGAAAGATCCTCCTGTTTATGCTAAAACACTAATCAATGCCCTTATTCTATCCCGCTTGAACTACTGCAACCTCTTGCTAAATGGTCTAAATAAAAAGCATATACAATAATTCTGTGAACATTCAAAGCATTTCACCCCTCGGTTCCTCATTACATTTCTTCCCTTGTCTCCCCCATACATTCCTGGTAGCCTCCTCTATTCCTCCCACAGTCACCATCTTTTCACACCATCCATACAAACTTCTCCCTCTAACCCTTTCTATCTTGCTATTCCTTACCTCAGAAATTCTATATCTGAACATTTCAGTAAGAATCTCAGATCTTCACTTTAGGAGGACTAGAACACTACTGGCCCAGTGCCAAGTTAAGTTAAGGACCACTGCTCAAACATTTGTTTTCAACCCACTCCAATTGCAAGCTCCAGAGGCACAGAGACTCCTTCCTAGCATTTTTTCCACATGGCAAGTAACCACTGTATATTTATACGTATTTAACATTATTTCTTTATACTGCTTTCTTCATGAAGTCACAGATGTCAAACACATAGGTCTCTGCCAGACAATTTCAATACATTTGTACTAAACCAGATAAAAAAATTGGGGTTAATTTGAGGAATAGTCGTGGGAAAAAAGTTTTTTTCCCAAAAAGCATCAGTTAATAGTGCTGCTCCAGCAGAATTCTGAAAAAATAATTTTGCTGTGCTCCTCATCAAATGGCATTCATGAGGAAGGAGAAGAAAAAAAGAACAAAAAAGTTCTCAGTGTAGTATTTTACTAATTATAAATATCACCCTTAGGGCCCTTACACACGGGCGTTTTTACCTGCGCTCCCCTGCGTTCCGTTTTGCTGCGTTCAGCCGCAGGGGAGCGCAGGTATAGACACACTCAATTATTTTCAATGGGTCTGTACTCACACGAACGCATGTAGGCGCTAAACGCAGGAAAAATGCAGCATGTTGCGTCTGAATCTGCGTTCGGCGCTTACACGCGTCTCGTGGGTACAACCTCACCTCATTGAACAAAATGAGGTGCATCTAGACCTGCGCTCCCCTGCGGCTGAGCGCAGCCAAACGCAGCGCAGGTCCAAAACACCCGTGTGTACCGGCCCTTAGTGATTAAAACTTAACACAAAGATCTGTGTGGTGATTCTCTAACACATTGTAACAATTTTTCAAAACAACCTTAAAAATTAATTAATTTTCTGTGACTTGTGTCACAAACCATATAGTGTATAACGATAAAAATTAAATTCTATTTCCCAGCATCTTTACAATAGAATTATTCAACTGGAGTTTTCCCCAATACATAACTTAGGCATAGGTAAAGGTGATTCCATTCTCGCACACAAACACCCCTGGTTTCCTAGTGTCTCCAGCGGCACTATGCACTCACCAGACGGGAGTTCAAATCAGCAAGGTATATTTAGCATTACGTATTCACTATCTTCTCCTTCATCACTGAATGGAGATAAAAAGCAGCATGTGCAGATCGCTTAAAACGTTGTTTAATAAATATAATAAAAACACACTCGCAAACAATCACTTCATAACTGCATAAGAGATTTTTGTACAAGTTCTCCGATGTGCTTCCCAGGCATCCCTAAGGGTAGGTAGGGACAGACAGGGAGATTCGGGGAGATTGCCGCCTGCTAAAAAACGCCAGGCGACAGAATCTCCCTGTCTGTTCCCAGCCTTAGAAGTCCGTATGCTTGTTGGAGAAAGCATTTCTGCACTTTTTCAGCAACTTGTACAAAAATCTTTTATGCATTTGAGAAATGGATTTCAGTTCAGAAGTTTGCTGGAGTAGCAATATTAACTGATGTGCTTTGGAAAAAAAAATGTTTTCCCATCATAGTGACATCTGAGAGACTGTGATGGCAATTCCTGGTTCATGATTTCCAAAGGAGTTGCAGGCAGGCGAAACAGTCAGCTCTAGAAAGGAAAGGCCAATCCAATAAATCAGCAGTACAACTAAAGAAAAAAACAATTGCAAGATGCTGTGTAATTACGGTGTAAAAAAAGCGCAATATAACTACTTTTCTGAAGTGTGTTAAAAAAAACACCTTAAAAAGCGGGGTTTTCGAAAAGAAACGCCCTTATGCCTACTATAACAAGACATGCACTTTCCTAAACTTCAGCGATACACTTTTGCGAACACCTGCGTGTTCCCATTATTGATTTCATACTGCAAATCTCTGTTTGCTTAGCTCTTTCAGTTTCTGAGTACGCACAACGTACACGGAATCTTTTGTAGCATAGTTTAACGATAACACTCTCCGTGCCTTGTAGTATAGTTTTTAAAAAATAATTTGCTAAAACATTTCCGCAAACGAAACAAAATAGACAACCAGCAAAATATCATTTCACAGTAAAAAAATTAAAAAAGCGGCACATCTGTACTTCAACCAATGACAAAAAAGCAAATAGTTACATTTTCTCGTAAACACAAATATCTTCCTGCCACTCCCTTGTAGCTGTTTCATGCAATATTTAAATATATATCTATAAACCCCTCCCTTTAGGTTCATATCCGCCTTGATCTGTATAATGCCCCCTCTCATTGGCTTTCAAATTGACCTTTTCTGTTCCTGATCTTCCATTGGCGGGTACTCCCGGGATGTAGCGTCACAGATTGGCCTGTTAGGGCGGATGGGGTTAGAACGCTGGAATTCGATCGGTAACTTTTATTACCGGGCGTGACGTCACTGCGATTGTACTGACGTCAGTTGCGTTTGCTGTGAGTCCCGGAGAGTGAAGTGAGTATGTGTACTCCGTTCTGCTGCAAATTCTCGTTTAAGTAGTGTTAGGCGAAAGCCAGTCGTTTATAGGAATACATTAGGGAGTTGCTACACGTTAAATATAGCGGGTTTTTTTTTTTTTTTTTTAAACAACGCATAATATTTACATGGCTGGCTTTCTAGGAAAGCGCAATTCTAGGTGCCTGCTTGGTGTCCTCGTTTGTCTGTGGAAAATCTTATTGCACGTTTCACTTGTGGTCGCTTGTGCTTGGCAGCGGGCTATTTTCACCAAAGTAGTGACTTGAAAGTTGAAATTTCGAGCCAAAGTTATTCGCTTAGTTAAGGAAGTTCTTGCAGCATGAAAATAATTTAGCTCGTAGTAAAGGAATGCTTAAAGTACAAATACGAATTTAATCCTTCGAGTTTACAATTTTAAATCCGTTATATGTTCGATATGATCGTAGATATATGTAAAAATTTAGAGCAGCAAGTAAGAAATCCTGTATATCAAATGGGAGAGGGTAGAATTTGTTATCCGCAGAGCAGACTCCATTACACAATCCAGGAAGTGTTCTTGTAAGACAGGAAAACTGTTTTGAGCCTGTTTAAGGGGCCGATTTACGAAATTCACATGAAATGATCTAATACCGATTGTACAAATTTTTCGTGAAATCGGATATGCAAATTTGGCCTCTTCGATCATCGAATAGATCGTATGATCGGATATTCGTTAATTCGATCATTCAACGATCGAAGAAATTAAAATTTTATAGTTATTCGACTGCCTACTTCGCCAGATTGAACCTACCGAATTGTAATAGAAGCCTATTGGAAGCTCCCCATAGGCTTCTGAGGCTAAGTCCTGCTCAAATACCATTCGTACGATCGGAGCGTTTGAATCGTACAAATTTTTCGGACGCTCAAAGAAAACTTCAAAATTTTTTCGTGAAATTGAACAATCTGTATCCAATCAAAATGATAGCCTAAAACAATTCGATAAGGATTAGGTGGTAGAATGCTTATCGAATTGCAAATTTGGTCGAGCTAATTATGGGGAATAATAGTAAATTTGACCCTAAATGTATTGTTACCGGGGGGGTATTCCCTGCGTTGAGAGAGTCCTTCAAGTTGTTTCTCAAAATTATCTTTTTGTCCTTAAACTTTTTTTTTTTTTTTTTTAATCTGCTGCTGCTGTATGAATTAAACGGAATCCTTGCGAACAAAGTATTTTAATGCCCCTGTGACGATAATGTTGGAGGCCCACCAAGAGGCCAGTCGTGGTATGTGCAGTGTAGACCTAAACATTGATAGTTTTAAAGTGTGTAAATAAAACTTGTCGCTGGGGCAACTAATCTCGCCAAATCTGCTTGTGTAGACTGACCCTTCATCATAGCACAGGAAAACTGGGGTGGAGATAGTAGGGTATTAGACGGGTATTAGGCCTAAGAAAAAGGCTAACCCAAAGTTGACGATGTTAGTTCAAAAAAATTATTTCCTGCCGGTCTCCTCGTCTCTCCACTACGTATATAAATCCAAGTCAAGAAGAAAACAGGTTTTTCCTTTATAGAGATCAGCGCCTAAGCAATGGAAATTTTAGAACCAATATAGTGTAGTAGTTTAATTATAACATATAATCACCCAGTGCTCTCAAGCATATTACTATTATGACCAGCAGGGAGTGACATTATCCCAAAACCTGGTGGGTGTTGATTATTTATAATGATGGGGAGTGTAAAATATACAAGTGTCCAGTTGCATAAGACAAGGTGAGAATATGGCCAAATTGCCTACTCACAGACCACTGATGTGGTATGTAGCTTGTAATATGATAATCCTGGCAAGCGATCCTCGGATACTCCGATAGAAGTGGGTTCCGCAATGGAATTTAAAACAGGGAAAGCACGGAATAGTGTAATACCGTTTAATATGTAAAATCAATTTCTAAAATCAATAAGAAATACACTCACAATGTATAAGTAAAATCAATGGGGTCCCCTCCGGTCCTTTAGGGCATTAGGTAGCCATCCGCTCCTTAGTCCCTTGTATAGGATGATTGTCCGAGTTGCACCTTCTCCTAACGCGTTTCGCTGTATTCAGCTTCTTCAGAGGTGTAAAAGTTTAAAGGAAAACTATACCCCCCGAACAATATAGGTCTCTATAAAAAGATATTGCATAAAACAACTCGTATGTAAAACCCTGCTTCATGTAAATAAACCATTTTCATAATAATACACTTTTTTTGTAGCATGTGCCATTGGGTAATCATAAATAGAAAATAACCATTTTAAAAAATAAGGACAGCCTCCTGGGATCCTAGGATTCAACGGTGCACACAAACGTACCAAACAAACTATAAAGTTAGGTCACACGAGCCAATTAACAGACAGAGTTGTGTCTTTTTCTTCAACATTTCTTCCTGTTACAGTTAGAGTTGAAATATTTCTGGTCAGGTGATCTCTGAGGCAGCACACAGACCATCATGAAATGGTGGTTCAAGGCAAGAGATGTAAAAGGGCAATATTTACTTAAATATATATACCAGTTTGGTAAGATTCTTTAATATGTCACTTAATTTGATATAAATTTGATATAAAATCTGTTGCTCAAAAATGAATTTTTGGGGTATAGTTTTCCTTTAAAGCATCTTTTCCCCTTCTTTTATCTAAGAATGCCGTCACCAATCTTCGTATGATTTCCTGTCTTTTCGTCCGCTGCGCGTTCCTTCGTGTCACTTCCTGCCGCTATGCATTCCAAAGTGCACTCCATTGTGGGGCTTCCTGTCGCTATGCATTCCATTTTGCGATCCATCTACTGTGCGTATCGAATTTACTATATACACGCTGACTTACAGTACTAAGTATCAAATTTAACATACTAGACAGTTTAAAAATCACAGATCAAAGTGCTTACAGTCATATTAACAAATACCCGCAGTGATTTTGTCCTAAGTTTATCCCCCTACGTAACCCTTTAATTGCCCTCTTATTGCGGCACTTCTAGTTCTGGATTGTGTTACTTTTTGGGGGATAAAAGCTGACATCAATTCACAATATAGGATCAAAAAGACTCTTCCATTTGTAAACTTACTCATGTGTACTTGTAATATATACGTTTGAATCTAATGGTGTCCAGTGTAATTTTCCTTACAGTAAATTTATTACGTAATTAGCTTATAATTTAATATATTCAATGCTTCCTCATTCATTTTCTTTGCCTGGTGATATGTGTTTTAATTTATGTGTACCTTTTCTTTACAAAATTGCTCTTAGGTTTATGTCCACATTTAGACCCTGTGGAGTGAATGTTTGCAGCCTGTGTATCCACCTACTTTCCTCCTGTAAAGTTTTCTTAATCAGATCCCTCCTCGCCAATTTTGTGCTACCTCAGCTATCCCCCAAAATTTCATACCCTTCGTTTTCTGTTCGTGATATTCCTTAAAGTGCTTTGATAAACTATGGTTTGTAATACCCTTTTCTATATTCCTAACGTGTTCATTTATTCTTTGTTTTAATTTTCTATTGGTTTTCCCAATGTATTGAAGGCCGCACGGGCATTCTATGCAGTATACAACATTTTGGAGCGCCTTATTCAGTGTTCTATAGTGTAAATTTTATTTGTACTGTTTGCTTTAAATGTTTTTCTCTTTGATGCAAACCTAAATGCTTTACATAGGGCACATGGAAAAAAACCTTTCATGTCATCCCTTGTTTTCTTCCTGCTATTCCTAGTTCTTTCTGTGGGGATAAAGTTCCGAACCAGAGATTTTCCCAAGAGATAGTAGGGTATCAACAATGACAGGGAGGGCCAGAAGTTGTATATACACATACGATACAATGTAAATTACTACTACTTAACAAGGTGTAGTTATATTGTGTGACCTCTAGTATTGTTGGAAGAGGGGTTCTTTTTTCATTTTCATTCCTACCTCATTTCCAACATTAAAGGGAGATTATTAATTATATATTCACAAGCATCTAATCTTTTGTTTATAAAGCTTGAGAACTATAATGTCACCAGCATTGCTGAAACATGTTAACATGAGTTACATGACTGGGCAGCAAATATAGAATGCTTTATTTTGTTTTGGAAGGATGGGAAATGGAAATGTCTGTCTGTTAAAGGAGAAGTCAACCCTCCCAGTGCAAAACCCCATGCCCCTAAGTTGCTACTTACCCCTCGGCGCAGGTCCTGTCCATGGAGTTTGCAGGCGCCATCTCCTCACGTGCAGTCTTCTTCCTGGATCCATTGGCGTGACTTTCGGCACAATTGCCAACAAACGCTGGTGGATCCAGGAAGAAGACCGCAGAAACACTACTATAGTTGTTATAAACAAGCTGCTGTGTAGCAATGGGGGGAAATTGGAAAAAAGGCTATATGACACAGGTTAAATAGTGGACAACAGATAATACTATTATGATCTACAGAGCTTATCTGCTGTGTAACCTGAGCTTTTTATCCTTTGAATGGCTGTCCCTGCTACACAGTAGCTTATTTGTATAAACAATAGTAGCGTTTCTGCATTATATTTTTATTACTTTAAAACAATAAAATTGTTTGATTTTACTGTTCCTTTAAATCAGTTGACTATTGGATCAGGTATTCTGGCCACTAACTGCATCATGCGATGTGTTAATTTATTCACTTGATTTTCCTAATTGTGTTTCATTTACATTAAAGGGGTTGTTCACCTTTAGAAAAACTTTTAGTATGTTATAGAACAGGGGTCCCCAACCACCGGGCCGCGGACAGTCCTGGAGTGGGCCGTAGAGCCTCTACAGGGTGTGTAAAATCAGACGCCGGCGCACCAAATTGGATGCCAGTGTGCTGAATTGGACACCTACAACCCCCCCCCCCCGGTCCTTGAAAAACTTTTTGCCGCAAAAACGGTTGGGGACTCGTGTTGTAGAATGTCAAATTCCTAGCAACTTTTCAATTGTTTATTATTTATATGTTCTACTTTTTGAGTTATTTGCATTTTTCTTCTGACACTTTCCAACTTTCAAATGGGGGTTACTGACCCCATCTAAAAAAAGAAATGCTTTGTAAGGTTTTGCATTTATTGTTATTGCAACTCTTTATTGCTTATCTTTCTATTCAGGCCACTCCAGTTCATATTCCAGTCTCGTATTCAAATCAGTGCATGGTTGCTAGGGTAATTTGGGCCCTAGCAACCAGACTGCTGAAACTGCAAACTGGAGAGCTGCCAAATAACTCAAAAACCACAAAAAAATTAAAACCATTTGCAAATGGTCTCTTAATATCAATCACTACAACATACTACAAATTCATTTAGAGATGAACAACCCCTTTAAGTTTTGTTTGTTTTAAAATTATTTACACTATTTTCATTTTGGGTCCGTACTTCAAGGGATCCTGTCATGAGGAAATTTTTTTTTTTTTTTCAAAATGCATCAGTTTATAGTGCTGTTCCAGAATAATTCTGCACTGAAATCCATTTCTCAAAAGAGCAAACATATTTTTTTATATTTCATTCTGAAATCTGACATGGGGCTAGACATTTTGTCAATTTCCCAGTTTCTCAAAAATCAAAATAAAGTAAAAAATATCAAAAGTCAGTGATAAGCTTTTTTTAAATGATTGTTAGGCTCCAATGTCTCCTCCTTGCACCATTTAGTTTTTAGCAGTCTGTTAATAATGTGCTTAGCTAAAGTTCAACTACTACATATTTACATATGTTCCAAAATTTTTGCAGGGACAAAAAGTTGTGCTGCTCTGCGAAAAAAATTTCTGCACCCATTTTATGGCTACTCCCCCAATAACCATGCCCATTTAAAAAAAATTTGGCAGGTTATGAAAGTTTGAACACATTCCTGGGAGTTTTAGTGCAATGTTTTATGTGTTTTAACAATTTTGCTAATGAAAGTGAATTGCCCTTTAAAGGACAAGGAACGTCTAAGACTAGAAATGCTGTATTTTGTATACTAAACATGAACTTACTGCACCACAAGCCTAATCAAACAAATGATTTATGGTTTCAAAGTTGGCCACAGGGGGCTGTCATCTTGTAACTTTCTTAAACATCTTTACAACACCAAGACTGTGTACATGCTCAGTGTGCTCTTGCCTTCTTAAAGTGGACCTGTCACCCCAAAAAAATATTCAAAATCATATTTTATTACATTAGTCAAGCAAAATGAACATTAATTACACTATATAAATTATTTTAATCTTGTTTTCTTCTGTCTGGGAATTCATAATTCTAGCAAGCAGGCAGGAGCCATTTTGTGGACACTGTTATTAAGACAAGCCTTGCATCATCTCAGAATCTTGTTTGTGCACCAGAATGGGGGACCCAATGTCTATCCCCATGTCCTGGCTACACAATTAAATGGTTAAGAGAACTGGGGGAATGTATGCGGAGCAGTGGCATCTAGGAAGTGCTGAATGGAAAGTGAAAGTAATTATTTGCCCCGCCTCTATGCCTAAGGCATAGAGGAGTGGAAGACAATATTTGATTGACAGCTGAGATTTTTAAATGAGCTTAAAACAGCTATGAATGCTTTAATAAAAATTTGAAATTGGATTTCATGTTTGATTTGAAAAGGACTTTTATTATACAGATTTTTGTGTTTGGGTGACAGGTCCACTTTAAGGATTATTATTATTAACATGTATTTCTATAGCGCCAACTTATTTCATAGCGCTGTAAAATGAATGTGATTATACAACTAAATCACATAAATTACATACACAGTACATAAGGAGTTACATACATCACAATAAATATGGAGTTACATACATCACAATAAATACCGGTACAGAAGGTAAGGAAGGCCTTGTACAGAAAAAGCTTACAATCTAAAGGGAAGGGAATGATACACAAGGTGTTTGAGTGGGCAAGATCCGAGTTAAGTGGGCGAGATGTGTAGTACTGTAAGCGGTATTGCATTGAGTAGTTAACAGTGAGGGTAGGCTTCTCTAAAAAAGTGGGTTTTTAGAGATTGGGAGAAAGTCGGACAGACTGTGGGAGAGAATTCCAGAGGAGGGGTGCAGCCCTTGCAAATTCTTGAATGCGAGCATGTGAGGAAGTAATGAGAGAAGAGTTGAGTAGCAGGTCAGTAGAGGAGCGTAGTAAGTGGTTGGGTGAGTATAGGGAGATTAGTTCAGAGATGTAGGGAGGGGCAGAGTTATGAAGCGCTTTGAATGTCAGGGTCATTAATTTGAATTTAATTCTGAAGGGCAGTGGAAGCCAGTGCAGGGATTGGCAGAATGGCATGGCAGAGGAAGAGCGGTTTCTGAGGTGTATAAGCCTAGCAGCAGTGTTCATTATGGACTGAAGAGGAAGGCCAATTAAAAGAGAGTTCTAATAGTCTAGACACAATATGACAAGAGCGTGAATAAGAATTTTGGCAGCATCTTGGGTGATAAACTATCGTATTTTGGATATGTTCCTTAGGTGGAAGTGACATGATTTAACAAGTGACTGGATGTGGAGTGAATGTCAGGGCAGAATCTAGGATTACCCCAAGGCACCGGGGGTGATAGTGGAATTGTTAACTATGATGGATACTTCCGGTATGTTACTGGTGTTACTGGGAAAAAGAACCATTTCCGTTTTTGAGCGGTTCAATTTAAGGTAGCGTTGTGACATTCAAGTAGAGATAGCAGGCAGGAGGAGACACGAGTTTGGAGTTCTGGGTTGAGATCAGGAGAGGAGTATCGTCAGCGTAGAGGTGGTAGTGGAAACCATACGAGCTGAGAGATCAAGCAGTATTAGTAGTGAGACATTTTTGATGGCTTTAGCTGTTAAAAGCCAATTAGTTAAACGGGTCAGACCAGTTTCAGTGGAGTGTTGTGGTTTAAAACCAGATTGTAAGGGGTCCAGCAGGTTATTTATTGTCAGAGAGGAATGAGGTTAGTCGGTTGTAGACTAGGCGTTCTAGTAGAGAGAGAGGTCGGAGGTTGTCAAGATTGGAGGGGTCAAGAGGCTTTTTCAGAATGGGGTGACAAGCATGTTTTAGTTACCTGTCCCTTGCAGGGATATCAAACAAAACATTTTATCTGAAAGAAGAGGAATACTATTAGAATTACTTATAGCAATTATATGTTTTCATAGAAAGCACAACATATTATGCTACTCGTTAAGGCCCTTAGGAGCTGTGGTTTGCAACAGCCAGATCCAGTAGCACTCCCTCTGTAAAAGCCGGCTTTTAATGTCCTGGCCTTGTTTACTTGTAAATCGTCCTAAAACCTGCCAGCAGAGTTGTGCCACCCTTTTCCATGTGTGAAAAAGTGTTCAGCTAGGGGGGTTTCCCTTTTGTTTTTAACCGTATCTTGTTCTTTTTCTCTGTTTGTTTCTTTAGTACTCAAGGGGTTTTGGGAAATAGTAGGTGGTTGATAATTCCTAATTGTGGATTTATGCTCATACAATCTGGTTTTTATTGGTCTGGATGTTTGTCCCACATAAGCCAAACCGCAGGGACATTTAAGACATTAAATTACATTACTGGTGTCAGAGGTGGAAAAACCTTTAATGGCGTGTTTTGACCCTTGTAATGGGTGTGTGACAAGTTCGCCAGGAATAATGCCATTGCAGTGCCCACAGTTCCTGCATGGAAAAGTCCCATGTGACATTGAGGGGTATTGGTTTTCCAATTGTAGTTTGGGCCTGGCTTTAACCAAGTCTCCAACATTCTTTCCCCTTCTATATGAAAAAAGAAGGAAACAACTGGCCATACTTCAGATCTGTGCCCAAAAGACCCCAATGTTTAAGTACAATTTTTTATGCACAACCTGGAATTTGCATCAAAAGAGGAAATAAACGGTCTTCTTAAAGACTTTTTGGAATTAACCACCTTTTTCTCAAGCAATTGTTCCCTAGGAATAGCCCGCACCTCCTGTCTGTGGTTATCTAAAATACTTCCCTCATACCCTTTAGCCTAAAATGTATCAACCATCTGTGTTGAGGCTTTGTCATATAATTCATCTGTGGAGGCTATATGCCTAACACGTAACAACTGGCTACCGGGTAGGCCCTTGATTAAAGTGGACCTGTCACCCAGACACAAAAATCTATATAATAACAGTCCTTTTCAAATTAAACATGAAATCCAATTTCAAATTTTTATTAAAGCATTCATAGCTGTTTTAAGCTCATTTAAAAATCTCAGCTGTCGAATATTGTCTGCCACTCCTCTATGCCTTTGGCATAGAGGCGGGGCAGTTAATTACTTTCACTTTCCATTCAGCACTTCCTAGATGCCACTGCTCCCCACACATTCCCCCAGTTCTCTTAACCATTTAATTGTGTCCCCAGGGACATGGGGATAGACATCGGGAACCCCATTGTGGTGCACAAACAAGATTCTGAGATGATCCAAGGCTTGCCTTAATAACAGTGTCCTCAAAATGGCTCCTGCCTGCTTGCTATAATTATGAATTGCCAGACTGAAGAAAACAAGATTAAAATAATTTATATAATGTTAATTTTGCTTGACTAATGTGATAAAATATGATTTTGAATATTTTTTTGGGGCTGAAGGGTCCACTTTAACCCAGGTGGATGGTAAGATGTGGGATGTAATAAATTGCTTCTGTCTGTAGGCTTAGTGTACACTGAAGTTAAAAACATTTCTCCTGTATAAATAATTTTACATGAAAGGGCAATGAAAGTCTAAAATAGAATAAGGCTAGAAATGCTGTATTTTGTATACTAAAGATAAACATGAGCAAATGATTTATGCTTTCAAAGTTGGCCACAAGGGGCTGTCATCTTGTAACTTTGTAGTCTAGTCTTGCAAAGATGTATAACATACACATGCTCAGTGTGGTCTGGGCTTCTTAGGGATCATCATAAATGATCAAAAAACAAAGCTGTTTGAGTTCTGCATGGCTGGTAAGTAAGGCAGGGGTTCCCCCTGCTGTTCATAAGTATGATTGTTTCCCTGCCAGAAGTTAGGGACCGTCTGACAATTCCTATCCACAGCAGTAAATGAAGGGAGAATTTCACTACATACAGACAGGTTTCTTATAAAAACGGTACACATTTTTTAATTGTAAGTATTTACAATTGTAATTGTAAGTATATTGGAGATAGATTTCTTTTTCATTAAAGAAAGAAAAAATGGGATTTTATTTCTTTGCCTTTCCATGCCCTTTAAGAAAATGTATCTCAGTGTGGTTAACCTCAAGGGTTAACTTAATAGTAGAATATACTCTGTTCAAATAACCCAGACATTCTTTAAGGCTTTCGAATGTCCCGGACCATAGAAAAAAAGTATTGTCCATATATCGCATATACCCATGGATGTTAGTGGCGAAATTCAGATTAGAGAAAATAAAACAATTTTCAAAATTATTAGGGATGCACTGAATCCAGGGTTTGGTTTGGGATTTGGCCAGGATTCGGCCTTTTTCAGCAGGATTCGGATTCGGTCGAATCCTTCTGCCTGGCCGAACCGAATCTGAATCCTAATTTGCATAGGCAAATTAGAGCCAGGGAGGGAAATCACGTGATTTTTTTTGGCACAAAACAAGGAAGTAAAAAATGTTTTCCCCTTCCCACCCATAATTTTCATATGCAAATTAGGGTTTGATATTTGGACAATCTTTCGGGAAGGATTCAGGGGTTCGGCCGAATCCAAAATAGTGGATTCGGTGCATCCCTAAAAATAATCCATGTAAATGTTGGCATATGTCGGTGCCATGTTGGCACCCGTGGCACAGCCGTTTAGCTGTAAATAAAACACATCTTTTTAAATAATTTTTAAACAAAACGTTCTCAAGTAAATTACAAACGAAATTGACAGTGTTATAAGGTAACAACCCGTGGGCCAAATACATCCGGATGCATTCAATTCCCTCATGGGGAATTGATGTAAAAAGATATTTGACATCCAGGGAACATAAGAAAAATTCTCCTGATGGCATGGTTATTTAAGATAACGTATTAAGGAAATCCGTGGTATCAGTGAGACAGGGTTTGAGCCTAGGCAAAATCTCTTGTATAAATTAATCTATATAAAGGGCTGCCAGATGGAACCCACATTGGAAACTATAGGTCGTCCTGGCGGGTCAACAAGTTTTTTGTGGATCTTTGGGAGAAAGTACACATGAGGATGTTCAATAGTTAGTAGCTGTGCAAACTCATCCATAATGAAACCTTCCATGACTGCAGCATTTAACAAAATATTCACTTAATTTTTAAATTTTCAAGTATGGTCCCCATTCAATAATTTCTAATGGGCTGCATTATTTAAAGGAAAACTATACCCCGAAAATGAATTTTTGAGCAACAGATAGTTTCTATCAAATCAAGTGACATATTTAAGAATCTTACCAAACTGGTATATATATTTAAGTAAATATTGCCCTTTTACATCTCTTGCCTTGAACCACCATTTGGTGATGGTCTGTGTGCTGCCTCAGAGATCACCTGACCAGAAATATTTAAACTCTAACTGTAAAGGGAAGAAGTGTTGAAGCAAAAGACACAACTCTGTCTGTTAATTGGCTCATGTGACCTAACTTTATAGTTTATTTGGTATGTTTGTGTGCACCGTTGGATCCTAGGATCCCAGGAGGCTGTCCTTATTTTTTAAAATTACAATTTTCTATTTATGATTACCCAATTGCACATGCTACAAAAAACTGTAATATTATGAAAATGGCTTATTTACATGAAGCAGGGTTTTACATATGAGTTGTTTTATGCAATATCTGTTTATAGAGACCTCCATTGTTCGGGGGGGTATAGTTTTCCTTTAATTGGTGGTTAGCGTCATAGTCAATGGTATTTAGTACAACTATCCCTCCGCCCATATCGGCTTGGGTATGTCATGAACTGCACCCTAAATCCAGAACCCAAGCTAAGCTCCCTGGTATCGGCTCTCACTTCTGATTATAACCGCCACCTTTCACCTCTGGAGGAGCCCTCGGCTAATTGGATGCCACTAGGTCTTAATAGAGGGAGGAGCAAAGCTAAAAGATTGTAGACAAGCAAAGGGGCATGATCGTCTCACCAAGGATACTGGACTGAAGAACATCCCCCAAAGTGGAAAAGGCAGGCTGGGCCAGCACAAGTGGAGCAGAGTCGTCTGACAGGCCAGGATCAGGATTGGAGAGATCAGAATAGTCAGTGGACAGGCAGAGGTCAGGATTGGAGATAATCAGAGTAGTGACAAACAAGCAAGGGTCAATAAGAAGATCAGGAAGGAATCACAAAAATTAAACACCCAGGAACTTTCTAAATAGAACCTAAGGATCAGGATTGTCATAAATTATCAAACCAGCACAAGTCAAATAATATCAACCAGAAGCCAATACAGCAAGACTAACAATCCGCATATGTAGACTGCACAGGTTTTTGTATTTAATACAAACTTTCTCCAACTCCAGAATCAGTGGCTGCAGCAAAATAATCCTCCAAATAGAATCCCAGTTTATCTGTTTAAATCTGGATCCATGATCTTTGTCCCTGCAGCTGGAAACAGTAAAGGCGATGCAAAGGCAAAAATAAATTCCAAAACAAATCTCTACACGGTCACCAAGTGCTCTACATGGAAACAAAGCTACTTGAGTTCTGAAAGGCTGGGAAGTAAGGCGGGCGGCTCCTCCTGCTGTTCATAAGTATGATTGTTTGCCTGCACAGCAGTCTGGACAATACCTATCCACAGCAGTAAATTAAGGAAGAAATTCAGGTTTCTTATAAAGCCGGTACACATTTTTAACTTAAAGTATATTGAAGATAGATTTCTTTTTCATTAAAGAAAGTAAAAATGGGATTTAATTTTTTTGCCCTTTAAAGAATAAGTAAACTTTTTTTCTCTCTCCGTCATATTGCTCTAAATAGTCCCCTGGAATAACCTACCTTAGTCCCAGAATTCAGATTGCTGTGGTTTATGCATAATCTGTTATCTCCAGCTCATTTCACTTACTTTCTGGTCTAGTGTGAACTGTGGTTTTGGACTATAACTCTCTGAACAAAATGGTATGGTATATTCAATAATAGAAATATCAAATTATTCTTTAAAAAATGTACAAAACATCTTACTGGCTTATGTGAACTCAATGCAATATTACTGGCATGTTTGGGAATAATGCAGTGTTCTTCATACATTTGAAATAATAATCTTACTGGTATATATGAAGGTAATGCAGTGTTCATTATCCCGTTGGATACTGTTACATAGTTACATAGTTAAATTGGGCTGAAAAAAGACAAGAGTCCATCAAGTTCAA
>CM044443.1:61599373-61612697 GCA_024363595.1 Xenopus borealis | reverse complement strand
GAGGTCCTCTGCACTCAACCCATTATCAATATATTTAAGACATTGAGGCATTTTGTGCATGCAACTACTAAGAAATGCCTTACCCTTTAAACAAAACAGGGGTTTGTTTGTCCATATATTGCAATATATTTAAGACTTTTACTTAGTTGGCCAGCTTAAATATATGTGACCGTATGAGCCCTAACTGGTTTGCTAGTGAGTGTGGGGAAAGGGTCCCAAAAACTGTGGAACCATAACTCCCTACCTTACAATGTTCTTTTTTGTTTGATGTTTGATACAAAGGGGTTAAAAATGCTTACAGTATCTATCTCATGCCCCAAAGAGTACTTTTTGTGGCCTGCTATTTTATTCACGCTTATGTCATTGTCATAATTGTCATAAATTTTTTTATGAGCATATGTGCTTATCCCCCACCCACTGACCATTCTGTTTTATACTAGGGCTGTACTTAGTGCTAAATTCAGAGCAATAGTTTTGCTCCTGCATGTAAGTCTGTCTCTGCATCTTGGACTTGGCAGAAATTACACACTTTTGTTAAAAAAAAAAAAAAAAGCGCTGTCTTTAGCGAGTTGCTGGCGATTTTGTGGATACTGGACCCACGGGTGAGCCCAGTAAGTTACTTTCAATGTGCCTTTCAAGGTAAACTCAGACCTTTCTGAAGCTAAATTACATTCCTACCACAGGACAGACAGGGGACCATGTATTTTTTCCTTCCTACAGACCATCCTCAAGATTGGAGACCTACTAAAAATTCCAACATCGTTGTACAACACCAAACAATTCTAGGCCAGTCAGCATGAAACTGATTTACTTTGTCCATGTAGAAAATGACTATGGTCACTTGGTGCTCCAGACTGTAGAATTGGAATATACAGGTATGGGACCTATTATCCAGTATATGTGGAATTTGGGGCTTTCCAGGTTTATGGCTCATTTCAATTATTTTTAAGTCTACTAGAAAATAACGTAAACATTAAATAAACCCAAAGAGGCTGGTTCTACTTCCAACAATTAAATTATTCATTATATCTTACGTGGTATTACGTACACCATACTGTTTTATTACAGAGAAATAATTTTTAAAGATTTGGATTATTTGCTTATAATGTCTATGAAAGACCTATCTGCAATTATTTGCTTTTTGGATAAATTATCCCATACCGTTACAATCACATTTTCCTCCCTTTCACCTTCGCTCTTTGTCTTTAACAAAACACTAGATCAAAGAACTAATACCAACACTTTCTTTAGCATTCGTTTTTTTTTTTTTTTACTGCCAAAAAAAGTAAAAAGTTTACTCTGTTTTCTTTATTCAAAACCGTGTTCCTTTTAACTTTTTCAGTGTATGTGCATATTTTTAAACTGTGTGCAGAGAAGTGATTGGGTCAGAATAAGTACCAAATGTGTTTTCACACACATTTCTGTGTGCACAATGCACCATCATAAACTTGATATATGGAAATTGTTTAATTCCCACAGTGGTCCAAAATCTGTTCATCTAACCAGCAAAACTTTAGAATGGCTGGTCTACCTTTGGGATAACAGCGTTCCTGGAGTCTGCACAAAAATGTTGGTCAGTTGTCAGTCTACTTAAGAATCCGAATTGCAAGCATTACATTTCCATTGCGGATACCAAATCAAAGCAGATATTCCAGTTGTAAACTTTGAACGCTAAGCTCCAGTATCCATTATGGATAGCAAGCTGAAAAAAAAACATTAATTACATCCCAAAGAAAGTTTCAAGGTTTCATTTTTAAAACCACAACGTAATCTCTCAGGCAGAAAAAAGATTTAAGATTTTTTTTAATTTTAGTAAGACCCCTCGTTTCATTGTGTACCCCACTTCAAGAGGATACCTTGCCCAGAAGTGCTTCTGTCATTCCCCAACAACCAATTGCCATCACCGATGATGCAAGCTATCAAGGTTGTATCTGGAATGAGGGGGTTGGTTCAACTAAGCTCTGTATCTAAACCAGGCATAAGGAATTCTTAAATGTACTTAATCTAGAAGCAGGCTCTGCTAAAAAATAATGCAATATATAGATACAAGCCAACAATGTGTGCACAGCTCTCTATATAAATCACCAGTTAGGCAGAAGAAGACATCTCCTACAGCTCACACAGCCTGTGGAGAAGTACAAACCTACACCAACGTGCAAGCTGTACTTTTCAGTGTGGATCAACAGACCTGAGGGGAGTGGACACAACAGCTTGTTAATATAACTATAGTAATCTGAAGCAAACCTAGGTTCACCAGCGTAGAGCAACTGGACATTATATTTGTTACTTTAGGCTTGAGCCAAAAACTGCTCGGCGAAATCCACTGCCCAATTTCTGCTCAACCTCTGGCAATAGCACCCTCTCTTTTCTGCATTCAGATATATATTTAAGTTGAAATCTGTTTGCAACGCTTCCGATTCAATATTTCAGAATTTGGAAAAAGAAAAATGCTGCCAGCAGTTGGGTGGATTTTGGCAAGTGGGTGTTAGCACCATGTGGCCCTAGTCTAAAACTGAGAGAGGGATAGTGAAGAAAAAACTTGATTATTTTAGAAATAGTACATAATTTTTAATTGATTATATTTAGAAAGTTTATTTCAGTATGATGAAGCTTATAATATCAAGTGTTTAGAAGGTGTATATATAATAGGGATGCACCAAATCCACTATTTTGGATTCGGCCGAACCCCCGAATCCTTCCCGAAAGATTTGGCCGAATACCGAACCGAATCTAACCCTAATTTGCATATGCAAATTATGGGTGGGAAGGGGAAAACATTTTTTACTTCCTTGTTTTGTGCCAAAAAGTCACGTGATTAAAAAATAATTATATATAGTGTAATTAATGTTCATTTTGCTTGTCTAATGTGATAAAATATGATTTAGAATATTTTTTTGGGGTGACAGGTCCACTTTAAGAAATAACTAGTCGAAACTCTTCAGAAAAGGCGACAATCCATCGTGCTGCACTCAATTTCTCCTCCCTGGTTCCTTATAGGAGATAGCCAGGGAGGAGAAATTGAGCTCCACATGATGGTTCATCTGATGAGGAGCGGAAGTGGAGTTTTGGTACGTTATTTCTTAATAAAGACTTAACGATTTTTACATCTGTCATAATAATGCCTTTAAAAGCTACTTATAACTTTGCCATAAAGTATTTGCACAATGATTTTACATTAACTGTCTGATGCCCCATGTTCCTCTGTGCGGGGGCTGCCATATTCGGGCATCAAGAGTCTGTTATTATTAGAAACTCTTAACTGACCGGTTTAGATGGGACAGTTAGGTTAGCAAAACAAGTCAGGTTTAGAAACTTCAATTAATAATTACTTAATAAATCTCTCTGCAAAAAAAAATATCAACATGACCTATAGGTAACTTTTAATGTACATTTATAGTTTAAAAATTTGTTTTTTTCATGTCCTTATCACTTTAAAAGGGACCCGTCACCCAAAGGCAATCATCTCATAATCTTGTTTGTGCACCAGAATAGGGGACCCAATGTCCATCCTGATGCCCTGGCCACAAAATTAAACGCTGAAGAGACCAGGGGAATGTGTGGAGAGCAGTGACGTCTAGGAAAGTGAAAGTAATTATAGTGTGCTGCTTATGTAAATCATTGTGTTCACAGATTATAGATACATTTTTTTGCCTATAAAACATGATAGAGTGCAGGGCTGACCTGTGAAAGTGTTGTTCATACAAATTGTGTTTATAGTGTTGCATCTTATTTCAGAACACTGGTGATGCCCTGGCTGGAGTATATGTAAACAGTTAAGCAACTGTGAATTTATTACCTGTAAAGTATTGGTTTTAGAGCAACCAAAGTGTTAAACCATGAAAGCTTGTATGAACAATTTTTGTTTTGGTGGTCTCTACATGTCACAATATCATATTGGGCTTTACACTGTTCAGAAGAGCTGTGACTTCATACATACCTCACATTTTATTAGTATATATTTAGTGCTTGATGGACATGGGTGTTTTGACTGCCACTGTTATCCATCATGGTAAAAACACCTGTATGCCAATAGCCTATGCTATGCTTGTTTCTGACTTCCAGGTTCATAATGCAGGGGTAATATGTATGTCATCTGATTAATTACCTTTACCACTGACCATAACTTTGAAGAACCAAGAAGTTTAAGGCTAATGGTACACGTGGCTGAAACTGTTCCAAAAAGCCAGCTGAGAATCTGCCCCTTTTCTACAGGCTTCCCATTTCCTTGCCTGCACCTGGAACTATTGTGTCACCCTTGCTGAAGGCACACTTAGTGAATTTTTCTGCCTATATGCAAGTGTGTGTATTTTGGCACCAAAATCCACCATGTGTGTCTTCATCTGAGCCAATGCAAGGGTTCAGTGTAAAGGCAAGTTAATGGGCTGTTTGCAGTGTGGGGGCACTACCGTAAAAACTGAAATTACTTTCATTTTCCCGGTTTCCCTAAAATAAACAACCATAATCCAGGGATATACTTTCATTTTTCGGAAGGTTAAGATCTTTACTAGCATAAGGATTTTTTTTTTTAGTGTACATACGTTTTATTAATTTTGCTTTCCATTTCTGCTCAGCCTGTAATATTAATACACAAGACTATCACCTACATCATGCTTTGTTATATAATGGTGCACGCCTAATATGTGGCAATTTTCATTTTAGTGCCAGGAGCAGCCGTTTCTTCTCCATCAGGAGCACACTCTGTCTCAACATTCCGTCCGATCTTTAGTGATTTTGGGCCACCTTCTATGGGCTTTATACCGGTAAGAGTGTGACAGCTTGCTTATCTAATTCTCATGTTTGTTTTTTTGCATTTTCTATGTGGGTAATATGCACACCTGTTTAGTTGCTTGCCGTGCAATAAATTCGGTCTGTACACACCTTTTAACCTTTCAAGTGTCACAGATCATAAAATTTACATTGTTGCGTTTACGTTCACAAAATTTATAAAACAGAACACTGGTTTCTATTTTTCTTGCCCTGATGCATCATAATGCTGCAGAACCCAAGGATGCATATGTCCAGAGATTTTTACTTGCTTCATATACCATACCTGTGGCAAATGTATTATGACACATTGTGCAATATACTCATTACACACATAGCTACTGGATCAACTGAAATTAACGTAAAATCTCTCATCTTATTGATATTCATTAAGATCCATTACACTTAGGCAAATTGTGCAGTGCTTACAATAAACACGCTGCTGACACGTTTCGTGACCTAAAAGGGTCACTTTCTCAGAACATAATTTCCTCATACAAAAAAATCAAACTTTTTATAGACAACACTCCTATTCTTCTAGAACATTTAAAGTTGTATATACCTTATATTCACTATTTAAAAACAGTGAAAATTTTTCCGGTTTAAAAACAATAATATCCAATAAAGAAATGTGTTATATAATCTTTCATTGCCATTGTCTATTTATTCATGGCTCATTTATGTATATGTGGGAATAAACACTAAAAATTTATTTTTTTCCCCTTATCTTTTCTTACAGTACCATTATAACTTCATATACAAAATTCCCACATATTTAACAATGAGCCCTATTATATATCCAAATAATATCTCCCAATCCTTGTTCTGACCTACTAAATTGAGCATCCACCCCACTTCTGTCCTACTAATATCACCTCTCTTTCCCAGCCTCCCGTTCTATACCCTGAAAAGAGATACAGTTTTCATCACACATACTTTCTCCCAATACACATTGTGCAATGTCTAACATTTTGCTTCACCCTGCATGAGGTGCAGTGAACTGTACGTTGGCTTGACTTAAAGGAAGAGCCTGATGAGGGACAGAGGTGGAGAACAGGTGAAATTCAGGGAGCTGTGGAAGCATGATATCTGGGCAAAAGCTGGCATGAGAGATGGTGAATGTGAGCTCATATGATCTGTATGTAGTCTGGCAGCTTTGCCCTGGAACACACATCCTACTAATAAAGCATCATATATAATATTTACTGTTGTTGCAATATTGGACACAAACAATTACTTTACATGTCATACATTGATGCATTTTTATGAATAAACAAGAAAGCTTCCTTAAAGACGAGCTTTACAGCAGGGATATCCAACCTGCGGCCCGAGATGGATATGCATACGGCCCAGCTTGAAACCTTTGGTTCCCAAGGAAATGTCATGTCGCAAAGGATATAGGAGTAGGCAGTAGGGGGAACGCTGCCCATTGCCCAGTTAGTAGTAGTAGTAATAATAATATGTCTATTTAATTTCCAGGTGGCCCAGGGAAGCCAAAAAGTTGGACACCCCTGCTTTACAGCAACTGAATCAGTTTATTTGTTAGTACTCTCCTCACCAATGCCAGCTTTAAAGTAAAAGTGACACCTTTGGTTTCTCTGACGTGTTTTCTTACAGCCTTTATCTCACACCTACTATGGCTTTGTTAAGGGAAACAAACAAGGAAAAGTTGTGCTCACCACTAATTTTTAAAACCATTAGGCGGGGGTGCAATGAGGCTGTGACCACAAAATACATATAGACAAATACAAGAGGTCCTCTACACTCAACCCATTATCAATATTTCTCTAGACTGCCCTCCTGTCAGTGCAGACGCTATGGGGTTAAGTTCCACCTCCGGAGGCAGGACAGAATAATAAACTGTTTTTGGCTCCACCCCCTTCATATGCCAGGCTCCTCCATCTCCTCCCAGCTTTTTCGTCTGTCCTGTGGAGGTGAAGACAGTAAAGTTTTTTTGTTTTTTTTCCTTTAGTTTACAAAGAGCAAATAACTATAGTGAAGACACCTAACAGCTGTCTATCTATCACCGACACCTCAAGAGAGATGTTATTGGGGCAACATACCACTCCACAAGGACTGGTAGGCCTGGTGAAAGCATGGAAACAGCAGTCAAATCTCTACAAAGCACTACTACAGCAAGAGTCAGGTCAGACACGCTCTAGGGAGCCAACTTTCTGGGGCAAATAATAAGGGTTCCTCCTCCTCACCTTAAGGTATACAGCCTGCAGGCATTCATACCGAAGTCCAGGGGACCGCATATAGGTGAATAGGGACAGGAGGGCTCTATGTTACTACCTCATATTTATGTAACCCATTTATCTATAGATACAAAATAGTATCATCATGGACACAGCATTAGGGGAGCTTAGAGAAGACATGTCAACTACAGGAAAAAGACAAGAGATATGCTCATAGGAAATGCAAAGTGTGCAAACACACGTTACACAAAGGGGAACAAGGGACATGTAACCAGTGTTCGGAACTACACGACTCAGCCCCAACACTATCCCCCCACCCAACTACACAGGCACCGATTCCGGATGCACAGGATCAAAATCCCTCCACATCAGCAAAACCACCACAACTGGAGGAGCTGTTTGATTGGATTAAAAACACCATTCAATCTTCCATTGGACACCCGTCCTTCGCAAAAAGAAACGGAAAACCCGTTTAAGCTTAGAGACCAGCTCCTCTGATTCTAATGGGGCCAGTGACAATCGAACCAGGAGAACTTTCCGAGAGTGAAACCCCCTCTGATGACTCAGACACCGATAACAACTACCGCTCTCTAGCGGGCCCAGAGACAGCCAAGTGCTTGCTGTGTGAAATGCTAGCCACATTAGAAACAAAGCCGAGACAACAATAGCCTCAAAAGCTGACGGAGTTTTAGGGGTATTACCCAGAAATTCTAGGTCAGGGGTGTCCAACCTTTTGGCTTCCCTGGACCAACTGGATATTAAATAGACTTATTATATTATTATTACTGCTAACTGGGCAATGGGCAGAGTCCCCCCTACAGCCTACTCCTATATCCTTTGCAACATGAGGTTTCCTCGGGAACCAAGGCTTTCAAGCTGGGCTGTATTCATATCCATTCTTGGCCGCATGCGGCCCTCGGGCTGCAGGTTGGACATCCCTGGTCTAGGTCCTTTCCTGTTTTCAAGTCAGTATCTCAGAGAATGAGTGGTCTAGACCTGATCATAGAATGTCTCTAACCCAGAGGTTCCTTTAAGGAAAACTATACCCCCGAACAATGTAGGTCTCTATAAAAAGATATTGCATAAAACAACTCGTATGTAAAATCCTACTTTGTGTAAATAAACCATTTACATAATAATATACTTTTTTAGTAGCATGTGCCATTGTATAATCATAAATCGAAAATTGGCATTTTAAAAAATAAGGACAGCCTCCTGGGATCCTAGGATCCAACGGTGCACACAAACATACCAAACAAACTATAAAGTTAGGTCACACAAGCCAATTAACAGACAGAGTTCTGTCTTTTGCTTCAACACTTCTTCCTGTTACAGTTAGAGTTGAAATATTTCTGGTCAGGTGATCTCTGAGGCAGCACACAGACCATCATAAAATGGTGACTCAAGGCAAGAGATGTAAAAGAGCAATTTTTACTTAAATATATATTCCAGTTTGATAAGATTCTTTAATATGTCACTTGATTTGATATAAATCTGTTGCTCAAAAATTCATTTTCAGGGTATAGTTTTCCTTTAATACTTACCCGATACCAGGAGAACAAAAGAAGATTTGGGACAAAGCGCCTAAAGTAGATTTGTCAGTAGCCCGTCTCTCCAGAAATATGACATGTCTGTTAATTGTTTCAATGTCTTAAAGGGGTTGTTCACCTTGAAAACATCTACTCTTAGTGTTAAACAACCTTAAATGAACTTAAATGCAATATACTTTAATTACCTAGAATGTCCAGTTTCAGTGATATCAGCATACTAACGCTTGCATTAAGCCAGTCCCCAGTCTTCCAGACAGCAAGTGCAGCATGGTGTCGGCGATCCCCTGCACACAGCTTTAGCCCGCCTCCACAGCCGCATCAAGCTGACACTGTGTGGGCAGGAGCGGCTTCATAACATCATGCGCATAAAAGACTGACGTCACCACTCCTGCTCCGCACACCGCTCCTAAAAGTTATTAACTTGTGCGCAGTATAATCTCGGGCAGGAGCGGCTTTATAATTGAATACACGGTTATCACCGCTCCTCAGGCTGGAGTGGCTACAGGCATTTGTGTGCATCTGTTCCTCTGGCTGTTCGTCATCCAGCATTTTTTTCAGGAGATACTGCACTGCTATATCGGTAATAACTACAGTTATACTGTAACTCGAGTTCCCTATATAACAGCCTGCTTACTTGTGGCTTTATATGGTCAAAACAGTAGGGGGTACATTAACCCTTAGAATACATGGGTGATACTAAGAATTCACTATATAACTTAGCCAATAACTTCTAGTAGCCAATAAGTGAAGAGTAAGGGAAAATCTTGCTGATGATGTCAGCATGCTCCCATGTGACACACCCTGCAGAGAGAAGAAACACTCCTCCCCCTTGAAAACTTTCCTGAATTTCTCTGTGAAAGCTGCAGCTATTACAGTGAGTTTTAAACTGCATACTCAGCCAATTAAATACATGATCGTTACATAGCACATATTTTCATACTCATGGGAACATAATCTACCATTTTTTGTGTAGCAGTGAGAAAAGGTGGACAACCCCTTTAAATATATTGAAAACGGGTTGAGATTCTGTAAAAGAAAATCACTACAGTCTTTTGTCCATAGCAGTGATAATTTTCATTTGCCATAACATTCTTAAAGTCTTTATTTCCATTTCCACCTTTGTTCCCTTTTGTTCTAGGTCCCCATACATTTTTCTGTTAATAGTTCTGCCCTTCCTTTACAGAGGTTCTGCTTCTTTTTACACAATTGTATATTTTAGCAGAGCATCCCGTTTTTGGAATAAGCTAATTATTTGCACTAGATATGAACAAAAACTGGAAACTCTATAGACCTACTACCTAACAGACATACATACTACAGGATTTGACTTGCATCAAACAGGAGAAACTATTGGTTCCACTGTTAACCTCATTGTTCAGTCAGATCTCATTGGGGATGGATCTGCCCAAATACATAAGTGAAACACAAATAACCATTATACCATGATTACTTTTTACAGATACATTATAGGACATTATGGACAATGGTGGGGATCTTTATTTGTCCACAAAAAAAATCATTGCACCAGAGGCCATCCCTTTAGATTAGAGCAGTGATCCCCAACCAGCAGCTCGCGAGCAACATGTTGCTCTCCAACCACTTGGATGTTGCTCCCAGTGGCCTCAAAGTAGGTGCTTATTTTTTAATTACTGGCTTAGAGGCAAGTTTTGGTTGCATAAAAAACAGATATCCTGCCAAACATTCTCTCCTGTAGGCTGCCAGTCCATATAGGGGTTACCAAAAAGCCAATCAGAGCTCTTATTTGACATCCACATGGACTTTCATGCTTGTGTTGCTCTCCAACTCTTTTTTTAAATTTAAATGTGGCTCACGAGCAAAAAAGGTTGGGGACCCCTGGATTAGAGTAACAGAACTTTCATTTGAAGTCACGTTGGTGGTTCTTCATGGTGAGGCAAGTTAGGTTGTAGGATGTCCTGCCAAATGATTGTGATGGCAGATTCTATTAATGCGTTTAAGAGTGGATTGGATGATTCCTTGGACAAGCATAATATACAAAAATCTACAATACAATATAGTTATTGGTTTGACAGTTACAATATGTGAGTGTAGAGGTAGGTCAGTATAAATGTGTATATATGTACACTGGGCTTCATTAGAAGGGGCTGAATTTGATGGACTTTGGTCTTTTTTCAACCCAACCTAACTATGTATGAGCAGGGACAAGGATGACTGCTTGTCACTCAGATATGGCCCACTTCTTGTGAAGGGATGTGCCCAGTATTCATATTCTAATATCACTTCATGTGGGCAAGGAGGAGTAAAACTATATAAAAGAATTGTTAATATTGTTATAGGTAGGTAGGAATGTTCTATTTGCTACCTCAATACCACTGTGGTTGTGGGGAAGGACAATCACAGCTCTTCCTTCACAAAATACAAGATAATCACAATTCTGACTAGCTGCCTAGCCACGGATTGACAGATAAAGACATGAGAGCCAAAATATTTCTTAATTTGCCTGGGAAAGCCGTAACCGTAAAAGAGGAGCAGTGAACAGGAAGTGTAATGGTTGGGTAGTGCCAATAGGACTTTTGGAGAAATTATAAGTAAAGTGGCACTAAAAGTACCTTTTACAAGCACATGCATTTTACTTTGGCAGTTTAACTATAAGTGGAATATGGAAATAAATAAGAAACCTTTCCTAGTCATTTTAATACTTTTACTGTCTATAATTATCTTGGTGAATATGAGTCATAGTGTGGGTTTTTTCTTGCTATTAAAAAAAATAATACATTCTGCAAATACATTTATTAAGCAGGCAAGCAGTGTTACACTACATAAAACATTGTTAATAATGAGGATTATGATTTATTACACAGCTAACCCACGTGCAAGACAATTGTTCTTAAATGCATGAACAAACCACAACTTACAATCTTAAGGCTAGAACATGTATTATGTTATAAGCAAACAATGGAATCTAATATCATACTCTGTTATACAGGTTTGAACTAAACAGTTTACTAAACAATAAAAATGGTCTTTGGTATTTTGCTAGTTTAAAGGGTGGTTCACCTTGAATTTTTTTGCAAAACTGCTGAATAAAAAGCTAAATAATTCGAAACCCACAAAAATAATAAATGAAAACCAATTGCAATTTGTCTCAGATCATTGCTCTCTACATCATACTAAAAGAACAATACCTTTAAAGCTGGTCATACACAGGCTGATAAAAACCACTTTGTAGAGCTTATTGGGCCCTACCAATCCTTTGAGAATCCTGTGTCCGTGGGCAACCTGCCAAACAAGTATCTTATGCTGCTTTGGTAATTAGCTGCCAACACAGTGGCATTTATGGGCCTGTGTATGGACTGAAAAAGCTTCAAAGTACAAGTTAAGATGGTCAGTGTATTTCACACATTCTGTATCCCATACCTGTACTGTGATTGCTAGCAGCCAGAAAGCACAATTTAAAAAAGTGTTATGACTGCTCCTGTTAATAAATTTGTTCCCTTGAAACTGCCAAATTGATTTGTAGAGCAGTATTCTCAAACTTTTCTTAAAGGAGAAGGAAAGGCAAAATAGACTTGGGGGGTGCCAAACGTAAGGAACCCCCAAGTGATTAAACTGATGTACCTCAAACCCAGGGCCGGTGTTCCTATCGGACAAAATCTTCACTGGCCCCGGGTTATAGAAGCGAGCACCACGGAGATCACTACTTCCTTTAAAGGAAAACTATACCCCAAAATGAATACTTGAGCAACAGATAGTTTATATAATATTAAGTGGCATATTAAAGAATCTTGCCAAACTGATATATATATATATATATATATATAATATTAAGTGGCATATTAAAGAATCTTGCCAAACTGATATATATATATATATATGTAAATATTGCCCTTTTACATCTCTTGCCACCATTTCGTGATGGTCTGTTTGTTGCCTCAGATCACCTGACCAGAAATATTTCAACTCTAAGGAGCAGATTTACTAAGGGTCGAATAGAAATTCGACCATGTGTATAGGTATGGAAGTAAAATCTAATTCAGAAGATTTTAATGCAATTTGATTGGTCCAACGATCGAATAGAAACTATTTGATCGATCGTTAAATCGTTCGAATCGAACGATTTTAACGATCAATTGAATATTTTTTATTCAATCAAAAATAATGAAACCCAATTCGGTAGCTTTGATCTGGCAAACTAGGTGGTCGAAATTTTTTTAAAGGGGAAGTACTTCGACAGTCATGGTCGAATATTCAAATTAAATTTTATCCGAATCATTCCATTCGATCGGATTTTCAAAATTCACTGGTCAAAGTGGTCTTCAAAAACATTAGAAAATTCTAATCTTTTTGAAAATTCGATCAAACTTCGAATCCTTCATGTGAATTTAGTAAATCTGCCCCTAACTGTAACAGGAAGAATGTTGAAGCAAAAGACAGAACTCTGTTAATTGGCTCATGTAACCTAACTTTATATTTTGTGTGAAATGAAGCATACGAATGCGTGAAATGGAATCATAAGATCCCAGGAGGCTGTCCTTATTTTTTTAAATGGCTATTTTCTATTTATGATTACCCAATGGCCCATGCTACTAAAAAAGTATATTATTATGAAAATGGTTTATTTACATGAAGCAGGGTTTTACATACGAGTTGTTTTATGCAATATCTTTTTATAGAGACCTACATTGTCCAGGGGACATTATATAGTGCCTATTATACAGTGACTACATTTGTACACTAGATTTTATTAAAATTTGTCTGGCCAGGGGCCACAAATCAAAGGGCCAAATCCACCCTATAGTTGCAAGGTTCTGGTGAAAATGAATGCACATAACC
>CM044443.1:61580413-61592742 GCA_024363595.1 Xenopus borealis | reverse complement strand
CCTCGTGACTTCGGGTATTTCCGTGACTTCAGGACTTTAAGTGTCGGCTCCTTCGCGTCTTTTCGGCACTTCCGCATCAGCGCTTCAGCAATCGGCTCGGCGCTGGTAAGGGGGGCCGGCCCGGCTCTTCGTAAAATGCAGCACTGCCGGGCCCCCCTTCAGCCCCGGGCCCGGGACACTTGTCCCCCCAGTCCCCCCCTGATGGCGGCCCTGGGATTATGCATCCCATGCCTGTAGTTCATGTTTACTATAGGCAAGAAATCTCATGAAAATACTTTCTCCTTGCCAAAACATCATAGCGGTGAACCAGGTTAATATCAGGAAATGTTACTGTGATTCATTAGGATTACTGCATAATGTATTTTAGGCAAGACGAATCTCTGTGTGTTTGGGCTATACTAGAATACTGTATATACCAAACTAAAAGGTATGACTTAGATTCTCTAATTAGAGAAAATTCACTCAGAGTTCATACACCGGGGTATTATTTTATGCAACAGATATGAAGGTTTGAGTGTTTCATCAAGATGCCACATGCTGCATTTACTTTTGCTTGACACACGTTCAGAAATAAATAAAATAAATGGTTGCATTTGTAACTGGCATAAACATATTCAGGGCTCTTTCTCACAAGTGCTTAAAGGGCACCTATGGGCCGAAAAAAATCCCCCAAACCGAAGGTGCGGGCTGATAGAGCCCATATTCCCGTTTGGGGTTCTAGTAGTTTAAAAATAAATTTCCCCCTGCAGGCGCTGGCTTACCTGCGAGCCGCCATGATAGTCCATGCGCATGCGACGTCATGCGCATAAGCCGAATGAAAAGCCGCCACAATTTCAGGCAGCTTTTCATACTGCGCATGCGCATGGACTGTCATGGCGACTCGTACCGGGAGCTCCCTCCCAGTGTGAGTAAGCCAGCGCCTGCAGGCAGCAATTTTTTTTTAAACTACTAGAACCCCAAAACGGAATGCGGGCACTATCAGCTCGCACATTCGGTTTGGGGAATTTTTTTCGGCCCATAGGTGCCCTTTAAACCTGTGTTCAGCCACAGGAGAGTGCAGGAAAAAACTCACACTGTTAATTTCATGGGGTCCATACTGACACAGACACGTGTAAGCTCTGAATGCAGGTGGAATGCAACATTCTGTGTTTGGCACTTACATTGGCCTGTGTCAGTACGGGGGCCATTTAAAAGAGTTGTTGGTTTCTTCCTGTGTTCCACTGTGGCTGAATGCATTTGAACTGAACACAGAGTGCAGGTTTAAGTTCTCTTGAGGAAGAGCAATTAGTTGCTTTTAAAAATGCGTATAAATGCCCAAAATGCATTTTTGCAGTTGAAATTCGCGTAAAATGCCCATAAGTGGCCTTAAAAAAATGTATCATTTACCACCACTCTTTGTAGTCTTATCTTTTAGCCAGTTCTCTACCCAGGTACAAATACTATGTTCCAGGCCAACATTCCTTAATTTAACCAGTAACCTTCTGTGTGGCACTGTATGAAATACTTTAGCAAGTCTAAGTAAATCACATCCACTGCCATCCCAGAAATGAGGTCCCTGCTTACCTTCTCATAAAAATAAATTAAGTTAGTCTGGCAAGATCTATTACACATAAAACCATGCTGGCACAAACTCATAGTATTGTTATTTGCTATCAAGTCCAGTATCTTATCCTTTATTAACCCTTCAAAAATCTTTCCTACTACCGAGGTCAGACTAACTGGCCAATAGTTTTGAGGCTGAGAACATGATCCCTTTTTGAATAGCGGAACCACATTAGCAATTCGCCAGTCTCTCGGTACCATGCCAGACCTCAATGAATCCTGAAAAATTAAGTACAGCGGTTTGGCAATCACAGAGTTAAGCTCGCTAAGTACCCTGGGATGAATACCATCTGGCCCCAGACATTTGTTTATCTTAACATGTTTTAGTCTCTTTTGAATTTTATCATGTGTGAACCATGCATCATTAGATGTATTGTATTACTAGAATTGGGACTATTAATAAGGAAACCCTCATGGCCTGGTTGCACATTTGTGTAGACAAAAAATATGCGTTCAGAATGGGGCTTTTTGCATGTTCTCATCAACCAGCTGACCCCCCTCTGATGTTAAAGGTCCCACACCCCTTCCTGATTAATTTTTTTTTTTTACTATCAACATATTTAAAAAATTATTTTGGATTCTTTTTACTGCAATATCCTTTCCCATATCAATTTTACTTTTCTAAATCTGCCTGAGTTTCCACCTCTGCAAAAAGATTTATAGCTCTAAATACAAAACAAAAAAGAAAAAATCCTATTTTTCATAACATATTTATATATACCAGAAAAATATTTCATTTTACACATGAAAATCCAACTGATTTGGAAAGCATCATGTCTCTTGAACGTGCCAATACCAAATATGTATAGTTTTAGGGAGATTTAGGACTTCTGTACAGCAAACACTCCCGGTAGTATATTACCAAATTTTGAAAGCACCATGGGAGGAAATGGCATACTTTAGATTCCAAGGCCAAAAAATCCTGAAACAGTACGTTTACCACAGAAAACAATATATTTTTGGAAAGTACACATTCTGCTGATTCCAAAATGGGTAACAATGGCTCTCTACTCCTAACTACGAAACATCAAAGCTTGTCTGAATGTAGAGGTTTTTATAAAAATGTACACAATTTTGAAAAATCAGTTCAAAGGATCCGCAAATACCACACTGTATTAGGTACCAAGAAAAAGCACCATTAACATGATTGAGTGAGTCCACTGAACAGTTTTATGCCTATTGTGCATAGGTTTACCAAAGTATTTGCCATATAGAGACCCCAATATGAAGCACATCCAAATTGTCCAGGACTTTACTTTAGCTAATGAAAAACTTCAACCTTCCAGCATTATTTCACCCGTGTATCACTAAATACCAAGAAAAAGCACCACAGATATATATGCTTTTTTGTGGTGTAAAAACACAGAAATATAGGTTTACCAACCCAAACCATATATTTTTGGAATCTACTCATTCTACCGAATCTAAAATGGGTACCTGTGTCTTTCTGGTCCAAACTACTGAGTCGCGAGGCTTTCCCAAAATTGTCGGTTTTGATGAAATATCTGAAAATTGCCTCAAAGCTTCAAATTTCCAGCATTATATCGCCCGTGTATGACTATATACCAAGAAAAAGCACCCTAAATATGGTTGCCAGGGGTCTTCCAAACAGTTTTGTTCCCATTGTGAATAGGTTTACCAAATATCTGGCATTTAGAGGCCCCAAAATTAAGTTAGCACATACAAATAGTCCTGTGGGTAACTTCACCTAATGAAAAATCAACACAGACTGCTTTTTTTGTTGGGTAAAAACACAGAAATATAAGTTTATTTTTGGAAAGTACACATTCTACCGAATCTAAAATGGCTACCCATGCCTTTCTGCTCCAAACTACAAAATTCACAACATTGTTGGTTTTGGTGAAATATTTGAAAATTACCTCAAAGTTTAAACTTTCCAGCATCATAATGTCCATGTGTCATTACCAGCATAAAGCATCATAAATAGGAGCTAAATAGTTTGATGGGCAATATGCATAGATATACCAAACTATGTGGCGCACGGAGTTGCCCAAATGACAATAGTGTATATGAATTTTCACGGCTGACGTGCTGGCTGCTGCAATGTAAGCACCCCAGTATGTGTATTATGTGACATAAGACCCACTAACAATATAGAGACCCTAGAAAACCATATTGACGAAACATATATGTTTCTACTGCAAACTGCCTAACTGTAAAGCAATGCTGAACATAATGATTATCAAATTTCTGAAAATCGTCAGATTTGTTTACCCCATTATATACCCCACAGTTTGTAACGTACCAGCAAAAGTCACCCTAAATATGAAAGACAGGGGTGTACTGAACAGTTTGATGCCTGATATGAAAAGATTTACCAAACTTAGTGGCATACAGAGACCCCCAAATAAATAGTACATGTGAATTTTCACGCATGACAGTCTGACGGATTCAATACGAGCACCTGGTATGTATGTTATGCCCTAACAGGATGGAGACCCTATATTTTCCCAAAAGTACACATTCAGACGAATCTAAAGCAGGTAATTACATCTTTCTACTGCAAACTAACAAACCGCAAAGCAATGCTAAACATAACGCTTTTTATGAAATTTCTGAAAATAGTCACAAAGCTTTTTACCCAATAATATACCCCACAATTTATAACGTACCAGCAAAAGTCATCTTAAATCTAAGGGCTCTTCCAGACGAAGAGATTGCAGGGAGATTTGTAGCCTGTGACAAATCGCCGCGTGTTTGGGGCAACAAATCTCCCTGCATCTCTTCCCCCAGTCTTGCGCCCGGTAAAGTCAAAGTCGCGTGCGCCTATTCACACGCAGCGTGACGCTTTTGAAAATCGCGCAAAAATGCATTGGCGAGCGATTTGCTAAAGCGCCGCGTGTGAATAGGCACACGCGACTTTAACTTAAGCAAGCGCAAGACTGGGGGAAGAGGTGCAGGGAGATTTGTTGCTTCAAACACGCGGCGATTTGTCGCAGGCTACAAATCTCCCTGCAATCTCTTCATCTGGAAGAGCCCTAAACGACAGGGGTCTACTAAAACAGGTTGATGCCCAATATGCATCGATGTACCAAACTATGTGGCATACAGAGACCTCCAAATGGATATATAGCAGGCAAAATGAAGTAACAAAGAACTGTCACGAGCGCTCGCCGTCCCTTACCCTTTGCGGGCGCTCATCGGCTTCTTCCTCAGCGGCGAGGCGCGAGACCCAAGATGGCGGCACCCAGGACTCCACGTGGGCGCAAGGACGCCGGCGCGATGACGTCATGCGCAATGGCGCCAAATTCAAAGTTAAAAGGACGCCGGAGACCCAGGTTCAACGCCCGAGTATAGCTCAACCTTGCTATAGTGTTCCTGGGTCTCCTAGCCTTGCTATTGATTACTGACTTCCTGATATTGATCCCTGCCTGTTCCTGATCCTGATTCTATGCTGCCTGCCTTCTGAACCTTTTGCCTGGACCTGACTTCGTTATTGGACTTTCCCTGATCTGTACTTTGCCTGAACTCGCTGTGTGGGACTTCCTCCTTGATCCTGACTCACCCCCCCCTTCGTGGGAGCCGGAGGCCCCCGCTGACAAGAACAGAGTGAAATGGTATAAAATCACTAAAATCCAACAATACCACAAAAATCAAGTCAATCAATTCAAGTTTGAATATTTTAGCATGACCAAATTGGTTTTACGGACAGAAATAATTGAACAACACCCTGAAAATCCAATAAAATGGCTAAACATTCAATAAAATGGCTAAAAATTCACCAAAATCACTGAAATTGCAATATAATCACCGACATAACATACAAAAGGTATTGCCCAGGGCAGTTAGCGAATACACTATTCGCAATGGCAATAAAACAGTTTTTTTCAGGCAAACAAACTAACAATGCGATAAAAAAAATGACAACACTGCGTGTACAACTAACAAATTGCATGTTGGTTGCGTGTGTGAGTGCTGTGAATGTGTATGACCCCCCTGATCCCCCAAAAATGTATGTGATTGTGTGAATGTTAGTGAGTATTGCTAATATAAGTGTGTGTTTGTGCTTGTGGATTGGCAATAACCTGGGGGTAGCACTGTCTTCTTTTGATGATCCATTTGGAGAAGGCCGAGCTTAGCAGCCAGGAAGTGCAGGCAGCAGCAGAGCACATCTATTGCATGTGCCTGCTGCTGCCTTAGGGGCCCCTAATTTCTTATTTCTTTAGTGCATGGCTTTAATTTAGGCTTTACATACTCCTCCACCCTTTTTAATCCCCCTATTCCCTCCTAAAAAGGGTGAAACCATTTAAATTCACAGTCTAGTCATATTTCATCCCACCAGGTCTCAGTGATATTATTATATCATAATTTTTAGAAAATGCTATTCATTCTAGGTCTCCCATTTTACCTGACAAATTCTGTGCATTTGCCAGAATACAGCGGAGGTTACTACTTTTACTTTTTAAATTTGCATTACTTAGTGGAGAATTATATCATAAGTTAGTATTATCCTGTTTTCCTTGTAACAGAGGGACCTCCTTAGCTTGTAAACTGTATGCCCCCCTCACTCCTCTCCCATGATCCCTTACTAACTCCACTACCCGGTCTACCCTAGCTTCCCCGTAATTCTTTACCACCCCTCCATTTGCCTAGTTTAAACACTCCTCCAACCTCTTGGCCATTCTTTCCCCTAGCACGCTATTAACTGATGCATTTTGAAAAAAATATTTGTCCCATGACAGAATCCCGTTAATCAGTCTTACTGTATTGGCTTCTCACAGATATTATTTGATTTGTGCTGTTTTGATAATTTATGATGATCCCTAAGCAGCCCAGATCACACTAGGTATGTGCAGGGTCAGGGTCATGCAACGATTTTTAACAAAGTTACAAGTTGACAGCCCCCTGTGGCAAAATTTGAAGCATAAATCATTTGTGTGGTTAGGCTTGTGGTGTAATAAGTTCATGTTTATGTTTAGTATACAGAATATAGCATACGTCTGTACTGTCAGTGCAGACGTCTGGGGACGTTCAAAAGCAGTCTTTGCCCAGACAGGAAGGGTAGCCACTTAGCTGAAGCACTTTTCTCCCAAAAGCCGCTTCAGAATAAGCAAGTGTTTAGTTTATAGAACTTGGAAAAAGTATGGATTGAAGACCAAGTTGCTGCCTTGCAAATTTGTTCTGGTGAAGCGAGATTCCGTAGTGCCCATGAGGCACTTACTGCTCTGGTGGAGTGTAAAGGTACTGGTTTTTGCACTTACTGATAAGCATAGGATATTGTATCCACCAACCACCTTGAGATTGTTCGCTTCGAGGCTCCAAATCCTTTCTTGAAGGGACTGTAAGTGACTAGTAGTCTCTGTGCATCTGAAGGAGGACATTTTGGTGTAGACCTTTAGCGCCCTTACAACATCGAGACAGTGAAGTTGACGTTCTGCTTCATTTCGTGGTTCTGGGCAGAGAGATGGGACCACAATTTCTTGATTGATGTGGAATGCAGACACCACTTTCGATAAGAATGCCCTTGGCGTTCTAAGCAATGCCTTGTCCTTATGGGATATCAACCATGGTTCCTTGACTGATAGGGATTGGATGTCTGAGACTCTTCTTGCTGAGCAGATTGCCAAAAGGAATGTCACTTTCCAGGTAAGAAACGTAATGTCACAGGACCGGTTCAAATGGTTCCTTCTGTAGAGCCCTGAGAACTAAATTCAAGTCCCAAGGTGGAGTGGGGTCTTTAAAAGGTGGCTTGATGTGTCGAACCGCCTGAAAAAAATGTTTGACCTCCGGAAGCAGGGCCCACTGGAACTAAAAGAGAATCGATAATGCTGAAGTTTGCGTCTTCAAGCACAGAGAGTGCTGAGAGAGTGTGCATAGAGACAGAGTGTGAAGGAGAGTGCAGAGAAACAGAAAGAGGGACAGAGAGTGAAGAGAGAGAGACACAGAGTGCAGAGAGAGACAGGGAAATGGACAGAGAGAGAGACAGAGTGCAGAGAGACAGACAGAGAGAGAGACAGAGTGCAGAGAGAGACAGGGAAAGGGACAGAGAGAGAGAGTTCAGAGAGACAAGAGAGGGAGTGCAGAGAGACAGAGAGTGCAGAGACAGTCTGGGAAAGGGACAGAGAGAGAGACAGAGAGAGCAGAAATACAGAGAGGGAGTGCAGAGAGAGAGATAGAGAGTGCAGAGAGAAAGTCAGATAGTGCAGAGAGAGAGAGTCAGAGAGAGACAGGGAAAGGGACAGAGAGAGAGAAAGACAAAGTGCAGAGAGACAGAGAGGGGGTGCAGATAGAGAGTGCAGAGACAGACAGGGAAAGGGACAGACAGAGAGAGAGACAGAGAGTGCAGAAATACAGAGAGGGAGTGCAGAGAGACAGACAGGGAAAGGGACAGAGAGAGAGAGTTAGAGAGTGCAGAGAGAAAGTCAGATAGCGAAGGCGAGAGAGAGTGCAGAGAGAGAGAGTCAGAGAGTGCAGAGAGAGAGACAGGGAAAGGGACAGAGAGAGAGAAAGAAAGTGCAGAGACAGAGAGGGGGTGCAGAGAGAGAGAGTGCAGAGACAGACAGGGAAAGGGACAGAGAGAGAGACAGAAAGTGCAAAAAGAGACAGGGAGTACCTGAGGGACAGAGTGAGGGAAAGAAAGTGAGGAAAGAGAGACAGATAGTCACAGACCGAGATCCAGTCTTCATCTTCAAGGTTCAGCCCTGCTAACCCTGAAAGGAGCAACTCCACCGATGGCTTGCAGCCAGGCCTGCACAGAACGGAGGCAGGAGAACAGAGAGACGTGGGAGGGGCGAGCTGCAGAGGGAAGAGAATGCAGCAGCGGGCCGGTCCTAGTGCCTGCCAGATTCAAAGCAGAGGCACCCAAGCGGCCCATTTAAATAAAATATAGAGCGGCCCTTCGGGAAAAATCCCGAACAGGGACATTGTCAGTCCGGGCCTGCCTGTAGGACCTGGAGTGCCTGCCGTGTGTGTTGAGCCGTCGCTTCCCATGATGGACCCCTGATTAATATATCGTCCAGATATGGTAGTACTCTGATGCCCCTTCTTCTCAAAATTGCTATAACTGGGGCCAGGACCTTGGTAAATACGCATGGTGCTGTAGTCAACCCGAATGGTAAGGCTCAAAACTGAAAATGCTCCTCTGCTACTTCAAACCTGAGAAACTTCTGATGGTTGGGGTGTATGGGAATGTGAGGGTAGGCATCCTTGAGGTCTATAGTTGTCATGTATTGGCTTGTTTCCATCGAGTTTATTACTGATCGCAGAGTCCATCCTGAAGAGCTGCTTCTTGATCCACTTGTTGAGTGGTTTTAGGTTTAGAACAGGCCTGTACTGACCTCTCTGCTTGTTGACTAAGAATAGGTTGGTGTAAAACCCTTTGAAGCGTTGGTGTTGAGGAACTCGTACTATCACATTGTTCTGTAATAATTCTTGTAGACAAGAATGGAATGCTAAGTGTTTTGTCGGATTGCAGGGAATTGAGGAAGGCACGAATGCTTTCTGGGAGGGGAGGGAAGCAAAAGCTATTTTGTAGCCCTCTCTCACTATCTGTTTTGCCCATTCGTCTTGGACGTTGTCTTGCCACACCTGGGAGAACTGAAGAAGTCTTCCCCCTACTGCTCCTGTGGCTCCCAGTGTGATCTGAACTTCATGCGTCATTGGTCTTTGATTGCCCTGGCTTCCTGTTTTGCATGTGTCGAGGAGGCCAGGGTGTACTCTTTCGGTAAGGGTATGTGGATTGAGTGCCCTGTCCTTGGTTTTGGTTTTTGTAATTACGAAAGGACCCAGATGAAGACCCCCATTGTCTGTTGGGTTGTCTGCGGTTGGTCTCGGGTCGTTGCCCGTTGCCATTACCTTTTGGGAGGAATGCGCTCTTTCCCCTCGTCACTTCAGTTATGATCTGTTTTAATTCTGGTCCGAACAGATTTTCTCCTGAAAAAGATAAAGCCAAAAGTCTGCCCTTAGAAGCGTCGTCTCCTGACCAGTTGCGGAGACACAAGGCTCTACAAACTACTACTGTGTTAGCTGAAGCCCGTGCAAGTAGTCTGATGATTTCCATAGATTTCCATCGGCCAATCGGCGATCGTGACGTCATAGCTCCGCCCCGTGACGTCACAGGACCGCCCACTGACGTCACAGGACCGCCCACTGACGTCATGGGACCACCCCCCTGTCAGGCTTGAGCCACAGGGAAAGGTGGCAACCCTAAACTGTGGATTTGAACCAGTTAATTAAGTCAGAAAATTGGCTTTGTTGCACATTGAACTGCCCTTGCCCTACAGAAGTACCAGGAAGGCTATCGGAACCATTATGTTGCACATGGGAAGGTTGTGCGTGGGTGTGCAATAGTATGCAGATTGTGAAGTGGAGCCGAGGTCTGCCATTGTAGATAATGGGCTCTCAGGATTTAGATTAGGGGGAGAACTCTCCTGCTCTGCCCTTCTTGGCTTTTTGGATTTATTTCTGGTCTTTTTGGATTTGTCCTCTTTGCTTGGCATGTCCTTAATAGGTTCAAGGAGTGCCTGTGGTACTGACATAACGGCTCTGGCCAATGAAAACCACGTGGCCTACCTTAAGTTAGTGTCCTGTAAGGTTTGGTCTTTCAGTGGTGTTTGCTGGAGTGTGTTAAGCCCGCTCGTATGGTAGGCTTTCACCCTGCTGTATACTTGCGGTTCTCTTTTACCCATACCTCCCAACTGTCCCTTTTTTGGAGGGACAGTCCCTCTTTTGAGAGCTCAACCCGCTGTCCCTCATTGGTACTGGAAAGTCCCTCTTTTCTCTGCACTGAACAGCCAGAAAAAAGAAACAAAGATTTTAACATAATTGGCTTTTGGCAGAGAGCCCAGAACAGCTAACAGGAGCAAATAAGATGCTTTGTAACACTTTTGAGATAAGAAAATAAGTAATTGTAACAGTTTAGATTAGCAGAAATATTTTCAAACTTTTATAACCTGTCAAATATAGTAAAATAAACATGGTAATTAGGGGGTGTGGCCACAAAAATAGGCGTGGACACAAAAATGTTGCCGTGCTGTGGGCAAAATAAATTTTTGTCCCTCTTTTTACTTCCAAAATGTTGGGAGGTATGCTTTTACCACTTCTGAGGAGCGGTGTAGCAATGCTCCCTTCCGTGTCAGCACAGGCTGAAAATGACGGAAGTAGTGAGAAGCGTGCAAAGGTCGTTGCCATGGAGATAGGCGCGCTGCTAGAGGAACGCGACTCGTAGCACAATTCTCTGAATGTGCATTGACACTTACCAGGTGCAGTCGCTGTGTTCCTCTGGTGCGGGGAATGTCTGCAGTTAGGCAAGATAGCCTCTGTTGATACAGGGAAGAGCTTTCCTAATCCACTTCGTGCCTCTCGGGCCTAGCTGCCTGGGCATCACTGCATAAGTATAATGGTGTCATTGTTTCTTGCAGTCAAAGTATTCCCCACTTGGCAGAAACTGGCAAGGAGGGGAAATCCAGCCCAGGACACTGGGAAATGGTAACCACATGCTTCCCTTGATAATAACCTAACTACTCTATAATAAAACCATGGGGAATAACCCCACAGTCCTACCTCCTTTTAGCAGGACAAAAGAAAAACTGAGAAGGGAAGGAGAGAGCCCTACGGATATCAAGGGAAGGAGGAGTTAGAGTTCTTATTCTTTTGTCCTGCCTCCAGAGGTGACCAGCATTAACCCCAGACGTCTGCACTGACAGGACGGGCCGCCCTGGGAAAAGGAAATAATCAGAGGGAGCCAGGTCAGGACTGTAGGGTGAATGGTTCAGCTGATGGAACCCACATTTTTTGATGGCAGCTTGTGACTGATGTGACATGGACACATGTGCACATTGTTGTGAAGAAGCAGCATGCATCTTGATTGACTCTTGTAAAGCGATTTCTGTAAGGAAGAAAAAAGAGGTGATTCATTTCTGCTGGCAGAGTGTTTTCACCTCTCCTACCCCAGACTAACCCTGGATAAGGATCTGCAAAGTTACTAAGTGAATTTGTCACTTTTTAAATGTGAGTGCACTATTTATTATTAAAAATCTGTTTTTATTACAAATTACACTATGGGAGGTCTGCTTTCCTTTCACTAAGGCAGGAGAAACGCTGCAGGAGGAGAACATCTAGGATTTATTATACGCAACTTAACCAAGACTTGGTCTTGTAAGTAGGCAATTCTGCCACATTGTATACAACACGGCTGTGGGAAATTTGGTGAATACAGATTGAAAGTGGAAATTGCACCCCTTAACTTAATATACACCAATTGTTTAAAGAAAAACATTTCACTTAACCACCGAATGCTAAATTGCCACACCCCACTGCTCCAACAGTAATCAAACTTACTGCACTATATAGTGCCTTTTATTTTATTTTCTTCTTTTTTCTTTTCCTTTTTTCCTGGATTTCCCCGTTGCCTTAGGCGCTGATCCATACTTGGGCTTTTTTGGAAAGCGATCATTGTGTTGGTGTAACTCTCCCTGGTTACGGTTGTTTTGTGTGGTATGAACTCCAGATGTAAAAGTCCCTCAAAATTCCAGAAGACAGTTGGCATGACTTTGCCTGTAGATCTTTCTGTCTTGATATTTTTAGGGTGGGGGATGACTTGTGCTTCCACTGCATTAAAGGACCAGTAACATCAAAAACTGAAATTGTTTTAAAGCAGGCATGTCCAAACTACGGCCCGCGGGCCAACTGCGGCCCGTTTTCAATTCTACACTGGCCCGCAGGCTCCCTGAGGAAATTAATAATAATGTGGCCCGGCGCGTACCATT
>CM044443.1:61562741-61576427 GCA_024363595.1 Xenopus borealis | reverse complement strand
CAGATAGCAGATAAGCTCTGTAGAACATAATGTTATCTGTTATCCATTAGTTATCCTATGCCATATAGCCGTTTTTCAATTTCCGCCACTGCTACTTAGCAGCTTGTTTAAATGAACTATAGTAGTGTTTCTGAAGCAAACAGATCAGTTTTAACAGCGCAGGGCAACACTACATGATATTTCTTTACTGTTCGTTTAACTCCATTTTGGAACCAGGCTCTTTGTGATATACCCAAGTCTCATCTCCAGTTACCAAACATTGGAAATGCTCAGTGAAGACAAAGTGAAATTTTTTCAAGGTATTCTGACAGCATTGGAGCCACATGGCCTTATCATTCATGGAAACCATCTTGCACTACCCTTTGACACGCCCAACTTTTCATTAATTATTTTCCAAACCGTACCTGACCAAATTAAATCCTCAACTTTCTTGCACATTTCTGTGAAAGTTGCCTCCTCCGACTGTCTAGTGTAAGGGTCATCTTCAAAGGACTTTCTACCCCACTTGAACTGCTTGCTCCAAAATATTACTTTGTAGGATGATGAGGCAGACTTACCATAAACTGTAGTCATGCATTCATGGTTCTCCTGGATTGTTTCCCTTTTTTTGAGAAACGTTATCACTGAATGTTGATCCAAAACTAGCATTTTCTAACTTGATTAGCATGAGGACTCTCCCGACATCCTGTCTCTTGGAATGTTAAACTGAGCTATAACTGTGCATGAGTAACCTCGATACATATAATGTACTTAGAATCCTCAGCAACTGAACCTTAAGCACACACTGGAGTGCAAATACCCAATTGATTTACTTTTATTAAATTATAAAGAAAAAGGATGCAAAACCCCAAATGTCCTTTATTAGTTAAAATATCTGTTCTTGGATCACCTCCTTTTTAATTTAGTGAAACCAGCTTCTACCCTGAAGTTATCTCATATATATACCCACCCAGTGAATATTGTAATTATCTATCAATTCCATATTGGATTACTTAAACAAGACTAATCAGTGATTCTCAATGAATAATATCAATATAATGTGATTTACATAAGAGCAAAAACAAGTGATCTATATGTGGTAAGTATCTATTTACCATTCATGCTGGGACATCAGATTGACAGAAGAAGCAAGATTTCTGCTGGCAGACGACTACAGTAGATAACAAAATGACATTCCGACTTTTTAACCACAAAGTAAGTGGTCTGATAGAGCAGCATGCAAGAATATATCATTCCAGGCTGTATCTGGCATCTAAAGCTGGCCATAGACGCAAAGATCTGATCGTTCGAATCATCAAAGGATCGGACTTCCCCATCTCCTGACCAGCCACTAACCTTCAGATCAAATAAAGTAGTAAAAGCACAGATCAGCCGACGTTCTGCCCCTGACAGGGATCGTACAAAAGTTGTACAATTAAAAATCTAGTGACGGTCTCCCACTGAAAATCGTACGATCTGCAATAGACGCAAAGATATGATCGCCAGCCGACAGAAATTTTCTAACCTGGCTGATCGACCAAACGACCGATCGACATGACACGACAAATGTCGGAACACTCCATACACGATCCGAAATCGGATCATTGCGTCTATGGCCAGCATTAGAGTATGGCAGTGCTTCGAAACAGAATGGCAGGTTGCAGGAATGCTTGTATATGAAGTTGCCTAGAAGTAAGGAAAATAACTAAAGAACAGATTTGCCTATGATAGGAGATGTTAGTGAAGAGAAATAATAACAGGCAGGATGAGAAGTGGCAGTCGGGTTTTACGGTTCTGAGGTAACAATTACTAGCAAAGCAAAAGCTTAAACAAAAATGATAAGCATGAGCTATAGCTAATTTTTGATGCACAGCATAGTTTTTATCACTATAAGCAAACTCACCTGTAGAAGTGTAATAATGAAAATAAGCTGCTGAAGATTTTTCTGAAGTTTATCCAAATCAGGATATCCTAGTGAGTGGTCATGAAGCTGTGCAATACCACCACAGCAGTGTCTCTGGCCTTCACAAGGATCCTGTCCTGCAGCAATTCGCCTCAGACTACATGATACTTGTGGGTACTCAAGGACATGCTAATAGAGAAAAACATATAGCTGAAGAAGCCACATACATATTACACATATTGGCTTGCAAAACATGCTATCCTAGCAATGCCAAGTTATTAGAATTGTTTGTTTTGTAACAATCATATTGGTTTTTTTTTTGTTTTTTTTCAAACTACCAACTGTGTAATGGTATTGAGATGTTCTATGTTTATTCATACCGACGTATCACAAAGAAACTCAGCAACTTCACCCTGCTTCATGGTCCGTATGATTGTTTCCCACACTGATTATAAGCTCCATGGGTTTTCCACTTTCAGAGCTATCATCAATCACTGTGCGGTTCTGATCACACTGAATTGTACGATAATGGAATACTGCCTGTAAAAATACAAAATCACAAATAATTTTGTGATGTTAATAAACAAATACATTCAGGACCTATTTATCATGCTGTGTAAAGCATTGGAGAAAATATCAATGGTGATGCTGCAAATAGCAACCAATCAGATTTCAACAGTCACCGACAAGTTAGAAAACAAAAGCAAAGATTTGATTGGATACTACAGGCAGCATCAACGGTGAGGTTTGTGTCGCTACTGTTTTAGACATCATGATAAATAGGCCCCTATCTGTGCTGTCTGCATTACCATGCTAATGTAATATTACAATATTAACAAAATAAATCACTGAAACTAATATAAAGTGACAACAAGTTACAGTGGGATTATCCAATATAACTTTAATTATTCAGCAGCAGACCACAACAGGAAGGTGTTCCCAACATAAGTGCAGTTAGATAACATTTTGTGTTTGCATATCAAGGTCCACTAATGATTGGATCTTTAGATGTATGGCCAACCAAAAAAATCTCTACAGACTGCTGTCTCAAGTAAAAGAACATACAAAATCATATTTCACAGGTACTACACTCCTACACACATCTGCAGACTTAGTGGCAACCCAGACCATTGTACTTGCTGTAGAGAGTGTGGTGAAAGGGGATCCTTCTTGTACACATGGTGGACCTTTACAGTGGTAAACTAGCCACTCACATCCAGCAGTAAGATCTCTTTATCAGCAAATTGGAAACAATAGCAAATTCTGGGACTGCAATAATTGATAAAGGTAAACTGGATCAGACCATTAGAGTCGAACTTCATGATAGCAGCTATGAGGGGGAGCTGGAGTTGGATCCATGGAAGTGATAAAGCGACCTAAGGCATTGCACATAGAACATAAGGTGTTTTGTCTTCCTACTTATTTAGGACCTGAACACTTTCTCTTTTCTTTCTCCCCATCCTGCTTCACCCCAATCTAATACCCCCTCATATGTAAGTGGGCTTAATGATCACATGGCAAACTGAGATTCCATGCGGCACAGCTGCCAAGAACTTTATCTGCTATCTGTTATGATACTGACTGGTGACACCTTATGTTGCTTCGGATACTTTTCTGTAAAGCTACATTTGTTACACTTATTTCTCTTTGACAATTAAAATTTAATACAAATTTTAAAGAAAATAAAGAAAAGTATGGCCAGCTTTAAAGGGAAAAAAACCCAAACATAGCTTTTCTCTGTTAATTCACTTGGGTGGTACCAATATGTTAGCTTCTCCCAAAGAATTATATTTTATACCCTGGGACAGCACTCCTCTTGGCACTGGCCTAAGGATATTTCTACTGTGTCATTTTAGGGGCAGTTTCATCCAGATGAGAGAAAATAACACACTTTCTAATTATTCTAATGGGATTTTTAGGAGTGTATTTATCAAATGGTGAACTCAAACTTTCACCCACTGATAAAAACACTTTTAAAAATAGGAATGAATAGAAAGCAGGCATGTTTTTCTGTGGCAAACTCTAATCTCACATTTTGATAAATCTGCCTCTTAGTCTATGCAGATGGTAACGCAGCATTGCTCTAGAAAGGATTTTGATCTGGGGCACTTTTTACCCCAAAGATAGGCACCAGCCTTGGGGAAAAACCCTCAATTAAATTTACTAGCGGTGTCTTACATATTGCAACCCCTAGTGAATTCATCTTCCCCTGTCCTTTAACTTGATGCATAGTCGCTATGCTGTGTTTTTAGTTATATAACTCTATACAACTTACTATTATCTTATATTAGTATTAGACCAACAGCACTTTACAGAGAATATTTATCATCAGCTGGTTTCTAATATTTACTTCTGCTTTTCTGATATTAAGGGGCAGATTTACTAAATTTGTGTGAATGATTCGAATTTTGATCAAATTCAATCGAATCAAAGGATTCGAATAAAAATCTATTCGATTACTTGCCCTTTAAATTTTTATTCGATGGCGTACTTCGCCAGATTAAATCTACTGAATTGCTGTATATCTGTCACGGGTAGGCCTAGTAGGCGCCCTAGGGAAGTAGTGGACCAAGGAGGAAGCTTAGGGATCAAAGGTCCAATAGCGTAACACCGGCAAGGATCAGGCAGGAAACGAGACAAAGTCCAGGCAAATGGTTGTATTGGCAGCTAAAAATAAACAAAGTCCAGGCAATAGTCAAAGATACAGGAAGCAAGGTCAAAAATACAAGAACAGGATCAAAAACAACAGCAAAATGGCCCTATAATTGGGCGCCATAATGGCATCCTATGCGCCTTTAAATAATCAAATTATTGAGCATGACGTCACCGCGCCGCAGCGTGGCGTAATTACACAAGTGCCGCTACCCACGTGGTGGCCATGGACGCCGCCATTGTGGATAGGACGCGCCGCTAAAGGTAAGCCTCCGGGCGGCGCGATCCTGACAGTACCCCCCTCCTCACGGGGTAACTCACCCGTGGTTTGGGAGATCAAGGCTGTAGTGAGAGGCTTGTCATCAATGGCAAATGCCGTAGGGGTGAGGGCATAGGTAATAGAGAAATCCCATTTTCTTTACTGAAAGCAAGGTCCATGAAATTCCCGGCGGAGCCGGAATCCAGAAAGGCTGATACTTGAACAGTCCCATGGGGAAGCCGGATCTGTAAAGGGAGAAGCAATTGGTGAGTTTTTGCTTGGAGACCAGGGGTGACACTAGCCACTTGCGATGTCCCAAGCTTACTCTGAGGGTACGGTACTTTAGGCTTCACAGAACAATCTTTGACAAAATGATTACTCTCCCCACAATAAAGGCAAAGGCCTTCTGATTGTCTTCTGAACTTCTCTTGCACAGAGAGATGGATACGGCCCAACTGCATAGGTTCATCAGCCAGGGTCACAGGAGGATTGGGAGACGAAGATACTGTAGCAGGAGGTACACTAGGAAACGATCTTTGGAAACGAGGAACTGAAGGAGGTTGGAAATTCTTGGCACGGTCCTTATCTGCTTGGTGCTCTCTAAGGCGAGTGTCCACCTTAATGGCCAAGGCCACAAGATCTTCCCAACGAGTAGGTAGCTCACGGGAGACAAGATCTTCCTTCAGGCGGATAGGCGGATAGAGAGGCCATTGTAGAAAGCAGCATGGTAGGCTTCGTTATTCCAATCTCGGCAATCAAAGTACGGAATTGTACGGCATAATCAGCCACCGTCCGAGTCCCTTGGCGAATCTGCATTAGCCGCGAGGAAGCAGACGTGACCCGACCAGGAGCGTCAAAAATAGTCCGTAGCTCAGAAATAAAGGCATTAGCATTATCAATTAATGGATCCTTCTTCTCCCACAGGGGTGATGCCCACTCAAGAGCTTTTCCGGTCAAACGGGTAATAATGAAACCCACCTTGGCATGATCAGAAGAAAATTGACGGGGGAGTAACGTGAACTGGATCTCACACTGGTTCAGGAATCCTCTACAGGCTTGAGGATCGCCACCGTAGAGGAGGCGCTGGGATGCGTGGCTCAGAGGAATGGAAAGAAGACTTCTGGAGATCGAGTCGAGGCAGGTGAAGAGGCTGGCAGCGAAATTGACATCTTGTCCAATATGGCCGTTAGGGCTAAGCCATAATTAGATTGCTGTGCTTCATAGCTGTACATGCGATCAATCAAACCGCGTAGCGCTCGTCCGAAGTCTTGTGCAGCTTCCTCAGTGGGGTCCACGGCCCAATTATAATGTCACGGGTAGGCCTAGTAGGCGCCCTATGGAAGTAGTGGACCAAGGAGGAAGCTTAGAGGTCAAAGGTCCAATAGCGTAACACTGGCAAGGATCAGGCAGGAAATGAGACAAAGTCCAGGCAAATGGTTGTATTGGCAGGCAAAAATAAACAAAGTCCAGGCAATAGTCAAAGTTACAGGAAACAAGGTCAAAAATACAAGAACTGGATTAAAAACAACACCCACGAACAATAGCAAAATGGTCCTATAAATCAAATTTTGTGCCAAAACGGCGCCAGCGCCGCTACTCACGTGGCGCCCATGGGTGCCGCCATTGTGGATAGGACCACGGAGGGAGAGGACGCGCCGCCCGGAGCTAAAGGTAAGCCTGACAATATCCAGCTTTTTTTAGATGGAATAAAAAAATGGTTAAAATCGTTTGAATCGTTCGATCCGAACTATTTCATTTATCAATCAAATTTTTCATATTCAATAGTTTGATAGATCGAATTCGAAGGGTTTTAATTTAAATTTAATTCGATGGCGGAATTAGAGAGGTAATTAACCCTTCGAATTTGACCCCCTAAGTCTGTTAACAAGAGCAACAGAAAAAAAACAGACAGGGTTGAACCACACACAACCTGCTAAAACTAATCACAAGTTAGCATAGTTTATGTATACGTGTAAGGGAATTGCATCACCAAGACTCTTTGCAAAATACAATCTCACTACTTTGTCAAACAATATTACGGTTGTCGTACAGTTACATAAAAGATACCACTCCCTGGTCCTCCTCTTTTGCACAGAACACAGGAATATTAATGCCAAGGTGAGATTCCTCTTGTTTATTTCTAAAGTCTTGTGTTCTTGAAGCCATGGAATAGACATGACTAAAAGGTCACAGGATACAACTTTCTTAATCTACCAACTGAAAATTGTCTTTTTGTAAATGGGTTTTTCTTGAAAAGACCTAGTGGTCAAGGATTAGCAGCCTATTAGGGAAGGAGTCACCATCTACTATTACTCTAGTTATGCAGTTGGAGTGGCTCATAATTATGTTACTATCTGGCAGAAAATGAGGGCAGCTACCAAGAGCCAATGAGTGTAGCTATGTATTGGCTTTTTTATATACTACTCACTATACAGTGGCAACTGATTGATTGTAATGTTTCAGGCAGGCGTATTTTGTGCGGATGTTTGTATCTACTATAGACTTTGATCCAGAAATCTGAACTGGTGTTTCAAATTATTATATGTACTCCCAGATCTGGTAACTGGTCTAATAGTTTTCAGCTTACTACTTTGTCCAGGACTGATGTATAGCACATCTAAGTGCATTTATAGACTATTTACAAGGTTTAACCATCAGAGTTTCCTTAATAGTGGTTTCTTTGTAATTTTGAGACAACCACCCAACCTTCACATTTAAATTTAAAAGTGCAATTCCCTGTTATTTATATTGAGGAAAGTGGATTTCTCACCTTGTTTGGCTCTCAATTTTCTCAAATTTTTTAATCCAATGCTTTTTGTCATCTGTATTCTTAAACTTACCATATAGAGACAGATGTAAGCTGACCATTTTCCCCCTTCAGACCAATTCATCGACTTATTTTCCCATGTATGGGACCTGCTCAACAATATATCTAGCCAAATATCTTCCAGGTGTGATAATCCGCATTAGGGTAGGACTGCACATCGATACAGTCTGCATTAGCCACTGTTACCAGATAATTCACAGTTTGGCACAGCATTTAAATGGCCTAATCAGGTAAAGATTCCATCATTTGGCAACACTGCCAAAACAGTGGATCTTTGTGTGTATGGCATTACTATCAACCCAACTGAAAATCAGGTATTTGAACCATACATGATTTTTTTTTCATAACTAAGTAAGCTTTATTAGAAAGGTCTATATAACTACACTAGTAAACCCTCAAAGTAATGTTACTCTGAGTCCTCTGTCAAAAGAAACAGCATTTTTTCCCTTCTATTGAGACATGGTTTTTAAAGGAGAAGTAAACCCTGTCAGCCCCAAATACCTCTTCTCACAAGCGGTCCTCTTTCTGGATCCATCGGTGTCTTCTACTGCGCATACGGAGTAGGAGGCATTTGCCGGTTCCTGATCTACTGCGCATGCGCCTGTGATACAAATGTGACATGGAAGGCCATGTATGAATGTGAGTGTGATCACGTGTATCCAATATGGCTCTGTAGTTGCAAAATGGATCTACGGACACTAGTTGGAGTCAAGGGAACAACCGGAGTTGAGGTAATTAATATGGATATATTAGCATTAGTTGGAAACAAGGGAATAGCAGGTGAGGTAATTAACTCGAACTTATAAATATGTTAATCAAGGAGGAAGCATACATCTTATTCACATGGTTATAATTTTAGGCATACAACTATTGTTTACATTCCCATGGTCACAATTCTGGACGTATGGCCATTATTTTGGTATATGTCCAGAATTAGGATTAAGACAAAATTCTGTGGACTACATCTACAAGCAGACGTGTTGCGTAGAACCTCGCTACAGGAAGAAGACCGCTCGTGAGAAGATGTCAGCCATGAACACCACTGGAGGGCACCTAGAAGGAGGGGTAAGTAACAAGTCAGGGGCATCTGCCCCAGGGGGAGGTAGGCTGGGGGGCAGGAGGGAGATGGGCCTATGGGGGGAGGGGGGAAGACCAACAGCAGGACTGGAGAGAAGGTCCCAACATCATAAACAGCATCACCCACACTGCCAGATATGCGTGCAGCCCTTCTCGCAGTGGATGCGTTTCCCCAGCAACAAGAAGCCTGGGCCGGCGGCCCCAGATCAAGTCAGGGTTTAGCAGTAAACCAGAAGTCATGCAAATGGGAAGGGCAAGAGCAGCTATTTGTAGATTGTACAGTATTTTGATCCACAAGGTATTAAACAAACCACATTTTCTCCTTTTTTACAATGCCAGCAATGGTTTAGTGGAAATGTTTATGTCCCCTTTAAATAGCACTTATGTCAGTGAGTTGTAATGTACAGCCCGACATGGTAGGTAAATGAAGATTAACCATTTGACTGCACTCTAATTTGGAAGATTTCGTACTGGTTTATGATTCAGGCCTACAGTCAGGGTTGGATTTCAGGCACTAACACTGGGGTGTCAAATACACTGGCTGGCTTCTGCCTCCATTATAATACAATGCAAAATTAGAAACAGAAGATTGCACAAGTAATGCAGAAAACAATTCTGTGGATTGTATCCATTGGTGTTGTATCCATGAATTCCAGTACACTGAGTTTATAATTCATTAATGGTCATCCATGCAGTATTCCCAGTGATTGCTGTATCCAGTAGTTAGTTCTGGTTCTTATGAAACAATTCCCTTAGTCCCCAACGGGCCTGTGGCTCTGCAACAGCTACAGTGAGGGCCTATTGGAACAGGAACATAAGGGAATTGGAACAGAAACGTAAGGGAATAAATTGCAAGAAGACTGAAGTGCTTCCCTGACTAAGTGGAACCTGCAGTTAGTGCAGCCCTTCCTGCACTTACATCCCAGGTTATTTCTATCTCACGGATGGCAGATCCATGCATGCTCACTTGCTTTGGCTTCCTCTTACACAGTCACATGGCATCTGCCTTGCTGTTTCATGATTGCCCAAGACTGCCATCTGCAGGCTGGAGGTGACTTTTGCGTCCTCCTCTGCATATTACAATACTTGTATTGTCAAACCATTTTTGAACATTTTGCACTCTTGCACTTTAGGGGCCTTTCCTGGGAGAGTCATTTAATTTACTGTATATTGTTTTTTCCAGGACAATTTAATATTGTAAAAAATGCCAGTACATAATTCCACTTTGTAACAAGATATAAGAGACAATGTAATTAAAAAACATAAGTGATGTTTAAAATGCCATTTTTGTGAATGTTTAGCGTAATGTAAATCATTAGAAATTTTTAAAAAATTACCTCAAAGATCCAGTCTACAGCATCATATCTCCCACATATCATAAGATAACCAGATAAATATGAATGCCTAGGGTCAGATGAACAGTTTGATGCCCAATATCATTTATATAATTTCAGCTACTGCAAAAACAACCCAGTACAGTATTTTTTATATATCCTTTATTTTCCATTTTCATATCAAATACAAAATAAAATATAAAACGTAAACATATTGTATATACAGTATACATGGTAGATTTATGACATTGTATTTATCATTAATAAACATTACTTTTTAAAGGAGTGTGATCTTGGTCTTTATTTTGTGACTGGTTGTTTTTCTTATCACCTTTATTATATATCCCGGTTTCTATTTAATTTACCATGCTTTCCCATATTATCAAAACATTTAAACTTCTCTTTCTCTCCCTCTCATCCAGAGACAAGGTAAAATAAACCCTTAGTGTACTTCATTTCACTTTATTATTCAGGTCTATCCAAGTAGACCACACTTGAATATAATTGTCCTGTGTTTTGTTGTTATATGATAATTCTTCATTACGCATGATAGAATTAAGCTCTTTTACCCATTCTCCAACAGGTGGTGTAACATTTTGTTTCCAATACCTCAGTATTACTGCCCTAGCTGATGTTAATGCAAATGCCAATAAGGCTTTTTTTGTGATTGGGATATGCTTTGGTGGTATCGATAAAAGCACCATGGCCGGGTCCAAAGGAAGATCAATGGCTAATACTTTGGAGACACTTTAAATTGTTGTCCAGTATCCTTGGATCATGGAACATTTCCACCATATGTGTATCATGTCTCCCTTCTGTAAATTGCATCTCCAGCATTTGTTATAAGTCGTTAGAAACATCTTATGTAATACCGATGGACACATATACCAACGTGATAGAATTTTGTAGTTGGTTTCTTCTTTACATGCTGTTGTCATATTGTGTGTCAATTTAAAGCATATATGCCATTCTTCCTTTGAGATATTACAGTTAAAGGGGTTGTTCACCTTTGAGTTAACTTTTAGTATAATGTAAAGCGTGATATTCTGAGACAATTTGCAATTGGTTTTCATTTTTTATTGTTTGTGCTTTTATAGTTATTTAGCTTTTTATTCAGCAGCTCTCTAGTTTGCAGTGGCAGCAATTTAGTTTCTAGGGTATAAATTACCCTAGCAACCCTGCATTGATTTGAATAAGAGACAGGAATATGAATAGGAGATGGGCTGAATAGAATGATAAGTAATAAAAAGTGACAATAACAGTACATTTGTAGCCTTACAGAGCATTCGTTTTTAGATGGTGTCAGTGACCCCCATTTGAAAGCTGCAAAGAAACAGAAGAAAATTCAAATCATTAAAAAACTATGAAAAATAAATAATGAAGACCAATTGAAAAGTTTCTTAGAATTAGCCCTTCTACAATATACTAAAAGTTAACTTGAAGGTGAACCACTCCTTTAAGATCTTTGGCCCATTTTTCCGAATAGCTTGGAAGATTACCTTGTTTAAGTTTGTGAATAATATTATAAATTTGTGCTATTGTGTGTTTTGGTGTGTTTGGCATATTTAATCAAATAATGTTGAGTCTTCGAGCTGTTTCTGCTTCTCTGGGTGTGTCTGGAACCAATGTGTCAATTGATGGTGCATAGATTTGAGCAGTAAGAGACTGCTGTTCCACCTACAATGGTGTTTAGCGGAGCTATACCATTAGGGCCCAATACCAAATACAGGGGAAATGTTCGTCTGTGTTTGTGTAAGAAACCTTTGTTTAGTATCCCCGGAGAAAAGGATGGGTTTCCAATAAGCGGAGTCATTGGACCTGGTCGTTTCGAGAGTGGTAGTACCTCTGTTATTTTATCCCAAATAGATAATGAAGTTTGTATAATCAATGGTAATACTTGTTTAGGAGGTCGTTCAGGAGTTTTCAACCAGGGTAATGCCGTTAAGGGTTGTTGTATTTGGCTTTGCTCAAGTTGAGGCCATATTTTGCCCTCTTTACCATGAAAGCAGTCTACTATTCTTTGACAGTTGGCAGCCTGGAAATAGGATTGTATATCTGGAAGTCGCAGGCCCCCACTTCTCTTGTGTGTAAATAGAACTGATTGCTTTAATCTCAGGGATTTATTTTTCCCAAATAAATTGTCAGTAGTCTGTTGATTTTTTTGAACATCTGTGGAGGAGGTTGTTGTGGTATTGTTTGGAAATAGTATAGATATTTTGGCAATGTAACCATCTTTATGGCATTGATTCTTCCGAACCATGCCAATTTGATTGGCATCCCAAGTTTTGAGATCTTGTTTAAGTTGAATCAATAGTTTATTATAAGTCGGCTTAAGTCATGTGGAATTGGAATCCCTAAGTATTTAATTGAATGTGTTTGCCAGACAAAGGGGAATCTTTAATTCTCATAGCTTCTTCTAGTTTCAGGGAGACATCTAATGCTTCTGATTTCACTGTATTGACTTTAAAGTTACTGTATTTCCCAAAACTGGCTAATTATGTAAGTAGCGGGTGTATCGATAGGAATGGGGATTTGAGAAATATTAACAGATCATCTGCAAAAGCCGCAGTTTTGACTTCTCTGTTTAATATTTTTGGTCCCAATATCAATGGGTTCATTCTAATAGCATTAAGTAGGTGTTCCATGTTTAAAATATACAATAATGGGGACAGAGGGCACCCCTGTCGTGTCCCATTGGATAGTTTAAACAAATCTGATAATGTCCCATTTATTCTGATTTTGGCCGTGGGCATAGTATACAAAGCCATCACTTTGGCCACAAATTTCTCTCCCCATCCTGCCTGTAGCATTGATGCCCTGAGAAAGGCCCAGCTCACCGTCAAAGGCTTTCTCTGAGTCGAGCGCCAGCAAGAGAACCAGGATTTTCTTTTTTTGTACATACTGTATTAATGAGAATACTTTTAGTGTGTTGTCTCTCGCCTCCCTCCCAGGTACAAAGCCTACTTTGTCTTGATGGATCAGATCTTTCAATAGCGGCTTAATTCGATTTGCTAATATTTTGGCATATAGTTTGGTATCAACATTTAATAATGAAATAGGTCTGTAACACGTGCAGTTGTTCTGCTTCTAAGAATGTCTGGGATGGAGGTGAGAGATCAGAAATGGAATTACATGCTTCCAACATGACAGGGGATAAGACCTCTCCCAGGGTTTTGTAGATACCAACCGAGAACCCGTCTGGGCCTGGGCTTTTCCCACTTGGGGTTGTGCTAATGACTTCTTTGAGCTCATTTAATGTAAAGGGTTGTGCCAATGATTCCCTTATTATAGGGTCCCGAATTAGTGATGATTTTTTAAAATATAATTTAACATGTCAGCAGAAGGACTAGAGGAGAGATGGTTATTGATATTATAAAGGGTTGAGTAAAACCTTTGAAAGGTTTCAGCAATCTCTGTAGTTAAATGCGTAATAGTACCATTTTTAGACTGTATCTGTGGGATAGAGGTGGCCATTTATTTCTGTTTTAATTGTTTTGCTAAGAAACTGCCACATTTGCTGCCTATCTCATAGTATTTCCCTTTGCATTTATCAATGAATCTCTTTTAGTGATGTTGTATAATAGCCAACAAATCTTGTCGTGCCTTAATTCACCAAGTACCTGTTTAGATAAAGTTTATGAGACTGTTCTTATTC
>CM044443.1:61535497-61548987 GCA_024363595.1 Xenopus borealis | reverse complement strand
TAATCATTGTCTGCCATTTTGGATGCCTCTAGAGTCTCTGTATCTTTGGACCTTTTTCTCATAGGATTTCTAGATTTTCTTAGTCCGTTTCATCCCAAGTTTTAGGGGGTCTATCAAGGGTGTAAAGTTTTATGTGTTCTCCCTTTTGTATGGATGTATAGATCAGTATTATTAAGCTTTAGAAGGCTGGTGCACCAGAGTTCTACAGAAATGTATCTTGCTCAGCTCACCATCAGGATGCGCCCCCCATGCAATTGGTTTTTATGAGATATACCTCACAGTGGTTGCACATTATTAGCTTTCCAGATTTCCATAAGGCAAATCCATAGGTAAAACAAAAAGTTACCAGACGTTGAAGTGAAGCAGCGTGCAGATTAGTGGTAGCAGTGTGCAGTCAGTAGGGATGAACTAAATCCACTTTTTGGCAGAATCCTGTCCAAATCCGGAACCGAATCCTGGATTCGGTGCATCCCTAGCAGTCAGGAAAGAGTAAACCCATAGTACCAAAGTTGAGAGACACATATAGTTCACACACGAAGATATTCAAAAGAGGCTAGAACATGTTAAGATAAACAAAGGTCCAGGGCAAGATGCTATTCATCCCAGGATACTTAGCGAGCTTAGCTCTGTGATTGCCAAACCACTTTACTTCATTTTCAGGATTAAATAACGTCTGGCATGGTGCCAAGAGACTGGCGAATTGCTAATGTGGTCCCTATTCAAAAAGGGATCTCGTTCTCAGCCTCAAAACTATAGGCCAGTTAATCTAACGTCAGTAGTTGGAAAGCTTTTTGAAGGGTTAATAAAGGATAAGATACTGGACTGTTATTTACTTAGACTTTGCTAAAGCATCTGATACAGTGCCACACAGTTTACTGGTTGAATGTTGACCTGGAACATAGTATGTGTACCTGGGTAGAGAACTGGCTAAAGAAAAAAATACAAAGAGTCTACAACCAGTGTTGTTACTGGGGTACCGCAGGGCTCTGTACTGGGTCCCTTGCTTTTCAACTTGTTTATTAAGGACCTGAATGTTGGGCATTGAAAGTACTGTTTATTTTTGCAGATAATACTAAAAATTGTGCAGAACTATAGGTTCCACACAGGATGCTGCTACTTTGAAGAGTGATTTGTCTAAGTTGGGAAACTGGGCAGCAAACTGGAAAATGAGGTTCAATGTTGATAAATGCAAGGTTATGCACTTTGGCAAAAATAACATAAATGCAAGTTATACACTAAATGGCAGTGTGTTGGGAGTTTCCTTAAATGAGAAGGATTTTGGATTTTTTATAGATAAAAAGTTGTCTAATTCTGGGCAGTGTAATTTTGTAGCTACTAAAGCAAATAAAGTTCTGTCTTGCATAAACTCAAGGGATGAAAACATAATTATGCCCCTTTATAGAGGTCCTAGTAAGGCCTTATCTGGAGTATGCAGTGCAGTTTTGGACTCCAGCCCTTAAGGATATAAATGAGCTGGAGAGAGTGCAGAGACATGCAACTAAGCGGATTACACTTTACAAGTACATTAGAGGACATTATAGACAAATAGCAGGGGCTCTTTTTACCCATAAAGAGGATCACTGCACCAGAGGCCACCCCTTCAGACTAGAAGAAAAGGACTTTCATTTGAAGCAGCAAAGGTGAGGACAGTGAGGTTGTGGATTGTACTGTTGGGTGAGGTGATGGCTGATTCTGTTAATGCTTTTAAGAGTGGTTTGGATGATTACTTGGACAGGCATAATATCAAAAGCTATAGTGATACTAGTTAGTATAGCTATGGGCATATATAATTTATGGGGAAAGTATGGTGGGGTGTGGGTATGGATGCTGGGTTTCCATTAGGAGGGGTTGGACTTGATGGTCTTTTTTCAACCAACACATCTTTCCGTACAAAGGCCCCTCCTCATTATAATGTGCAATGGTGAAAAAAAAACATTTAAAGGGGTTTTTCACCTTCCAAACACCTTTTCAGTTAATTAACTTTCCGATTGTTTACGGGGGGGGGGGGGGGGGGGGCAGGAGACTTTTTTCATTTGCCTGTTTTTATTTCTGAACCATTTTATAAAAGTTTAGTTTTATGTTACAGTCTCTGGTGTTTACTTAACAGTAAAGTAATTCAGGTGCAGACCTTGAGCTGTTATAGTTTTATACATTCAGTTATTACATTTCTCAGCACCACCTCTGGAACTTTTGCAATTATTGTTTTATTTACTTATGTTAATAAACGCAGGAAATGTGTTCAGCAGTACACAAGAAATGTATATATTATATAACATTATAGCTGCTGCTCCTTCAGTCATTTGCTTCCATCCCCAACTAGATAACAGACAGCAGTATCATAACTAGAAAACCTCCCGATCCAAACAGCAACTAAAAGCACTGGCGTAACTACCTATATAGCAGACTCTGCAGCCACGGGGGGGTTGGGCAACAGGGGGGCCCAGACCCATCTTTTACCTTTAAAATAGTGTTGCAGTGCACGCCCAGGAGTTACAGCACAAGTGGGTTGGGAGGGGGACCAAGGGAATAGGGCTGGGTCCCTCAGTAGATTTTTTGACAGTGGACCCAATGCTAAGTTACTCCACTGCCTACAAATTTATTTTTCACAGCGGTCTTTTTAACAGTGCAGGGAAACCAAGCAGACTAGTTTAGCACTTCAAAACTTGGGTCACTGAGGAGCACCTCCCACTCATGCCCATTCACACAAATGTAAGATTGATTTATTTTTCAATAAAAAAAGTGCCTGCATTTGCAAAGAGGACATGCAATTAGAACATAAGAAGAGAGACAAAAACTACAGCTGAAAGGTATGCTAAATACTATGTTCTCTTCAATTAAACACAATATATCACCTATCTGAACAATGTACAAAATGAAGGTAAATGTTACCTTAAATTTGACCCATGCACAACCCTGCAGTACCTCTCAATACCCTAGTCTAAATATAGAACATACAATAACTGCTCTCTGCACAGACCTTCAGATTGCATTTTAGTTATGTGCAAATGAATTTATGAACTATAGTCAGCAAATCTTTTTGAGGGACTTTGTACCAAAATACCTCCTTCTTCAGTGGGGACAGTTGTTTTTTGTGCGTCTTAAAAGGAATTGTTCAAAATAAAAATATAAAATTCCTACGGTTAGCCAAAAACAATGTACAAAGGCTGGAGTGACCAGACGTTGAACATAATTGCCAGAACACGGCTTCCTGCTTTTCAGCCATATTATTGGTTACCAGTCAGTAACCAAGGGGGGGTGAGGTGGATGCAAGTCATAACTACTAAGTTTGCTTCTCGAGTCTGAGCTGCATGCTAAGGATCTAAAGCAAACTCACTAAACAGTTTATGTCCCATGTGCCCCCCCCCCTTAAAACCTCAGGAAATTGGGTTCTGGTTATTATATTAGGTATCCTGTCACTCCAGCCTTTATGGATTACATTTTTGGCTCTAATCCAATTAGGGCTCCTGGCCAACAATATGCCTTTTGATTTTTAACCACTATGATCTGGGGGGGGATATTAGTGTGTGACCCTGTGATTTCTTGTAAGTCCAACACATCTTTAATTAAATAAATGCCTTTAACATGATCAGCCCTTCAGAAAACCATACTGATTACAATTTATGATGCCATGGTTTGATACATTAGTATTAAACCACATTAAAAAATTGGCATTAATTTGAGGGATACAGTCTTTTTTTCAAAAAGCATCAGTTAAAGGAGCGGTTCACCTTCAAGTTAACTTTTAGTATGTTATAGAATGGCCAATTCTAAGCAACTTTTCAATTGGTCTTCATTATTTATTTTTTATAGTTTATTTATGATTTGACTTTTTCTCCTGATTCTTTCTAGCTTTCAAAATGGAGTCACTGACCCCCTCTAAAAACAAATCCTCTCTAAAGCTACATATTTATTATTATCGCTACTATTTATTACCCATCTTTCTGTCCCTTTTAATATTCCATATTCTCATTAAAATCAATGCATGTTTGCTAGGGTAATTTGGACCCTAGCAACCAGATTGCTGACACTGCAAACTGGAGAGCTGCTGAATGAAAAGGCAAATAACTCAAAACCAGAATAATAAAACATGAAAACCAATTGCAAATTGTCTTAGAATATCCCTCTCTACATCATACTAAAAGTTAACTCAAAGGTGAACAACCCCTTTAATAGTGCTGCACCAGCAGAATTCTGCACTGAAATTCATTTCTCAAAAAGAGCAAACAGATTTTTTTTTAAGGTTTCATTTTGAAGTTTGACATGTGGCTAGACTTATTGTCAGTTTCCCAGCTGCCCCAGTCATGTGACTTGTGCCCAGATAAGCTTCAATCACTCTTTAGTACAAGTTGGAGTGATATCACCCCCTCACTTTCTCTCCCGCCCCCCAGCAGCCTAACAAAAGAACAATGGTAAGGTAACCAAATAACAGCTCCCTAACACAAGATAACAACTGCCTAGTAGATCTAAGAACAGCACTCAATAGTAAAAACCCATGTCCCACTGTGACTCCTTCAGTTACATTGAGAAGGAAAAACAAAAGTCTGCCAGAAAGCAGTTCCCTCCTAAAGTGCAGGCACAAATCTCATGTCAAAAGTCTAGCCCCATGTCAGATTTCAAAATTAAATATATAAAAAAAATTCTGTTTGCTCTTTTCAGAAATTGATTTCAGTTCAGAAGTTTGATGGAGTAGCAATAGAAACTGATGTGTTTTAAAGAAAAAAAAACGATATGTTTTCCCATGATAGTGACATCTGATAGACCGTGATGGCAATTCCTGGTGCATGATTTCCAAAGGAGTGGCAGGCAGGCGAAAGAATCAGCTCTAGAAAGGAAGGGCTAATCCAATAAATCAGCAGTACAACTAAGGAAAAACAATCGCAAGATGCTGTGTAACTACGGCGTAAAAGCGCAATATAACTACTTTTATGCAATTTGTTAAAACACACCTTAAAAAATAGGGGTTTTCGAAAAGAAACGCCCTTATGACGTCTATAACAAGACACGCATTTTAGCAGTTTCCCCATTTCTTAAAGCTAAACTTCAGCGATACACTTTTGCGAACACCTGCGTGTTCCCAGTATTGATTTTATACTGTAAATCTCTTTGTATGCTTAGCTCTTTCAGTTTCTGAGTACTCACAATGTACACGGAATCTTTAGTAGCATAGTTTAACGATACCACTCTCAGTGCCATGTAGTATAGGTTTAACAAAGTCAATTTATAAAACATTTCAGCAAACCTTCACAAACGAAACACAATAGACAACCAGCAAAATACCATTCCATAGAAAAAAAAATAAAAAAGCGGCACACCCGTGCTTCAACCAATGACCAAAAAGCAAATAGTTACATTTTCTCGTTATCACAAATATCTTCCTGCCACTCCCTGTTAGCTGTTGCATGCAAGATTTAAATATATATCTATAAACCCCTCCCTTTAGGTTCTTATCCGCCTTGATCTGTATAACGCCCCCTCTCATTGGCTTTCAAATTGACCTTTTCTGTTCCTGATGTTCTATTGGCTGGTACTCCCGGGATGTAGCGTCACAGGTAGGCCTGTTAGGGCGGATGGGGTTAGAACGCTGGAATTCGATCGGTAACTTTTATTACCGGGCGTGACGTCACTGCGATTGTACTGACGTCAGTTGCGTTTGCTGTGAGTCCCGGAGAGTGAAGTGAGTATGTGTACTCCGTTCTGCTGCAAATTCTTGTTTAAGTAGTGGTATGCGAAAGACAGTCGTTTGTAGGTATACATTAGGGAGTTGTTACACGTTAAATATTAGCGGGTTTTTTTTTACTCTGCATTTTTTTTTTTTAAAAAACAACGCATAATATTTACATGGCTGGCGTTCTAGAAAAGCGCAATTCTAGGTGTTTGCTTGGTGTCCTCGTTTGTCTGTGGAAAATCTCATTGTACGTTTCACTTGTGGTCGCTTGTGCTGGGCAGCGGGCTATTTTTACCAAAGTAGTGACTTGAAAGTTGAAGTTATTCGCTTAGTTAAGGAAGTTCTTGTAGACTCTGGAAAATTTGTAATGGGGCAACTTGAAAATAATTAAGCGCGTAGTAAATGAATGCCTAAAGTACAAATACGAATTTAATCCTTCGGGTTTACAATTTTAAATCCGTTATATGTTCGATATGATCGTAGATATATGTAAAAATTTAGAGCAGCAATTAAGAAATCCTGTATATCAAATGGGAGAGGGTAGTGTTTGTTCTCCGCAGAGCAGACTCCATTGCACAATCCAGGAAGTGTTCTTGTAAGACATTTTATGTATGCTAAAAAAAAACTGTTTTGAGCCTGTTTAAATGTATTGTTACTGGGGGTATTCCCTGCGTTGAGAGAATCCTTCAAGTTGTTTCTCAAAATAATCTTTTTGTCCTTAGACTTTTTTTTTTTTTTTTTTTTATTCTGCTGCTGCTGTATAAATTTAACGTAATCCTTGCAAACAAAGCATTTTAATGCCCCTCTGACGATGAAGGCCCACCAAGAGGCCAGTGGTGGTATGTGAAATAAATGCTTTGGATATATTTGTCAGTAACACAGGATCAGATTTCGTGGGTCAGATTTTATTTGACCTTGCCACGCAACAGCACAAGATTAGTAGGATCCTGCAAAATCTGGCCCCCCCATAGCTAAAATTTAAAGTTGTGTCACATAATATCAGATGGTGTTTTTTTCATGCATTTACTTCCAACAAAAAAAAAGTAGGTCAGACACAATCGGATTCCACCATCAGATGGAAAATTTTAGTGTAATTTACCTATCAGTCCCATTACATTTTGATGCTTACGAGCTGCATCCAACTCGTGGGATCCGTTCTTTTCAATGCTTTTTTTCCATCCTACAAAATCTCCCATGCAGTGTAGCCCTAAATATTGATAGTTTTAAAGTATTTAGTGAATAAAACTTCAACTGGATCCTTTTAAAATTTAATGTTTTAAAAGAGCAGTAGCACCAACATCTGAAAGGGGTTTCTTTCACTTGTACAAACTCTGTTTGCTTCAGAAACTTCTAATGTAGTAGATAAGGTTTAAAAATGACATGCCCATAAAGTACAAACATTTTGCAGAAGTGAAATCTGACAGCTAGTTAATACAGAGAAAACTAAGAATACAGTTTTGGGAGCCTCTCTAGTTTGCCTTAGAGGGTGGAATAACTATTTTCTCACATAGCCAAGCAGATTGCTACATGTGCCATTCTCCAGAACAAAATTGTGACCCTGTTCCTTTTGTATACAGACTTAATAGCCTTTAATTTATTAATTGAATAATTTTCAGCCGGAGATTGGAATCTTTTTCTAAATATTGGAATTGTCTTCATTAGGTTTCTTCCACTTTGTTGGTACCATACCAGATGAAAAGCACTTTGAGAAAATAAAAATAGTGACCCAATTAAATAGAAGCTAAGCTCTCTATGTAAACATGGGAGTATTTTAAACTAGGCAATTGGGGGGTAGTATGTCTTTAGTAGGCTAGATGAAGTTTTAGGGGCAGTCTACACAAGCAGATTCTAGGAGATTAGTCACCCCAGCGACCAATCACCTCTTCTTCGTGGTGACAATCACCCTGAACTGCCTTCTCACTGCTCGCCACCCGCTAAATTGAAAATGGCCTGCGGCAATTCAGGAATTCTTCGGAAAACACTGCGTGTGGCAGGGAGAAGGCAGGTCGGGGAGATTGTCGCCCTAATGAAGGTGAAATTTGTCGCTGGGGCAACTAATCTTGCCAAATCAGCTTGTGTAGACTGACCCTTCAGAATAGCACAGGAAAACTGGGGTGGAGACAGTAGGGTATCAACAATGACAGGGAGGGCCAGAAGTTGTATATACACACACACAATACAAGTTGGTCCCAGTATTAAACATGACAAATGCAAGAAACCTAACTGGTAAAATGGAGGTGCTGGATTTTTGACAATGCTTGAGAACTAACAAAAAGAAGGAAAAAAGAACCCCTCTTCCAGTAATACTAGAGGTCACACAATGTTAATTACTACCACTTAAAAGTGACACTTTAATCAAATAAATACACACTTATAACTCCACCTTGTTACTGGAGTTAACCAAATTCTATTTCTAAAGTGCTTAGTGCAGATACCCTTTATAAATATTAGAATAAATAAATAAAGTACATTTAATGGATGGATCTGGTATGCAGCCGCTGTTCGCCTTGATAAAGCAATCTAGCGAAACGCATGTTGGCAGAACTCTGCTGTGTACTAATTTTATCATTGTAAAAGAAGGCTTTTAAGCTAAATTTCAAACGGAATTGGTCTGGTAGGGTGGGCCGGGGTTTGGTGGCAATCCGTTCAATACTCTTCTCTCTATCTAATGCAATCCCGCACTGGGACTTCCAAGGAGCCAATGATTTGTGGTTTTGCAGGATAAGGTAGTCTCTCCACAAGCCAGGGCAAGTTAAAACTTAAAGGGATTCTGTCATGGGAAAAATGTTTTTTTTCAACATGCAGTTAATATTGCTGCTCCAGCAGAATTCTGCATTGAAATCCATTTCTCAAAAGAGCAAATAGATTTTTTTTATATTTCATTTTGAAATCTGACTTGGAGCTAGACACATTGTCAATTTCCCAGCTGCCCAAAGTCATGTGACTAGTGCTCTGATAAACTTCAATCACTCTTAAGGGCAAAGTCAGACGGGGAGATTCGGGGGAGATCTGTCGCCTGAGGCAATTTTGATCAACTTTTAAAATCGCGCCGCTGTGTGTGAACAAGCGCAGGCGACTTTAAGCCTAGCAGGTGCGCAGCGCTAACTAGCTATTCGGGAAGATTCGTCGTGGCGATAAGTCGCCAGGCGACAGATCTCCCCCAAATCTCCCCGCCTGGCCTTGCCTTTACCGTGTACTGCAAGTTGGAGTGATATCCGCAGCCTAACAGAACAGTGGGAAGGTAACCAGATAACAGCTCCCTAACAAAAGATAACCGCTGCCTGGCAGATCTAAGAACAGCACTCAATAGTAGTGATGGGCAAATTTATTCATCTAGCTTGAATTCGCAGCGAATTCCTGAGATTCGTCGCCGGCGAATAAATTCGCAAAATGGCCGTGAAAATTTGCCAGAGAAAATTTGCCGGCATCAATTTCCAGGTTTCACTAATTTTTCATGAAAATGTTCGAAATTCATGAATTTATAGTGAAAACGTTTGAATTTCACGAATTTTGTGAAATAGTTCAAAATTCACAAATTTATAGTGAAATTGCTTTAAATTCACACATTTATATTGAAGTAGTTCAAATTTGACAAATTGTTCGTGAAAACGGGTAAATTTCACAAATTTTTCGTGAATTCTCCAATTTTGTCATTTTCGGGAATTTTTCGCCATTTCGGAAATTTCTTGGCAAATTCACAAAAAATTCAGAGAAGTGAAACGACCCAGATTCGCACATCACTACTCAATAGTAAAAACCCATGTCCCACTGCGTTCTATTCAGTTACATTGAGAAGGAAAGACAACAGCCTGCCAGAAAGTGCTGGCACAGGTCACATGACCAGAAAAAAAATCTGTTTGCTCTTTTGAGAAATTGATTTCAGTGCAGAAGTCTACTGGAGCAGCACTATTAACTGATGTTTTTTTAAAAAAAAATGTTTTCTTATGACAGTTTCCCTTTATGACCAAAGTCATACCCTGCCTTTCTCCAACTTTATCCAGGATTAGAAACAATTCAGGCAGGGATTATCGGGACAATTCCACCTCCTCTTTTTCCATTTTCCTAGTTTTTTCAGAACTGAAACCATTTTAATTAAATCTTAATACTTTCGAATTTATTAATTAGGAATTAATGATTGATTATAATTCATGAATTCAATTGGCTAGAGCATTATTACTGCATCTTAATAATTGGAATTTATTAAGAAGGAATTAATTTAAGGAATTGTTAAAAATCATGAATTTTTTTTATCTATAATTCCCACAGAATAAATTGTCCTAACTCTAATTCATTTATCACAGATCACTTGATCAGTACCTTGCATATAGCTTTTAAGATGTCATTAATTGTACTTTATTTATTATAATATTTATAAAGGGTATCTACACTAAGCACTTTAAAAATAGAATCTGGTTAACTCCAGTAACAAGGTGTAGTTATATGTGTATTTATTTGATTAGAGTGGCACTTTTAAGTGGTAGTAATTAAAATTGTGTGACCTCTAGTATTGTTGGAAGAGGGGTTATTTTTTTCCTTTTCGTTATTTATTTAAATTGTCTGAATCATTCCTACCTCATTTCCAACATGAAAGCTTGAGAATTATAATGTCACCAGCATTGCTGAAACATGTTAACATGAGTTACATGACTGGGCAGCAAATATAGAAGGCTTTATTTTGTTTTGAAAGGATGGGAAATAGAAATGTCTGTGTTAAAGGAGAAGTCAACCCTCCCAGTGCAAAACCCCTCCGGCCTACCTCCCCCCACCCCCTGGGCAAATGCCCCTAAGTTGCTACTTACCCCTCGTCGCAGGTCCTGTCCATGGAGTTTGCAGGCGCCATCTTCTTTCGTGCGTTTTTTTTTCCTGGATCCATCGGCGTGACTTTCGGCACAATCGCCGACAAACGCTGGTGGATCTCGGAAGACCGCAGAAACACTACTATAGTTAATATAAACAAGCTGCTGTGTACCATTGGGTGAAATTGAAAAAAGGCTATATGACACAGGGTAAATAGTGATAACACTATTATGATCTACAGAGCTTATCTGCTGTGTAACCTGACAATTTTTCCTTTGAATGGCTGCCCCTGCTACACAGAAGCTTATTTGTATAAACAATAGTAGCGTTTCTGCATTATATTTTTATTGCTATAAAACAATAACAATTTTTTTGATGTTACTGTTCCTTTAAATCAGTTGACTATTGGATCAGGTATTCTGGCCACTAACTGCATCATGCAATCTGTTAATTTATTCACTTGATTTTCCTAATTGTGTTTAATTTAAGTTAAAGGGGTTGTTCACCTTTAGAAAAACTTTTAGTATGTTATAGAACAGGGGTCCCCAACTACCGGGCCGCAGGCAGGCCTGGAGTGGGCCGTAGAGCTACAGGGTGCGTAAAATTGGGTGCCGGCGCACCAAATTGGATGCCAACGTGCTGAATTGGACGCCTAACCCCCTGCCAACCCCCCGGAGCCCCACCCCTGGTCCTTGAAAAACTTTTGGGCCCTAGCAACCAGACTGCTGAAACTGCAAACTGGAGAGCTGCTGAATAAAAAGCTAAATAACTCAAAAACCACAAATAATAAAAAAAATTAAACCATTTGCAAATGGTCTCTTAATATCAATCTCTACAACATACTACAAATTCATTTAAAGATGAACAACCCCTTTAAGTTTTGTTTTTCTTTTTTTTTTCTTTTTTTAGCATAGCTTTGCAGTTTGATAGTTTGGAGTAGAAAAACATAATTACTCACTTACAAGAATGTGTTCTTTACAAATATATTTTTCAAGCATCTTTGTACTGTTAAGGGATCTCGTTACACATAATACAGTCAGGGGGCTTTGTTCACAGAAGGGGAATTGGCAGCCAGACAAGAAAAATTATTTGCACTATTTTCATTTTGGGTCCGTACTTAAAGGGATCCTGTCATGGGAAAAAAAATGTTTTCAAAATGCATCCGTTAATAGTGCTGTTCCAGAAGAATTCTGCACTGAAATCCATTTCTCAAAAGAGAAAAAGATTTTTTTAATTTCATTCTGAAATCTGACATGGCGCTAGACATTTTGTCAATTTCCCAACTGCCCCAAGTCATGTAACTTGTGCTCTGATAAACTTCAATCACTCTTTACTGCTGTACTGCAAGTTGGAGTGATATCAACCCCTCCCTTTCCCCCACCCAGCAGCCTAACCGAACAATGAGAAAGTAACCACATAACAGCTCCCTAACACAATATAACAGCTGCCTGGTAGATCTAAGAACAGCACTCAATAGTAAAAACCCATGTCCCACTGTGTACTATTCAGTTACATTGAAAAGGAAAAACAGCCTGACAGAAATCCGTTCCCTCCTAAAGTGCTGGCACAAGTCACATGACATGGGGCAGCTGGGAAATTGGCAAAATGGCTAGCCCCATGTCAGATTTTAAAACTGAATATAAAAAAATCTGTTTGCTCTATTGAGAAATGGATTTCAGTGCAGAAGTCTACTGGAGCAGCACTATTAACTGATGCGTTTTAAAAAAAAAATGTAAAATGTATCCTGCTTTAGAATATCTATGCATATTGGGCATCAAACTGTTCAAAACACCCTTTGGAGCAGATTTATCAAGGGTCGAATTTTGAGTTGATGGGAGTTTCTAAAAACTTCAGAATTTCAAAATTCGAACTTTGAATTTTTTTTTAAATTCAGCTCGAATTTGGACTGTTACTGAGTCGAATGATATCAAAATAAACTTGAAGTTTGAATTAATAAATGAAAATTTTTAATTGGGCCCTTGATAAATCTGCCCCGTGATGTTCATGTTTAGGGAGTTTTACCTTTGTATGTAAGAAATTGTGTGAGAAAAATGTCTCATTTCAATATTTTTAGGCTATTTTCAGATATATCCCAAAAACCGCTGCCTTTATCATTGCTTTGCAGTGTGATAAATTGGAGTAAAAATATATAATAAACTATTGTTTAATTTAGAATGTGTACTACCATAAATATATGGTTTTCAGGGGTCTGTATATTCTTAGGGGCTTTTATGGAATATAATATGTATGTAGGGTGCAAAATGTTGCAAGATGCAAACTAACCGTTACATTTTTATACATAATTTTAGGGTGCCACCTGCATATTTGGCATCAAACTGTTCAATAGACCTCTGGTATTCATGTCGAGGGTCATTTATCTTTGTAAGAAATTGTCCAAGATAAATGGGGCAAATTACAATATTTGTAGGTAATTTTCAGAAATGCCATAAAAGTCGGTAACTTTAGGGATGCTTTGCAGTTTGGAACATACGGAAAAAAAAACTAGTTATCCATTTTGGACACCTCAAATGTGCACTCTCCAAAAAGATATGGCTTTCAGCAGTCACCATAATTTTTTTTTTTTGGTAGCTTTAAAAAAAAAAAAAAAAAACTACTACCAGTGTGTTTATACACTTGTGTAAATGTAAGCCAATAAGTATGCACATTGTATATTTTGGGGTATTTACCTAACCTGTTTTTATAAACCTATGTACACTGGGTATCACACTGTTCAGCAGAACCCTTGCATCAGTATTTGGGGAGTTTATCTTGAAACTTTGAAGTTATTTTTGAAATTGTCATCAAAATTGCTAAATAAACCCTGCTTGAATCTGCTGAGTGTGCCAGTGAATTCCTTTCTACAAGTTTGGGAGGGTGCTGATCCCTCCCTCCATCACCATGCACCATTCGTTATGCCATTGTGTGCAAGCGGGTCATTGTATCCTATCCATTTTGGATTCCAAAGAATGTGTACTTTCTGAAAATATGTATGGGTTTCTGGGGTGAGAGTTTTTTTTTTTTTTTTTTT
>CM044443.1:61485565-61512349 GCA_024363595.1 Xenopus borealis | reverse complement strand
TTTCTTTTTTTATTTTTTTTTTTTTTATTTATGGTTTGTACTGTTTAGCTTTTTATTCAGCAGCCTAACAGCTTGCAATTTCAACAGTATGGTTGCTATGGTCCAACTTATCTTAGCAACCATGCTTTGAGTTGAATAAACAAGCTGGAATTTGAATGAGAGAGAGTGAATAGGAAGAGGAGTTCTAGAAAGTAGAAATAATAAATTTGTAACCTTATAGAGCATATGTTTCTTAGATGTGGTCAGTGATCCCCATTTGAAAACTAGTAAGAAGAAGGCAAATACTTAAAAAATGAAGACAAATTGAAATAAATACTAAACATATTAAAGGAATTGTTCAGTATAAAAGTAAAAATGGGTAAATAGATAGACTGTGCAAAATAAAACATGTTTTCAATATAGTTGGTTAGGCAAAAGTGTAATGTATAAAGGCTGGAGTGACTAAGTCTAACAGAACACTACTACTTGCTTTTCAACTCTTTTGTTTACACTGACTGGTTACCAGGCAGTAACCAATCAATGAATTGAGGGAGGGCCACATTGGTCATAACTGTCGCTTTTGAATCTGAGGTGAATGCTGAGGATCAATTGCAAATTCACTGAACAGTTATGTCCCATGTGGGCCCCCTTCAAGTCGCTGACTTACTCAGATTTAGAGAGCTGAAAAGCAGGATGTTGTGTTCTGTTATGTTACACATCCAGTCAGTCCATCCTTAATACATTAAATTTTTGGCTAACTATATTAGAAACATTTTTTATTTTGCACAGCCTATCTAGTTACCCAGTTTTTATTTTTACCCTGAACTGTTCCTTTAAAAAACAGGTGAACCACCCCTTTAATTTAACCCTGGCACTGCAAGCCAATTTTCAGTCAATACCTTTTATAAACTACCTACCAATTTACCATTTTGCCCGTCTACACTTTGGGTGCAAGGTTTAGTAATGTTAGTTTGCTTTTATGGCTGTAGCAGAGGGAATCCCATCTATTGAAATTCAATATTTGAAGCACAGTTCTTTTAATGGACTGATGAGGACTGGCTTTTGTTGGTGCCATTTGTCAATTACAGCAGCAGACCCCCCTGCGTGTAATAGGGAAACCATTAGATTGCTCATTCAATGCTAAAGCTCCTGCAGAACGACCAATCTCAGGGAAGTCCGACCAATCTCTCAAATTGTCGTGCGTTGGTGGGATACAAACAATCGTTCATCTTACGATTTTTCGTCCGACATCGGTCTGATTGATCGGCCAGGTTAGAAAATCTTTATCTGCCCCCATGCAATCTACCTATGTTTGCAGGGCCAAGCAGGCTGCGATCCTTCAGTTTTGCTGGCAATATCGCCTGAAATGGTCTTTTTAGTTGATGGACACATCAGGCATTTAACCCTTTCACTGCCAGCCATTTTGTCCTAAATGCGAATATCTACTGCCAAGCAGTTTAGACATTTTTTACTCTTTTGCTTTAAGGGCCTTTCCTGGGGGGGTCTTTTAGTTTACCCAAGAAAACATTATAACGTTTTTTTTCCGGGACAACCTGAGCTTTCAAAATATGCTACAATTTTGGGGTAATTCCACTCCTGTAAAAAGACATGGGCTTCTAAGTGCAAACACATCTATCAGAAACATACTTTATTTTATGAACTGAACACAGCAGATTTAGAAAGTTCAGTGTGTCCCGAACACGCCAATACCAAATATATATAGTTTTATGGAGATTTCTCACTTTTATATTTCAAAATCTCTAAGCAATACACTACCAAATTTCCAAAGCACCGCTCCACAAAAAGGCATACTTCTGATTTCAAGCTTCAACATTCCACGAACAGTAGGTTTACCCTAGAAAACTACCCATTATTAGAACACATCCTGGAGAATGAAAAATGGGTAAATGTATCTCTGTATGCCAAACTACCAAATTGCAATTCTATCCTAAAGTTATAATTTTTTATAGAAATTTGTGAATTTTTTTGAAAAATTACCTCAGAGCTTCCAATCTACAGAATCATATCTCTCACACATCATTAGGTACCAATGTATAACACCCTAAATATGATTGCCAGGAGTCCACTGAACATTTTGATGCTCAATATGTATTGGTGTACCTAGGTATGTGGCATATAGAGGCCCCCAAATGTAGACACCCCATGTGAGCTATCAGTTGTGTATTTCCAGATACTCCAAAATCAACAAATTTTCTTCATTTTGAGGGGGGAAAAGTTAGAAAAAAGTCACCCACAAAAACCATACATTTTCGGAACGTACACATTCCCCCAAATTTAAAATGGGTATGCATGTCTTTCTACTCAAAAGTACCAAGCCGTAAACCTTTCCTAATTTAGGCAATTTGGTGACATTTCCAAAAATCACCTCAAAATTTCCACCCTGCAGCATCGTATTTCCACACATACTTTTAGGTATCAAGAGAAATCACCCCAAATATTAAAGCCTAGGGTCCTCTCACATTTATCTCAACCAATTTCTTACATACAATTGTAAAACATCCTAAATATCGATGCCAAGGGTCTACTGAACAGTTTGATGCCCAATATACATAGATATACCACAGCAGCTGGCATGTGCGGACCCCAAATAAAAATGGTGCAAATGAATTTTCTCTGCTGCCGATTCGCCTTCTGTGAACAAAGACCTGTGACTAAACATGGTCTGCGAAAAGACCCCCCAAACCCATATATCTTTGGAAAGTACACATTCTGACGAATCAAAAACAGGTAATTATGTCTTTGTACTCCAAACTACCATACTGCAACACTACGCTAAAAGCTGTGGTTTTCGACTTTTCTGAAAATCACCTAAAAACATTGCAATTGGTCACATTTATCTCAGCCAATTTCTTACATACAATTGTAAAACATCCTAAATATTGATGCCAAGGGTCTACTGAACAGTGTGATGCCCAATATGCATAGGTATACCAAAGTAGCTGGCATGTGCGAACCCCAAATAAAAATAGTGCATATGAATTTTCTCTGCTGCTGTTTCACCTTCTGTGAGAAAAGACGCCTACAGTGAATTATTTGCCACAAGACCCTCCTATCTGCACAAAGACCCCCCCAAAACCAAAAAACAGCAGCAGCAGGAAGTGCGTGGGCAGAGCTTAACACCAGATTGGGTCCAGGAAGAAACAGCACAGGGGAGCAGCAGAGAACACGCTGGATCAGGTAAGAATTTGGGTCCTGCGACAATTGCATCGCAGGACCCACTTGGTAGCCCCCTAAACTCCTTGTCTAGGGGGTTTAGTAGCCAGGAGAGCCTCTGTGCACTTTTTTTGCAGAAGTGCAGAGAGGCAGCTCTTTAAACAAAGAATGTAGCTCCTACGTTCTTGGCACTTGCAGCCTTTTTTTTAGGAGCTACGTTCTTGGCAGGGAAAGGGTTAAACGATCGTTTTGAGACAATCTTGGTCTCACGATAACAATTGGATTTTTCAAAAATCTTTACGTCTATGGCCAGCTTAAGGCTAGTGCACACAAGGAGATTAAAAGCCTGCCATAAAACCTACTCTTCTTTGGACGACAAATCTGCAAATACATTCATTCCCATCAATGATAGTCAATCGCTGGTGGTAAACGTATGTGGTGCTTTGTTTTTTTTAAGATGCTTGTAATTATCTTTGTTAAAGCTCTGCATGATCTGGATTTCAGAGAACTCTTGATCATAACAAGGTATTTCTTAACTACACAAATACAAATTGGCAGTGTTGGTGAAATACAAGTGTCGCTGCATGCATTTTCTATGCCATGCTTCTAGTGTTACTTGCAGGGACCTCTGTAAAGATACTACATTTTAGTAACACCTCTCCTTATGGATAGTGAGGCCTTCTATTTGATGCCTTCCCACAATTCCAGGCAATGCTATCCTTTGGAAAATTGGGGTTCAGTTGAATCAAAGAAGGAGTTTGGGGTATGGGCTCCACTATTCCTTGCAACCTAGTTAAATAGATAATGACACCAGACATTAAACTTTGTTTTACATCTATCCGCAGTTCTAGTGCATTCAAGGGGTGGTTCACCTTTAAGTTAAGGGATTCTCTTATTATTTGTATGGCTTATTATTTATTACACTGTTTACAGTACAACTAATTCACTCTGCCATTTAATGTTTTATTCTTGAACCAACACATTTATTTTTTTAGCTGTAATATTGGTGTGGAAACAACAATCATTGTGCTTGATTCTGATGTTTGAGAAGGAGCCAGCACTGAAGTCTTCAGGAGGGAAATGCTTTGAGACCGCTATTGTTTATCCCCTTTCCATTGTATTTTACAAAAACCTAGGTTGTTTTGCATTGTTAAAACACCCTAGCCCCACCTAGTGGTAGACATGAGAATAGCCCCCCCCCCAACTAGCACCTGCTTTGGTGCTATTCTCATGTTTACCACTAGAGTCTAGCAATGCAAATCATCCTTCAGCAGAAGTGTTAGGTGGTAGCTATGTAGTTAGCTACCCATTGTTCTGTTGATAAGCTCTTGGGGAAGAGAGTGAATGGAGGGGGGGTGCTATCACTCTAACTTGCAGTGTTACAGTAAAGAGTGACTGATGTTTCTCAAAACACAAGTCACAACATGAGGGCACCTGGGAAATGGACTCAAGCCTCAAGCCAAATTTCAAAATTAAATATAAAAAAAGTTTGCTCTTTTAAAAAATGGATTTCGGTGCAGAATTCTGTTGGTCATCACTATTAACTGAAAAATTTTCTGCCACAAAGTATCCCTTAAATTTTAGTATGTTCTAGAATTGTCAAGTCTAAGCAACTTTTCAGTTGGTTGTCATTTTATCTTTATATGTTAAACTAACTACATTACAAACATTTTTTATTTTGCTCTATTTCTATCTATTTACCCAATTAATACCCAGCCGAATTATTTAGAAGGTACAAGGAGGCCAATAAAACATGCAGAAAAGCTTCCAGGAAAACTAAAATTAATATGCAAATAGATATTGCAGCAAGCTGTAAAAAGAATCCAAAATAATTTTTTACAGTCAAATGCGGGCGATGCTCAACTATACTTCACTCTGCACCAGGAAGAAGAGGAAACAAGCTGCTGATAACACAGAAACCAGAGCAGACTTGCAGCAGGGACTAAGGTACAATAATCTGGGGGGCTGTTTAGAGCAAATTTACATATAGAAAAAAAAACCATTTACTTGTTCTTTAAAATGTAAGGGCAGAGGAATGTGTGTATAATCGCAGTGGATATTATGTTTATGTTGCTTTATCCAATATTTTATTTTGCGTTGTTTCCTTCACATAGGCCAAGCCGCAAGGGCATTTTATTAAATACAACACATAAGAGGAATTGCATGTTTAATATCTTACGTCCACTGTGGGGGTAAGGAAAGATCCTTTTGAAATGTTGTCGCAATTAACGCAACTAAGGCAAGGGAAAGTACCTGCTTTTGGCTGGCCTAGAAACATTTGTCTCTTCTGTTGGAATGGGCCAGTGTCTGCCTTTATTAGCATGTCCCGTAAGTTTTTATTACATTGGTAAGCCATTACTGCAATCTCTACAAATGCTTTTACATAGGAGGCACATGTTTGTAGAATATACCAGCTCTTTTTAATTATTCTTCTTACAGAGTCAATGGCTACAGTGAAATTTCTTGTCTCTTTTTGTTTGTGAAGTTTTGATTTAGGTATATGTTATTTCTCAACTCTGAGTTTCTAAGATATGAGCAAGATAACCCCTTTTAGCAAACCTTGATTGCATTTCCCCCAACCTCTGTTCCTCTATTTTGGGATCTGTCACAATATGCCTCGTCCTCATATATTGTGTTTTAGGTAGCCCATGTTTAATGAGGGTGGGTGAAAGCTAGTATAATGCAACTAACTGTTACGGTCTGTTTCTTTCTTGTATAGATCACTTACTAGGGATGTGATGTCGTCACATGCAGAAAGTTGATGCTCGCTCTGTTATGTGCTAGTTAAAATGACTGGAAACCGCATTGTTTAGACCAGAGTGAAATAGCATCAACTCCTCAACTCAGGGGTCCACAACCTTTTTTGGTTTGTGGACCAGTCTCGAGCCAAAAAACATTTTGGCACACCTTGTAAAGGCTCTGTGCCCCACTCCAGGACTGTCCGTGTCCTGATTCTGGGCCGCTGCCCAGTGGTTGGGGACCCCTGCCTCAACTGATCCATCCCAAAACAATGTAGTATTGTCTATATAGCGTTTGTATAGTCTAGCATGTTTTTTAAACATTTTTGAAGATTCTGATATACAAAATTGTTTTCAAAATAATACATATAAATGTGGGAGCAACATTACTTTCAATTGCTTTCTCTTGTTTCTGTTGGTAAAAATGGTCGCCAAACATGAAATAATTCACCTTGAGGACCAGGCCGAGTAGTGCCATAAGTAAACATTGTGCCTCTGGAGAAAAAACATTGCTAGACTTGATTATGTCTGCTACAGCTTTCAGCCCTGCATCATGCATTACACAGTCACTGTTATGGAGCGCTCACCTATCACTGCAGAACACTTCTGTTGTGCCAGGTGCTGAACTGGAAAGACCCAATCCTGTCCTAGGGTCTGTTTTTTAAGGGTAACATGAGTATTGAAGATCTGCATAGAACACCCTGCGTGCCAACAATATATTTGGCATATCATCATGCCTCTCAGAAAAGTGCTGAGTGCGGTATGCAGTGTTTGTCACAAGGGCTCCTCAGGTATGCAAAATCAATGCGATATCAATATGTATTTGTAATATCTATATACCACAAAATTCTATATATATCACGGTTTTAAACACTAATGGACATTACCTTCACATCTAAGGACTTTAATCGATACCCAAAATATGGAGTTGAAAGGTTGGGTATTATCAATTATTGTCAATAATTACCTAATTTTGGGGATGTAATCATGAATGTTATCTATTACATGGATCTATTGACATAAATCTAAATGTATAATCAATACCGCACTGTAATTGGATGATTCATGAGGGTGTGAATAAATTATGCACTTGACCACTTTTTGCAACTTTAAACAGTGTGCTGCTGGTGAATTTTTGGATTTTGGCTGCATCATGCATTATTGATGTATATAGGCTCTTAATGTCCATGGTCACCAAAATAGTGTCATTTGTAATCTCACATTCCCCTCAAAATATTTAGGTGTGTGGTGTCTTTCGAAAAGGACTTCATTTCCAGAATAAAAGGCTGTAACACTATCCAAATAGACAGATAATGGGCTTAAGACCGAATCATTACTAGCTACAATAGGGCACCCAGGAGGATCGCATAAATCCTATGGATTTTTGGTAGTGTATAAAACACAGGAGTCACCTGATTTTGTTATCATTAATTACGCCATCCACCAGGGCCATCCTAATTAGTGTCAATTGTATTCTGTATTCGTGGCAGTGCATCACCTTCTAGTTTTTGATATACCGTTTTGTCACTAAGTTGGGAGAAAATTTCATTTATATAGTAATCTTTATCAAGGACAACTTATGCACCCCCTTTGTCAGCAGGTTTTAGCACCAGTTTGTATAACCTAATTAGTTCCAGTTGTGATTTGCTTAAATTATTTTGGAATTTTAGCAAAGGTTTTGTTTTAACACTTTTTTTGTCAATGTCACATCTTACCAACGGGATATACAATTCAGCCGCTGTCAAGTTGAAAGGTGTCCCTATCCAGTAGGACAAAAAGAAATTCCTTTATTCAAAAGTACCAGCTCCTCTCAATAGCACTGTAGAAATGTTGAACGCTAGCGTCTCCTGTAGTTCCGTGCCCCCCCAGCTCTGTTCGTGCATGCTTCCTCTGGCATCTCCTCCCTCTTCTTTTGTATATCAAAATCCCCTGTTTAAAAAGCATGCTAGACTATACAAGAGCTATATAGATGATATTCTATTGTTTTGAGATGGATCAGTTGAGGACCCCTGAGTTGAGGAGTTGATGCTATTTCACTCTGGTCTAAACAATGTGGTTTCCACTCTGTCGTTTTCACTAGCACATGACAGAGCGAACATCAACTTTCTGGATGTGACAATCTCTAAAGATGGCACATCCTTAGCAACTGATCTATACAAGAAAGAAACGGACTGTAATAGTTTGTTACATTATACTAGCTTTCACCCGACCCTCCTTAAAATATTGGCGACCTAAAACACAATATATGAGGGTGAGGTGTATTGTGACAGATCCCCCAAATAGAGGAACAGAGGTTGGGGGAAATGCAATCAAGGTTTGCTAAAAGGTTTTATCCTGCTCCTATCTTAGATACTCACGATAGATAACGAATATACCTAAATCAAAACTTCACAAACCAAAAGAGAGGAGAGTTTAAAATTAGTATTTGTCAGTAAGTTCTCTAGCCAATGACTCTGTAAGGAGAATAATTAAAAAGCACTGGTATATTCTACAAACATGTCTCCCATGTCAAAGCATTTGCAGAGATTCCAGCTTACCAACATAATAAAAAACTTACAGGACATGCAAATAAAGGCTGACATTGGCCCGTTCCAACAGGAGAGAAATGTTTATAGGCCAGCCAAATGCAGGTACTTTACATTATAAAGAGATCTTTCTTTACCCACCACCCCCACAGTGGACATAAGATTCCAATCGGAAATTATTATACATGCAATTCCTGTTACCTGGTGTATTTAATAACATGCCCTTGCAGCTTGGCCTATATGGGGTAAACAACGCAAAAGCTAAAAGTTTGGATAACGCAACATAAATCTAATATCCACTGTGAAGATACACTCCTTCCTCTGCCCTTACATTTTAAAGGAATTGTTCAGTATAAAATAAAAAAACTGTATAAATAGGCTGTGCAACATAAAAAATGTTTCTAATATAGTTAATTGTAAAACAAAAATGTAATTTATAAAGGCTGGAGTGACTGGATGTCAACATAATAGCCAGAACACTACTCCCTGCTTTTCAGCTGTCTTGCTTTCCACTGACTGGTTACCCTGGTGACCAGGCAGTAACCAATCGGTGACTTGAGTGAGGGCCGCACGGACCATAACTGTTGCTTTTGAATCTGAATGCTGAGGATCAATTGCAAACTCACTGAACCGTTGTGTCCCATGTGGCCCCCCTTCAAGTCGCTCACTAGCTCAAAGTTAAAGAGCTGAAAGGCAGGAAGTTGGATCCTGTCTATTATAGTAGACATCCAGTCACTCCAGCCTTTATACATTACATTTTTGTACTAACTATATTGGGGAAAAAAGTTTATTTTGCACTGCCTATCGATTTATCCAGGTTTTATTTTTACACTGAACTGTTCCTTTGAAGAACAGAAACATACAGTTTTCATCTGTCTACACAAATGAGAAGCCAGTCAATGAAGGTTTCCTTCTTAAAAGTCGCAATTTCTAGTAATACAACTTATGATGCGTGAGGAAAATTTAAAAGAGAACATCTTAAGATAAACAAAGGTCTGGAGCCAGATGACTTGGGGAGCTTAGATGTTATTGCCAAACCTCTCTACTTAATTTTGCTAATGTGGTGCTGCTATTCAAAAAGGGATCTTGTTCTCAGCCTCAAAACCAGTTAGTCTGATGTCTATTAATCCTTTGAAAAGCTTTCCTATAACAAAGAATAGGATACTGGACTTCATAGCAAATAATACTATGAGTTTGTGCCAGCATGGTTTTATGTGTAATGGATCTTGCCAGACTAACTGAATTTCTTTTTATGAGAAGGTAAGCAGGGACCTCGATTCTGGTATTGCACTGGATGGGATTTACTTATGTTGCTAAATCATTCTATACAGTGCCACACAGAAGGTTACTGGTTAAATTAAGGAATGTTGGTTGGCCTGGAACATAGTATTTGTACCTGGATAGAGAACTGGCTAAAAAAATAGACTACAAAGAGTGGTAGTAAATGGAACATTTTCTAATTGGACCATTGTTGTTGTTAGAGTATCGCAGGGCTCTGTACTGGGTCCCTTGCTTTTTAACTTGTTTATTAATGACCTGGATGTGGGCATTGAAAGTACTGTTTCTATATTTGCAGATGCAATTGTGCAGAATTATAGGTTCCAAGCAGGATGATGTCACTTTGCAGAGTGATTTGTGAAACTTGCCAGCAAACTGGAAAATGAGGTTCAGTGTTGATAAATGCAAGGGAGTTTCCTTAAGGGCTAGTCCAGACGGGGAGATTCGGGGGCGATCCGTCGCCTGGCGACTTTTCGCCGCGACGGATCGATTGCCTGCCTCGCCAGGCAATTTGGAGCGATTTTTAAAATCGCGCTGCTCCATGTGAACCCGCGCCGGCGTTTTTAAGCTATGCCGGTGTGCGCTGGGGTGTCAAGCTATTTGGGGAGATTCGGGGCCGATCCGTCGCGGCGAGAAGTCGCCAGGCGACGGATCGCCCCCGAATCTCCCCGTCTGGACTAAGCCTAAATGAGCAGGATCTTGGGGTTTTTACAGATAACAAGTTGTCTAATTCTGGGCAGTGTCATTCTGTGGCTACTAAAGCAAATAAAGTTATGTCTTGCATAAAAAAGGCATCAACTCAAGGGATGAAAACCTAATAATGCTTCTTTATAGGTCCCTGGTAAGGCCTCACCTGGAGTATGCAGTGCAATTTAATAATAAGGTGCTTATTTTTACATTTCTTGCTTGGATGCAAGTTTTGGTTATATAAAAACCAGGTATACTGCCAAACAGAGCCTCAATGCAGGTTGACAGTCCACATAGGGGCTACAAAATGGCCAATCACAACACTTATTTGGCACTTTAAGGATATTTTTCATGCTTGCGTTGCTCCCCAACTCCTTTTACTTCTGAAAGTTGCTCCACGGGTTCAAAAGGTTGGGGATCCCTGCTCTAATATAATGTGAAAGGAAAAGAAAATAGATCAGCACAGAGTTAAGTGAAAACAGTTGGGACACTGATCACATTTCTTATAACTTTCATGGATATGTTCATATTTGACATAAGCTCCATCACCTTGTTCCATTTTGAAGTAATGGATTTCTGATACTTAAATCCTTGTGCTTGCCAGAGTCTGTGCACAATCCACTATGGAAAGCAGAGGGACTCCCAGGTTCTATTATCATCCCTTCACATTAGAACAAGGCAATGCATTACATTTGAGCATATGGGTTGTTAGGAAAATGGTTCTTACAATTATCATTGTTTCCTTTCAATCAGTAGGATCAGATATGACTGTAGTGATCACCCCAGAAAAGTACCCTTCCTGAAACGAATGTTTTGGAGAAGCCGAAAAGGACTGTGTGTGTTTCTTCAAATACATTGTGTAGTCCAATAGATTTTAAGAATTCTTTTCATTGGTACTTGGACTAGGGCAAGCACTGTACTTCAAAATATATATATTTGTTTTTCAAGTTCAGATAAGACTGCAAAGCACGTAAACACTGACTCCCAAGAGCATTAAAAACAATTAGATATAGTTCTTTTGATATTTTTCTCTTGTATAATACCAGCATACTTTAGATTGCAGGTGGAAAATGCCACCCCAGGAAATCTGCCGTTCCCAGCCCAGTCTTGGAACTTAAGGGCCAAAGCCCAATCCTATTCACACTTTGCCCTTCTATTTTTCAGCCACCACCATCATTTATCACCATCTTAGATTGTAAAGTCTGTGGGCTTCGACTTCTTCCTACTGTTTTTAGCCACATGTATGTGTACACTCTGTTAACTTTAATGTTATCACTGTGTGTAATTTCATATTGTCAGTTGTGTAGCACGCTGTAGCCTAGTAGCATGTATGAATAATTATACATACAAGAATATTGTGCATACAAATTCTCGTGACTTTTATCTAAGGGGAGCTATCACAAGTGCAAAAGTCACTTATGATATGGTGACTTGGGCAATAATCATTTTCATAATGTGTCCATTAGAAGAATTTACTGGCTTTGTTATCTTTCTTACTTTTTCATAGCTATCTGTGAACTGGGTGTGGTCCACATCCCTAAATTCATTAAGTGAGGTCTTTCTTTGCATCAGACCTTATTCTTAAAGCGATACTGTCATGGGAACCCATATATATATATATATATATATATATCCAGCAGCATAAGACTGCTTTGTGTAGGGTGGGAACAGAGAGAGACACAGGCAGTTGGGTTGCAGTGGTTTTGTTGAGGGCTTTTCTCCCCGCTACTACAGAGTTTAGCCTGTCGGTCACTATGATGACCACTTCCTATGGGAGAATGAAGAGACACTCCCATCCCTCATTTCAGCCTAACATCTGAACTGAACGGTTCTCTCTGCAGCTCTGATATGACGTTTCATAGGTAAAATTCTTTAAAAATTGTTTTCTGTTTCTTTACACATTTTGAGGATGAATGAATACTGTATCTGGATATGAAGGTTATACAAAATGTCTTCTTTAACTTGTCTTAATGTGCATGCATCAACTGCTGCAGTGGAACTAATAAAACATGACCGTAGAAAGACTGGAAATCCCTGCTTAATAAAAGTTAAGTTTTTTTTTTTTTTAAGAACTTGATCTGTAATGCAGTGGAACATAATGAGGGTCTACTCTTATTCTACCCATATTTTCTGGGTGTGAATGTTCGTAATGTGTAATTGAATGCATTCTTACTGCATGTGGCTTTTGTTTTACCTTTGTAACAATCTCCAGTTTTAAATATTTGTAGATTTTTCTACTATGGCTTCAACTTTTTCTTCTAATTGGGTCATCCTCTCTACTTCTGTTTCTAATCTTATCTCTGACCTTGTTAAAGGCACAGTAATACCAAACCTGAAAGTGTAATTAAAATATAATGTAGTGTTGCCGTGCTCCAGTAAAAGATATTTGCATCAGAAACTCTGCTAACATGGTTTGCATAGCGGCTAACGGCTTCAACTTTGAATGTCTGCCCCATTGCTACAAAGCAGCTTGTTTCTGAAGAAAACACAAATTTTTACCGGTGAAGAGCAGTACATTATATTTTAATAACATCTAAATACTTATTTTGTGGTAACTGTTCCTTTAAGGATGGTTTTTTTTTTTAATGCATACACTTGGTTGCAAGTAAATTTAACGGCTTTAAAAATAACACATGAAATTAGCAACCAGGAAATGGTGGAATCTTTGGGTTTGAAGGGCTGTCTCTTTGTGGCTCATTTTTAATTTTGGTGTTTTTCTTCTTTTTTTTCTTTGGCCTTTTTCTGTCTTCCTTCTTTTTCCAGCTTGGGGTCTCTCCTTTCTATATGGATGAGCCAGAGTCTGAAAGTCCGGCCAGTATATTGGCCTCAGTGAGAGCTCAGGAGGCACAGTTTGAGCTGCTGTCTCGTGCTCTGGAAGAGGAAAGGAGACACGTCACTGCACAGCTGGACCGGGTGTGGGTCACTCCACAGGAGCCTCCACTCACCAATGGCTCCCTCACCCGTCGCCAGCAGGTAACAAATTAACTTGAGTAAATTTATTTGTAATCTACAGGCGTTCTGCACATTTCTTTTTTCAAATTTGTGATTTTGTTGCTACATGTGCAGCCATATATTTCTACTTAAATGGTAAGTAGCCGTACTCATGTTTAAGATTATTTTTTTTGCCAACAATTTTCAAATTCGCAAATGAAGAAAAAAATGTCATACAAAGACGTGGAACTGTGCTACTGGGACTTAATTAGGAAAAACTTGGAGGGCAACATCCAGCCCCTGAAGCCTTTCTTTATCTTCCAGTTTGTCTGCATTGGTGCAGTTTAGTACAGAAAGTTTGCTTTGTCATATATCTGTATAATTAGCCATTAAAGGGTTATGTCGTGACTAGTATTTATTACTAAATTACCCTGTGTACATTAATTCTATCATTTAAAATTATTCTTGAATCAATAAATATATATTTTTAGTTGTAATATTGGTGTGTAGGCAGCCATATTAAGTCATAATGTTGGGCCTGTGCTTTTAGAAAGAGACACTTCACAACGGAACTGTTTTCAGAAAAGCTGTTGTTTCTCCTACTCAATGTACTCAAAACTTGGGTTATTAACATGTATTTCTATAGCTCCAACTTATTTCGGAGCGCTGTAAAGTGAATGTGATTATATAACAAATCACATGATTTACATACATAGAACAAAAGGAGTTACATACATCACAATAAATATGGAGTTACATACATCACAATAAATACCGGTACAGGAGGTGAGGAAGGCCCCGTACAGAAAAAGCTAAAGGGAAGGGAATGATGCACAACGTGTGGGAGTGGGCAAGATCAGAGTAAAGTGGGTGAGAGATGTAGTACTGTAAGCGGTATTGCATTGGGTAGTTAACAGTGAGGGTAGGCTTCTCTAAAAAAGTGGGTTTTAAGAGATTTCTTGAAAGATTGGGAGCAAGTCGGACAGACCGTAGGAGAGAATTCCAGAGGAGTGGTGCAGCCCCTGCAAAGTCTTGAATGCGAGCATGTGAGGAGGTAATGAGAGAAGAGTTGAGTAGCAGGTCAGTAGAGGAGCGTAATAAGCGGTTGGGTGAGTATATGGAGATTAGTTCAGAGATGTAGGGAGGGGCAGAGTTATGAAGTGCTTTGAATGTCAGGGTCATTAATTTGAATTCTAAAGGGCAGTGGAAGCCAGTGCAGGGATTGGCAGAATGGCATGGCAGAGGAAGAGCGGTTGCTGAGGTGTATAAGCCTAGCAGCAGTGTTCATTATGGACTGGAGAGGTGACAGTTTCTGGAGTGGAAGGCCAATTAAAAGAGAGTTACAATATGACGATAGTGAATAAAAATTTTGGTAGCATCTTGGGTGATAAAAGATCATATTTTGTATATGTTATAGGTGGAAGTGACATGACTTAAAAAGTGACTGGATATGAGGAGTGAATGTGAGGGCAGAATCAACCAAACGTGAATTTTAACTGGGGAGAGCTGTTCTCATATATACCAGGTGGTGATTTTTTAGCAATGCTGGTGTAAGGGAGCTTGTATCTGGGTACCTTGCCGGGGGGGGCATGAAGCGTCATCCAAAGTCAAGAGGCCTTACAGATCTAGGGAAATGATCTATGATTCACTTTCAGAAATTTCTGATTTAAGAATTCTATGACCCATCTGACCTGTCCGAGGAAGAAGTTTTCTCTGAGGAGGAGTGTAACTGCCTTAGATTCTTCAGATATAGATGGCTTGGTTAGGGCAGTAAGAAAAACAATAAGCTTAACTGAAGAGTTGCCAAAAAGTTCTTCAGCTGATGCATTCTTTCCATCTGTAAGAAAGTGTTTATCTACTTCTACAGTTCACGGCTTGATTAAAGAGTTAATTAACTGAGTGGAAGAAATTTTCTTTCTTTTCCAAAAAAGTATCCAATGGATGTGGCTGCCAAGCTGTGCTATAACCCAGATGCAGCAGTTGCATCGTTGGCTCGAAGACTACTTTACCAGTTGATGCAAAATCATTTAAAGACCTGATGGAAAAGCATATGGAATTTGACAAAGAGATCCTTTGTCTCTGCAGGGGCATCTTGTAGACCGACTTTGCGAAAAATGTTATCTGATCTGAAAGTGGCGACTGAATTTGTTGCTGAAGGGTCTCTTGATCTGGTTTATTTGGCAGCCTGATCTATGGTTCTCTCTGGCAGCTAGGGGGGCCTTATGGTTGACTCTGCATCCAAATCTAAATTGTCAGTTGCTCTTTGAAGGGGGCAGAATGTTTCGTCATAATCTGGATTCAATCATAAAGGTGACCTGTGGGAAGAGAAGGCTAAAGCGGTTGTTCACCTTTGGGACAATAAAGCTAGTTTAAAAGCACGTCCTAAAAAATGTTTTTGTCATTTATATTTATTACCTAAAATGTTTTCTTTCAGAGATACATACCATAGAAGCTATGAATCATCTTTGCCTAATCTCTCTCGGTTCTCTTCTGTTTTGGGTTCCGCCGACAAAACAGAAAAAAGAAAACAGGTTGCCATATAAGGAAGTTGACAATTGACTCTGCACAGAGCTTTCTCTCTCTCCTGCTTCATTTGCATATCTTCAATTCAATTGGCTGGCAAGATTCAGATCAGATCAACAATAAGCAAATGATGGAGAGAGTGCATGCTCTGTGCAGAGTCAATTGTCAACTTCCTTATATGGCAATCTGTTATATTTTACACAGAGCTTGTTCCACAATCTCTGATTCATAGGAGAGAGCACTGATAGATTTTGCAGAGATGATCAACTTCTATGGTATGTATCTGTGATATCAATCATTTTAAGTAATAAAGATAAATGACAAAAATGTTTTTTTATGACATGGGCTTTTAAACTAGCTTTATTGTCCCAAAGGTGAACAACCCCTTTAAGACGACAGGTCTAGAGCAGTGTCACTGGGAAATAGGAATTTTTTGTAGCTAAAGACAATTCAGACCCGGTAGAACACAGGGTAGACAGTCCGCTTGGAGATCCTCAAAATGAGAGTTGTCAGGTGTTGGAAAAAGCATATTTATTAATCAGACATTAAAAAGGCATACAGACCAGTTTGTTCCGCCTTACGGGTTTCGTACCCCCTGGTACTTCATCATAGGCATTGCCTATGATTAAGCACCAGGGGGTACGAAACGCGTAAGGTGGAACAAACTGGTCTGTATGCCTTTTTAATGTCATTAATAAATATGCTTTTTTAACTTCAAAATTTGTTTTTGGAATATATCTAAGAAGTTAAGGATTTGTGCCTCTGGAACTGGGGGCTATATTCCAATTAAACATGGCCCATTAGATTGGCCGTAATTGATTGCAGCATGTTTGCACTATTATAACTTAGTTGTTGGAAAAAGACAACTTCTTTTAGCGCCACCTCTTCAAATAAAATACAGTGAGATCAGGCTGGCCCTCCTCCTGTAGGAGTGCATCTGGCACTCTTCAGAGGTTTGGTCTCAAAATATTTGGGATTGCTGGGTCCTAGAGATAAGAGAAGGTTATAGTCTAAAGTTTTCCACACACCTAAGGCACAATGTATTTCGAATATCCTCACTTCTGAGAGTGAGAGGCAAGAAAAATATTTCAGAAATATATAGATCAGTTGTTGGAGATCGGAACTTTGAAACCTGTACCACCAGCGCAGCAGTGACAGGGCCAAGCTTTTCCTAGTCACAAAAGCAACGGGACGTACAGACTAGTGTTGGATCTTCGACTCTTGAATCCCTTTATTCTTTGCAAAAAATTCTAAATTGAGTCCCTTGCCTCTATAATTGCAGCAGTTCCTCTTTGTGCATGGTTTGTAAACCTGGACTTCAAGGATGCATACTTCCATGTTCCAGTGTACAGCCCACCCTGGAAGTATTTTTGATTGATATTTCAAAGGCATCATGTGCAGTTCAGTTGCCGCCCATTCAGCATGTCCACCTCTCGAAGGACTTTCTCAAAAGCCTTAGTAATAGCCTTTCCGGCCAGTAAGTTCTTTCCTGAGTCTGACCAGGGTTCCCATCAAGGATTGTATGTCTCTCCTGGGGCTGTTTTCCTCCACCATTCAAATGATGTTTTGTGTGAGGTGGCATATGGGGCCCCTTGAGATCTTCTTCCTAAAGTTAGGGACAGCCAATCTCTTAAAAGGATCGTTCACCTTTAATGTACAAATCTTATGAAACTACAAACAGTGCTCTCAATGTGTTAGAAAAAACATTTTCCATAACAAAAAGTAAAAATGCCTTTGTAAAGCTAATTTTTACATCTAACTCAGTCCTTCTATTTTGAACCTGACACACCAAGAACTTCCAATATGATCTCATCATGCCCGGGCTTTGCCCTTGTTTCCTATTGGACATTGATGCTGCCCTCCTCCTAGTTCCTTTGTTGTTTATGTACTGTAACCAGTTACATAATTTGAATGGTTATTGGTTGATTACTGCATTGTAATATATAGAAAAACCTGCCTTGCAACAATCAATTACACAGCCACAGAACACAAAATAGTACGCAAGTCAAATGCGCAGGGAGTTTTTTTGAGCAAGAATGCTCTAGACCCAGGAGAGTGTTGTCTGAATACCTTGGTGTTCCATACCATAACTCAAAGATTTGGCAGTCGAAAAATAGACCTCATAGCCTTGGATCACTATCACAAGTGCAGAAGGTTTTTTTGAGGTACCCACTGTGGAAGTCCGGTGGGTGCTCTAAACCAGAGTTGGAGACAGATATTCTACTATGGCTTTCCACTCTTTCCCGTAATTAGGAGGGTGCTGAAGATCTAGAAAAAGAGGGGGTGCAAGTGAACACAATAATTCAATTTTGGCCCAGGTGTCTCTGGTTTCCTCTTGAGACAAATGCCGGTAGAGTAAAGTAAAGGAGCTTCTGATGCAAGGCCTGGTTCCCTTTCAGGATGTCTTCCACTTGTCGCTGATGGCATGGAAATTGAGAGGCAGAGGCTCTCAGATGTAGGTCTCAGAAAAGTTAGTGGAATTATTCTTAAAATCCAGGAAAAAGTCTACATTGAATCAATACTATTGTGTGGTCTTTTGCCACATTTGCAGGAGAGCAAGGCTTTGACCCCAGATATCCTGGTACAACTTTGGTATTGCAATTTGTTTGAAGTATACCAAAGAAAGCTCAGAGTCCTTACCTTGAGAGGACAAGTGTCTGCTCTGTTGCCATTTACTGGCAGGTCTTGGGTGGAAGAACCTCTGGTGCACTTTATTTGATGCCCTGAAAAGCGAGACGATCTGGGATTAGCCTTTAGACCTAAATGCATTGGCAACAGCTCCTCTGGAACTCTGGAGAGTGCCTCAGACTGGTATACTACTTTAAAAGTTTTATTCCTCGTGGTAAAAACAGTGTTCAGAAGAAGTTCATTCCCTCTCGGCAAAAGAATCTTAGACGGTCCTTTTTGCTGATAAAGTTGTAACAAGGCCTTGTAATTAAGTGTTTGAATTTCTGCCAAAGGTGGTGTTTAAATTTCACCTGGATTTAGAAATAACGTTGCCCTCGTTTTGTCCGAATCCCGAAACTGAACAGTAACATCAAGTTAGAGCTATATTGCTATATGGCTCTGACTCGGTCATGGAGAAAGATGGAGACTTTGTCATACCTAGAGGCCCAAGACATCCACATGGACTTTTTCATGCTTGTGTTGCTCTCCAACTTTTTTTTTTTTTTTTTTTTTTAATTTTAAATGTGGCTCACGAGCAAAAAAGCTGAGTGAGGAAAATGATTTTAAATCAGCGCACTCCTAGGATTTAAAAAAAAAATAAATTAACTTTATTCCATGAAAATTTGATCTACGTTTCGGCTTGTGTCTAGAGCCTTTCTCAAGATTACTTTTTTACTTTGCAGCCACCCTCCACACTGTATGAATTGCTGTAAGTCTCTGCTTTCTGTTTTGGAACAAACGTGAAGTGACTTCAATTTTCTTGTTTAATTTGAGAGATAACAAATACATTTGGGGTTTTCTTGTGGAGAAATTTTTTTTTTCTGTGTATAAAAGTACTGAAGTACCACAGATTGTAGGTTCTATGTTCTGTAACAATTGTGGACAGGGGAACAGCTTTTAAAGGCAAAAAGCAGACCCTTGGGTGCAGTCACCCAGAGGTAACAGCAGACACATGGAAACTATATATGCTATTGCCTGTACTTCTGTGCCCCTGCATCACCCACCCCCAGATCCTGTGCTGATGGTAACCTCCACCTCTGTCTTAATCTCTTCTGCCTTCTCTGCTGGATTTGCAGCCTGTCCACCCCAGGTTAGTGTCATATGCACAAATACACAAACTTTTTACACTACTACCCACTTACTATTTTCACTCCAAAATGCATATATTCTGGGGGGAATCGATTGGGTTCACACATAGTTGCACTCCACATGTAGTTTGCCAAGCATATACATAACTTTGTTGCTCACTTTCTGATTTGTGTTTTTGTTTTTTATAAATGCTTCCACTTGGCACGCACACCACGACTCAGGAGGATACGGTGAATAAAAGGCTTTTTATTTCCCAAATTCCAACTCTTGGAATTGGGAAATAAAAAGCCTTTTATTCACCGTATCCTCCCGAGTCGTGGGGTGCGTGCCAAGTGGAAGCATTTGTTGAAATTTTCTCCCTCAAGCTGCGGGTTCGGGGCAGAGCACCCGGACCAGACTGAAGGAGCTGTGAGTAGCCTGCTATTACACAGCATTTTCTTTGGAGGAAGATTTGGGGAAGCGATAGGTCCGGGGCATTTGCACCCGGGCCCACCTTAATTAAGGGTGAGCACCGTGGGTGAAGGACGGGGAGCCATACCTGCGGCCCGTTTATTAAGAAGGACTGGAGCTTACTAAAAATATATTATAAAGTCATTTTTGTTTTTTATGTCTGAAACAAATGGTTTGTTATTGCAAATAATAGATTTGCAATCACACTCTGCAATAATTTTTGTTTGTTATTTTGGTGGTTATATTCTATTTTTGCTGATTTTATTTGCTTTTTTGTGTCTAAAACTGTTTTGGCCAAAAAAAAAACTATTGAAACTGCTTTACATAAGGCAAAAAAATGTTTTTGATGCAAGTGGTTTTATTGCATTCTTTATTATTTGCATCTGTTCTACATTTTGTGCTATATTTTAGTTTTGGTGCCTCCTATACCTCACATTGTTTTGGTAGAACTATGCATATTGGGCATCAAACTGTTGAATGGAATGTTTTATATTGTTACAATACAAAATATGGATCAGGAAATGTATGGTTTTCTAGGGTGTCTGTACTGTTAGTGGGGTTGTATGACCTATAATATGCATGGAGGGTGCTCATTTTTTAGCATCTAGATTGTCCACCATGGACATTCTTATTCATACTTTCATTTGGGGGTCTGTGGTTGCTCCATAGTTTGGTACATCTATGCATAACTGTTCGGTAGACCCCTGGTTTTCATAATTTAGGATGTTTTACATCGGTTCATTACAATGTGGGAATATGATGGTGTAAAAGGCAAGTTTTGAGACCATTTTTAGAAACGTGTGACCTCAAATAAAAAAAATCATTAGTATACATTGAAAAAAAACACGACAAATTAAACTTTTAAATTGCAAAGTATTTATTACTAAATAACTTTCCGAAACTCCGCTTGTGATAATCTTCAGAAAAGGCAATCGGGCGTTCCATCATGCAGCTCTCTATTTCTCCTCCCTGCCTTCCTTCTAGGAGAAAGCCAGGAAAGAGTATAGAGTGCCTCAAGATGGATCGTCGCCCTGCCGCCTTTCTGAAGAGGAGCAGAAGCAGAGTTTTGTGAAGTTATTCCTTAGTAAAGGCTTTGCTATTTTAAAGTTTAATTCGTCAAAAAAACTTTTTTTTTTTAAATGTTGCGGTTACCAACCAATATGTTAAGTGTGGTGTTTGGTGCTTTGCCATAATAAGAAATATTTACCCATTTTGTATTTGACAAAGTGTACTGTTGGAAAATTAGGTTTTCTGGTGTCCCCTTATTTGCCACTTGTACCATACAGGCGGTATATATATATAATTTTCCCCAGAGGGGGGGGGGAATTCCTTCCTGACTCCAAAATAGCAATTGGACTAGTCCCTTGTACTTTTCCATAACCCTGTATTCCCGCACTTGCTAAAAAGCCACCCAACCCCCTTCTTAAAGCTTTTAGAAATGTAAACCATTAGGCTGGGGACAGACAGGGAGATTCGGGGAGATTCTGTCGCCTGGTGTTTTTAGTAGGCGACAATCTCGCCGAATTTCCTTCTCCCTGTCTGCCGCTAGTATTAATGACAAAGCGCCTGTGCACACACAGCGCGGCGATTTCCGGAATCGCCCGAAGATACTTCGTGAGGAAACTGCTATTAAACGCCAGGTGACAGAATCTTCCCGAATCTCCCTGTCTGTCCCCAGCCTAAGAAGCAAGGATTTTATCAATAGCAGGACAAGCTTACTGCTTTCCAAAGAGGGTATGGGTGCTCATGCCCTAGACCTTCAGCAAAGGGGAGGAGTACACCAAAACCTTGGGTAACGGGAGGCACCACTCCGGAACACCAAAATCTGTCCGTTAGTAGAATGCAGGAGCCGAAATATTTAAATAGAACAAAAAAGTCTTTATTTTACATTATGTATAAAAAATAAAAGCCTGACGCGTTTAGTAATAGGCTAACTTACTTCTAACACATACACAATATTTAAAGGAAAGGAAGCCAGTAGAAGATGTCATAGGTGGAGTTAAAGTGCAACTAAAGTCTAAAATAGAATGTTAGAGATGCTGCAATTTTGTATAATAAATATAAACATGACCTTACTGCACCACAAGCCTAACGAGACAGATTTATGCTTTAAACTTATGCGCACTGGGGCTGTCCTCTTGTAACTGTCATACATCTTTGTAATATCAAGACTATGCACATGCTCAGTGTGGTCTGGGCTTCAGTTGGGAGGTTAAGCTTGGGGATCGTCGTAAATGATGAAAACCGCACAAGTCAAATAATATTTGCCATTGAAGCCAATAAAGCAAGACTAATTAATAATCTGAATATGCAGACTACACTGGGTCTGTGGATACCAATCTCTAACACAGTCACAGTCTTCAATCAAACAAAGCTGCTTGAGTTCTGGGAAGTAAGGTGGGAGGCTCCCCCTTGCAATTTGAAAGTATGATAATTTCCCTGCAGAGCAGTTAGGGACCGTCCTATCCACCATAAACGAAGGGCGAATTTCACTGCATACAATCAGTTTTTTTTATAAAAACAGTAGACATTTTTGTAATTAAAGTATATTGGAGATAAATTTATTTTTCATTAAAGAAAATAATTTTTTTTTTTTTTTGCCTTTACATCCCCTTTAACGTTAATTAACAAATATCAATATATTATTGCCCTTGTTTGTAGTAAACTGTTGAAAATTCAAACAAGTGCTTCAGCATAAATATAAGAATATTGTGTATATATACATAATGTAAGATAATTAATGTTATATAAATACAAATTTTCAAAAATGTGAATATGTATACACAAATACAGATGCAAATTCGGGTTTTTGTTACAGGTATTGGGGGTTTTGTTAGATAAATATGCAAGATCTCTCAGTCATAATTTAAACCTAATGGTTGTCTGGTCCCTAGGTGAAAAATCAAAATTCTGTTCCCTCCACGAATATTTGGTACTATTTTATCAATGCCGATTACATTTAAGTATGACACATTTCTGTTATTGCAATTTGCAAAATGTTTTGCTACAGGAGCTACGCTATTTTCTTTAGTAATATTTTGTATATGTTCCCTGATCCTGTCTTTCAGTTTCCGACCGGTTTGATCTACTTATTGTTTCTGGCATTTATTACGTTAATAATTAAACCACATTTCTCGTATTACAATTGATGTAATATTGTATTTTTTATGTCTTATTTGTAGTGGAGGAAGTAAAATCTATTGTTTTCTTAAAATGTTCAAGTGATGCATCTACTTGCACCACACTTAAAACAACCTTTTGTTTGTAGCAAAGTATTCTGTTATTTAAATCTGATAAGACTGGGTGTTTAATGCCTAGTGTTCTCCTAGAAATATACTTATGTCCTTTTTTAGGATTTGCTTAAATATAGGGTCTGTTTCTAGAATACCTAGATTTATTTATTTGATTAAATTGTGGGCTATATGTTAGTATAAAAGACAGTGTCAGCGCTACGCAACAAGTTGGCGCTATAGAAATACATGTTAATAATTGTATTTATTGTTATTTATTTTTGTTTCCTTTTCTTTGGGTTGTTCATAATCTCTGTATTAATATCTCTATTATCAGTATTGGCACTATATCTTTTAAACAAATCTTTTCTGTTTATTTTAACTACTTTTTCAAGGGCTTTATCTGAAATACCTCTTTTATACCCCAGTAGTGATAATTTATTGGAAATATCCTTACACTTGCCAAGAAAATCATTCTTTTTTTTTTTTTTTTACAGATGTGAGATAAATGCAAAAATGGACTATTATCAGTTATGTTTTGGGTGACATGATGTACTAAGTATCGTGTTAATTGAGTATGGTTTTCTATATAATGTATAGGTATTATCTAACAAAAATTATAGAAAAAGCATTTATTTCATTTGTGAATTTAATTAATTCCTTTATGAATTAAATCACAACTTCAATCTTAAAACAATTCTTGTGTGCCAGACCATATTATTAAAATGTCAATGAAACAGCCACAGTATTGTATATATTGAGAATGTTATCTTGAAAAATGTGCAATTCTTCCCACCATCCTAAAAACAAGTTGGCATAGGATGGTGCAAATTTTGCACCCATGGACGTTCGGTAACATTGTAAATAATATTCGTCATTGAAAATAAATAAGTTGTGTGCGAGTAAAAAGTGAATAGCTTGTAATATGAAAGAACTAAGATTAGTATCATATGTTCTATACTGTTTCAGATGATATTCAATTGCTAGTAAACCCTAGTTGTGTGGGATGCATGAGTACAAAGATACATCACTAGATGCCCAGTCATAGGTTGCACTCCAATGTACTTAAAGGGATACTGACACTAAAAAATGAAATTTAACATATGAATGTACATTAATTGTTACCTATAGGTCATGTTGATCATTTTTTGCTGAAAGGTTTGTTTTTGTATATAACTGCTGAAATTTCTAAGCCTGACTCTCTGACACTCTTACTTTGCCAGACTAACCGTCCCATCTCAGTCTGTTAGTTACAGTTTCTAATGATAACAGATGCCGGGTGCACAAATATGGCAGCCCCCTCATACAGGAACATGGGGAATCAGACAGGTAATGTAAAAGCATCATACAAATACTGTATGGCAAATTTAGAAGTAGCTTTCAAAGCCAGTTATTATAATAGAGGTAAAAAAGAGTTTGACTTCAGGTGTCAGAATCTCTTTAAGGCATTTATAAAATTTCACACAAGTTTAATCCTAGAGAACCAATCCCTGCTATAATAGGACGGCCTACTGGTGGTCTGGATGGTTTGTGTGTTTTTTGAAAATAATGAAAGATGGCTGTTTTTGGATGTTCTACATTACGAAAAATGGCAGTGGTCTATAATGTTACATACCTCACAACATTTTGGAAGTAAAAAAGAGGGACAATTCCACAGGTAGCGCTGCTAATTTTTTGACCATGCCCATTTTTTCGTCACACCCTTTAATTACCATGCTCATTTTACAAAATTTGGCAGGTTATGAAAATTTTACAATATTTCTCCTGTTAAAATTTCTTATTTTCTTATCTCAAAAGTGTTACAAAGTATCTTATTTGCACCTGTTAGCTGTTCTGGGCTCTCTGCCTAAAGCCAATTAAGTCATAAACTTTATTTTTCTGGCTGTTCAGTGCAGAGAAAAGAGGGACTTTCTAGTACAAATGAGGGACTGCAGGTTGAGCTGTCAAAAGAGAGACTGTCCCCAGTGGTGTAATTAGATGTTACTGGGCCCCCCAGCAAATTTATTTTAGGGCCCCCAAAATATCCAGACGTTGTCCTGTTTTACCACTATATATTGAAATTGCTCATTAAGTAGGGCCTAATGGGCCCCCTATTCCTCCTGGGGCCCCCTATTCCTCCTGGGCCCCCCTGCAGCCGCATGGTCTGCTTCCTCTGTAGTTACGCCCCTGACTGTCCCTCCAAAAAAAGGGACAGTTGGGAGGTATGTTATGTTCTAATGCTTTGGATATTAGATTCTCTAATTGTACTCTAAAACTTTCAGTTGGATTTTTATTTAACTTTTTATATGAAGAGGAATCTTGACAATTGTCAATTAGCGTCTATAGTCGTCTTTATTCAAAATGACAATTTGGCCACCTTTGTCAGCTTATCAAATGACTGGTTTGATCTTTGGTTGTTTAAAGCTAGTTTTTTCACTGAATGCTAGTACTTTTATCTGATGAGTAATTAGTACCATTAAGTTTATTATGTAAATTTGTAAGTTCAATTTCTATATATTTCTGAAACATATTAATCTGATTATCTTTGAAATAGACTGGGTAAAAATTAGATTTAGATTTGAACTTATTTTTGACAGAATCAATTCCAACTGTATCTAAATCAGAATTTGTCTCTTTGTATATTTTCTAAATGAATAATTATTTTTAATTCTTTGAAAATAAGAAAACTTGATTGTATAAGTTCAAATTTAGGTTAAATTTTCTGTTCTATAAGTTCCCCCATATATTCATTTCGAAAAAATCTATCAATTGCTGTATCAAACAGGTCAAAGTTCTTTGTAGGACAATAAGACCCTTTTCTATGATGGTTTGCGCTTCTAGAGATGGTTATATCTGAAAGATTTAAAGAATTTTCTTCCTCTCCCTATGTGGATATTTAGATGTTTTTAGTCTTTCATCTTCCTCTCCTGAGTCGCTTGAAAGGAAATTTCTTTTGTTGTTCCATTTTGTCTTTTGTCCATATTCATTTTTTTTTTTGGAGTTAACTAGCAATTGAAAATCATCTGAAAGAGTATAGCACATATGCTACTAATCTTATTTCTTTCATACTGCAAGCTATACACTTTTTACTCGCACACAACTCATTTCTTTTCAAGGACGAATATTTACAATGTTGCAGAACGTTCGTGGGTTCAAAATTCGCACCATGCACATTTTTCAAGATAACATATATTCTCAATATATACAATACTTTGTCATTGACGACATTTTAATTCTATGGTCTGGCACACAAAAATTGTTTAATGAATTCATTTCTGAATAAAATCACAATGACTTCAATCTTAAATTCAAAAATGTTGTCACTACGATTTATAGAAAACCATGCTCCGTTAGCACGATACTTAAAGGGAAAAGATGTTTTTTTTTTTGTTTTTTTTTTAACGCATCAGTTAATAGTGCGGCTCCAGTAGACTTCTGCACTGAAATCCATTTCTCAAAGTGCAAACAGATTTTTTTTTACTCGGTTTTGAAATCTGACATGGGGCTAGCCATTTTGTCAATTTCCCAGCTGCC
>CM044443.1:61461821-61476729 GCA_024363595.1 Xenopus borealis | reverse complement strand
ATTGTTACTTATTCAGTTAGCCAATAAAAGGTATCACCAAACTTTACATTTTTTACAAAGATATGGACTAAATGTATTTTTGTAGCTTTACCCTCTTAATATACAGTTAATATGTTGATTTTTCAGTAGCTTAAGTGACCTCCAGGACAACTTGTATGCACTTTGGGGTCCAGATACATACATGATTCTATACATAATGGGCATTAAACTGTTTTGTGGACCCCTGGCATTCATAAAAAAGTGCCTATCTTAAAACCTAATGATTTGTTGGGGATATGAAGTTGTAAAGTGAAACTTTTGTTTTCTAGAAAAGCTTTGACGTTTAGTAATTAGGAATAGAAAGACTTGTTTACCCATTTTGGATTCAGCAAATAAATGGCATCCTGGTGTAAAGCTACCGTTGCATAAGTTTTTGGATACATAATCTAAAGTATGCTGTATTCTGTTGTAGTACTTTGAGCAAAAAATCTGAGCAGTACATTACTGAATTTTCAAAGAAATCAGTCTCTCTGGGGCAGATTTATCAAGGGTCGTATTTCGAGGGTTAATTAACCCTTGAAGTCGACACTCAAATTAAATACGAATTAAAACCCTTTGAATTTTGAGGGGATGTAACGAAACTGGAATTATTGAACGATTGAATATAAAAAATTAGATCAATAAAATTGTTTGAATCGAACGATTTTACCATTCAATCAAATCAAATATTCGATCAAAAGTACTTGTAAAAAATTTTTTTAAAGGGCCAGTATTTCGACTTTCAAATTTTTGAATTTGGCAAATTAAAATCGATTTTTGGACTATTCGATACTCTAATAAGCAAAAAAAATTGTATTTGCACTTCAAATCAATTCGAACCTTGATAAATCTGCCCCTTTTGAGTCTGAAATTTCCAAAATTACATATCTGGTACTGGCACATCAAAAGCTTTCCAAATCAGCTGGATCTTGTTGCAATATATTTTTCTGGTGGTTAGGGCTCTATATCTTATTCCAGAAATGGAAATACACAAAAACCATTTAACAAGCTTAGGGTCTTAAAAAAAAAAAAAATGTATAGGTTTCTTGGATAAAGGAAAATGAAAGAACACAAAATGTTCAGACAGATGAAATTCCACTGACATTTAAAGGATTAAAAATTATCACTCTCCCTTGACAATGAGGTGCATTGCCCCTTTAAAGCTACACAAGTAGACCTATTTTCTTGAATCTCATAACCGAACGTTTATAAATGCATTTTTCAGCATTTTGAGGTTGTTTCTGGTGGACGAACCTTTAGTTTCACTAACTTTGTTGCTCTATTGAGTGCAGGTATCAAAGAACATCTATGCAAAATGCAATGCCCCTTTTAAAATAGAATAGTGAATAGGCCTGCATGAGTGTTCGCATTAATGTAAATATATATTGTCATATATGGTTTCCCAAAACCAAGAACCGGCACCAAGGTTCCGGTTCACAGCACACGCTTTTGCCCATAACAGCTGCCTTTCACTTCAGGGGGAGCCCTCTGCTTCTCTAATGCCGCCAGTTCTTTAAGTGAAAGAACCAAGGGGAGACTTCCGGTAATACAAACCCAAGCAAACCATGTAGTACGGAATCAGGCCAGGGTCAAACCAATCAGAACGGATCCGGAAGAATGTCACGGGAGGAGGGGTTCATTCTTTCACTTTATAGAGCACTGGTAAAGCCCCTTCTAGAATATGCCATACAGTTCTGTTCTCCATCACTCAAACATGACATTATTGTATTAGAGAGGGTACAGAGAAGGGCTACTAAGCTGGTAAAAGGTATGGAAAATCTTAGCTACGAGGAGAGACTGGCCTAACTGGGGATGTTCACGCTGGAGAAGAGATGCTTAAGGGGTGATATAAACTATGAATAAATATATAAGGGGATCATATAATAATCTCTAATGCTTTATTTAGCTGTAGGTCTTTCTAGCTGGCACAAGGTCACCCATTCTGTTTAGAAGAAAAGAGGTTACGCCTAAATATTGGGAAGGGGTTTGTTACAGTGAGAGCTGCTAAGATGTGGAATTGTCTCCATGAATCAGTGGTACAGGCTGATACATTAGAAAGGTATAAGAAGGGTTTGGATGGTGTTTAGCAAGTGAGGGAATACAGGGTTATGGGAGATAGCTCATAGTGCAAGTTAATCCAGGGACTTGTCCCATATGCCATTTTGGAGTCAGTTTTCCCCCTTGAGGCAAATTGGAGAGGCTTCAGATTGCGTTTTTTTGCCTTACTCTGGATCAACTAGCAGGCAGGTTAAAAAAGTTAAAAGGTTGAACTTGACAGACGTGTCTTTTTTTTTTTCAACCTAACTTACTCTCCCATTTTACCAGTCCATCATTGTTTTTCCTTATTATTTGCCTCCTTCTACCTCTTTCCTGATTTGATATGAGGTCACTGTCCCCAGCAAATGCCCCTAACTTGTTACTTAACCCTCCTTTCAGGTCCTCTCCAGCGGAGTTCATGGCAGCCATCGTCTCCTGAGCGCTCTTTTCTTGGATTAATCTGTGTTTTCATGCACAGTAGGTGGCATTTGCCGGTGCGGACCTACTGTGCATGCAGATTTTTGGACACATGCGCAGTAGCGTCATACCGGCAAATGCCTCTAACTAAGCATGCGCCCAGAAGTCGCAAACTTTCCAATCTTTTTTCCGGAAAGTTCGTCAGTTTCAGGCACATGCACAGTTGGAGGTATTTGCCAGTACGGAGCTACTGCGCCCGAAAATCATGAAGTTTATTTCTTTTTTCTGAAAACCTTGTGACTTTCGGCACATGCCCAGTAGATCCGCACTGGTAAATGCCTCCTAAGTCCGCAAGAAAACACAGATGAATCCCGGAAGAAGATCGCTCGGGAGAAGATGGCTGTTGTGAATTCTTCTTTCATTTTATTGCTATTCTAATTTGATTGTATCTGTACATGCATTCTCTTGTTCATATATAATTCAAACCTTTCCCTGGTTAAGGAAAATTGAACCCTAACAACCATATTGTTTTTGGAATTTTAAACTGGAGAACTTAGAACAAATAGCTAAGTAAATTAAATCAATAAAAATGAAGACTGCAAATTCAGAATATCCTTCTTCATCATGCTCCGTTAATTACGACTAATCATCCTTTAAGAAGTGGAATTTCACAGATACGTCACATGGAACAGGCTGGCACACTGGAAAACTTGATAAATGAATCGGATCTTTTATTTTGAAATTGGCATTTTATATAAAATAGCCTAAGATTAAATCCTGCTATTAACTACCTTTGTGTTTTTGAAAATTTAAAATCTTATAGGGATGTCTAAGCTGCAGAATGGTAGTTTAATCAGAGGCACAAATGGGGCCCGAAGAGCCCAGAGTCTTTATAATTCCCCATATTTTTCATGGGCCTGCAATTACTGAGGGAAAATCAGTAGTTTCATCTTGGTCTCCTATAAGGTGTATAAATTTTAGTGAACTGAATATGTTTTAGATATGGCAAGGCTAACCAGTGTTTATCCTATAGAGCCTTTAAAGTTAATTTTAACACCCTAGTTTTTTAAATTTAATTGCAATATACACTTGTGAATTCTATAAACATATATAAGATGATCAATGTTATTGACTGAAAGGTTTATGTTTTGATTTTGTTTCTGACATCTATTTCTCCTTTGTAGGAAGGGCCAACATTTTTGTACACCCCAACTAGGATGGAGGCCCATTCTGTTCATGCAGATGAGAGATATGCCATTGATGATTCATCATACAAATCCGGCACACTAACTGATGAAAGTCGCTGCAGTGAAATTCCAGTGAGTGTGTAATAAGTCAAGTCATGAAAATGTGATTTTTTTTTAAATTTTTTTTCTTTATAAGAGAAACGGCATAATCAAATTTCCATTGGTCACACATTAGCTATTTTTGTATTTATAATTCCAGAATCCTTATTTGTAATTAATTTTGTGTTTTTTTTTTTTTTTTTTAAATGTTTTTCCAGATGCAAACGGTTGTGGGATACTCTCAAACATTAGATCGACCATACAGGGAGGCTGCTGGAGGTGGAGGAGCTTACACTACAGTACCAAGAAATTACCATTTTCGTGGTCCCGGAGTTGATTCAACAATGCCATTGATTTCCCAGTCTCCACAACCTGGTTATAGCAGCCTGTCCAGGCCAAATCAGCGTTATCGCAGTGTTGATCCTTTCCGAGGCCCTGGATATGGACCCCAACCACAGGTTAGGGGTGGCGGTCTTGGAGGCAGCCAGTCTGATCTACTTTCAGGGAGGATATATGGGTCTGAAGATGCCTATGGATTGGAAGATGATCGTAGGAGCCTGGGAGGATTTATAGATGTGCCTGATTATGCTACTACTGGTAGGAGAGGGGCTAATGGAGGAGACCCTCGCAGAAGGTTAAGGTAAGTCTTGAGATGTGAAGGTTGAGATGTTTGCCGTTTGCTTCTGTTTAAAGGGAACCTGTCATGGGAAAAAAAAATTTTTCAAAGCACATCAGTTAATAGTGCTGCTTCAGAAGAATTCTGCACTGAAATCCATTTCTCAAAAGAGCAAACAGATTTTTTTATATTTCATTTTGAAATCTGACATGGGGCTAGACATTTTGTCAATTTCCCAGCTGCCCCAAGTCATGTGACCTGTGCTCTGATAAACTTCAATCACTCTTTGCTGCTGTACTGCAAGTTGGAGTGATATCACCCCCTCCCTTTCCCCCACCCAGCAGCCTAACAAAAGAACAATGAGAAGGTAACCAGATAACAGCTCCCTAACACAAGATAACAGCTGCCTGGTAGATCTAAGAACAGCACTCAAAAGTAAAACCCGTGTCCCACTGCGTACTATTCAGTTACATTTAAAAGGAAAAACAGCCTGCCAGAAAGCAGTTCCGTCCTTATGTGCTGGCACAAGTCACATGACCAGGGCAGCTGGGAAATTGACAAAATGGCTAGCCCCATGTCCGATTTCAAAACTGAATATAAAAAAATCTGTTTGCTCTTTTGAGAAATGGATTTCAGTGCAGAAGTCTACTGGAGCAGCACTTTTAACTGATGCGTTTTAAAAAAAAAAACATGTTTTCCCATGACAGTTTCCTTTTAATGCTTTTGTATTCTGGCTTTTCTAATGAATACAAACTTTGCACTGTTTGGCTTTTCTTGAAATGCAGACTTATTTTCTCTTTATATTATCTGGATCCACCTACAGTGAAGGAAAGACTTTAAGAACAATAATGTATAGTCGGATAAATAATTTTCTCACGCTTTTTACATTGTTATTTTTCTGGAGATTCTTCAACTTTTTTAATTAAAGGAAAACTATACCCCCCGAACAATGTAGGTCTCTATAAACAGATATTGCATAAAACAACTCGTATGTAAAACCCTGCTTCATGTAAATAAACCATTTTCATAATAATACACTTTTTTAGTAGCATGTGCCATTGGGTAATCATAAATAGAAAATAGCCATTTTAAAAAATAAGGACAGCCTCCTGGGATCCTAGGATCCAACGGTGCACACAAACATACCAAACAAACTATAAAGTTAGGTCACATGAGCCAATTAACAGACAGAGTTCTGTCTTTTGCTTCAAAACTTCTTCCCTTTACAGTTAGTGTTTAAATATTTCTGGTCAGGTGATCTCTGAGGCAGCACACAGACCATCATGAAATGGTGGATCAAGGCAAGAGACATAAAAGGGCAATACTTACTTAAATATATATACCAGGTAGGTAAGATTCTTTAATATGTCACTTGATTTGATATAAACTATCTGTTGCTCAAAAATTAATTTTTGGGGTATAGTTTTCCTTTAATAAATTGAACTATAAGCATATTTCCATAAGCATATTTCCGCTATTTCCAAACCTTTGATGTCTAGATGGTTCCGGATATGTGCTGCCAGTGGTTCTATGCTTATAGCATATAAGCAGGGCTGTTGGAGTACTATAAATTGCTTTGCCTCTAAAAAAGGGCTCTGGAAACCGATATGATGTAAGATTGAGAATAAGAAATGCCAGCTCAGGTGGTCAAAAGCCTTCTAGGCATCTAGGCTTAATTGATTTACCTAGTCGTTTTACTGCTTCGATTAAGGTGATGGCACGCTTGGCATTGTCTCCTGCCTGTCTACCTGTAATAAATCCCACTTGATCTGGATGGATTGAGGGAGTGGGTGGCTAACCTGTTTCTCTAAAATATTAGTAAATATTTTTAAGTCTGAGTTCAGTAGGGCAATTGGTCTATAGCTACTACATATGCACGGATCTTTTCCCTCCTTGGGTATTCGAGTCAAATAAGATGCAAGCATAGTGGTTGGGATTGGAGTCCCTTTTAAAAATCCGTTAAAAAGGGTTACTAAATGTAGCATGAAAATATCTTGATAACTTTTGTAGTATATGTATGGAAACCCATCTGGACCTGGGGTTTTGCCACTGGGTAATACTTTCAGTGTATCCAAGATTTCTTCTGCTGTGATGACTGCATTTAATGGTTCCATAACTGTAGGACTGAGCTTAGGTATGTTAGCTTTACTTAGAAGTTCTTGGGAAAAGCTGCAATGTCGGGTGTGCTTTGTTTGGTGTGTTACCATGCAAATTATAAAGGTCCATATAATACTGATTGAAATGATCGGCTATATGGGTATGAGGTCCTCAGGTTGATCTTATTTTTATAATGGCCGATTGTGTTTTACGGTCTTGTAACTTATTAGCTATTAGGGTTAAAGGTTTATCCTGGAAGAAACTTAGTGGCTGGCAAGGCATTCCAAGCAACAATGCGTGGGGAAACAGTCTCGATTAAAACAACATCCCTATTAATTCCATCTAAAATACATCCAAAGTAAGCAGGCAGGAGAACCAAGCTTGACGCATTTTGTGACTCAAAGGTCACTTCATCAGAAGCTAGTGCGCCCCCTGTAGATGCCACAGAGATAAAACCTTAACTAATAAAATATGCAAATTCCAAATAAGATACAAGAGTCACATTTTGTACACGTCAAAAATGATATAAATATAGATATAAATATAAGCATAAATGCATAAATATCTCAATGTCTCTATCTCAAAATAAATGTATCATCATTTTTCAAAACACCTCAAAGGAGACATAAATAAATATATGGATGCATATATAAATATCACTCATACAATGTAGGGAAAACAGTAGTTACGCAGAATTAAAAATAGAAAAAAGGTGAAAAAAGATAAAGAAAAAAACTCAAAAATTAAGTATTGATTAAGGGAAAACGAATTTGAAAGGAAACAGATGTTGAAAAAATTATATATAGTATAAGTCACATTGAATTAAAGTAATGGTCCAATTCATCCAAATGTATATACAAAATCAATTCATTCAAAGTTAATTAATTTATTCATTCGAAATTGATTGCATTGAATAAATAAGTAGATAAATAAGTGGACCAGTCACTCGATGGATTAATTCCGGAATACATCTCTAAATTCATATACTGCTACCGAAAAAGCATGTTAATTAGTTAACCAATGAAACAGCTCAACTCCCATTCTCTATTCAGCCCATGTGGAACTATGGTGTTCAGAGTGTATATCCAATATGCCTCCCTTCTTGAAAGGGAGACTTCGAGGTCTCCTTTCCTAATGTCAGGGGTTAGTCTATCAATGACTTGGAAAGATATACATAGTGCACCAGCGTGGCTATCTAAAAGGTGCCTTGCCACAGCTGAACTGGTATCGTGTCTGGAAACACAGTTTAGATGTTCAGAGATGCTTTTTCTGACCGGCCTACTAGTTTTGCCTACATATTTGAGGCCACATCTACACGTGATCAGATATATAACCCATCGGGTGCCGCAATTGGCATAAAAATTGATGTGTATTCTTGAATCTTTGTTATCAGAGAAGATCTTAGAGGGGGCTAAATATTTACAAGAGCCACATCGTGACACCCCACATTTGAAGCAACCCTTGGTCGATAACCAGTGGGAAGATCGCTTGGGCTTAGATTCCATGTATAGACTCGGAGATAGTCTTGAGCCCAAGCTCCGTTCTTATAAGCAAATAGTGGTTTGGAAGGTAAAATATTCCTTAAGTGGGGATCCTCAGCCAGAATCTTCCAGTGTTTACATATAGTGCGCTTGATGAGGGAACTGTCTCTCGAAAAGGTGGTCACTATGCGAGGGAATTCAATATTAGATGTCTTATAATGTTTCCTAAACCGGCCACGTTTTTTTCTATAATTGTTGTGATGTGTGGCATTAAGTAAATGATCGCGTGAAGTACCAACTGCCCTATCATAGGCCGACTTTATATCAAAGATTGTGTAGCCCCGCTCAACAAAACGGTCCCACAAAGACATAGCTTGGATATTAAAAGACTCCCAGGTAGTACATAGCCTGCGCAGTCTCAAAAACTGACTAATAGGAACACTATGTAAAGTGCGTAGTGGTCTCTGGGGGCCTGGAACCGAACCGGAGAATACAGGGCAACAGACGCTACTAGCTCTGGATTCAGACACCATTCAATCCAATGATACCTGTAACGTGATTAACTTGTCCAGCCATACATTATCTGAAGATGAATTGAATGTACTGTCATGGTTTGAACTTTGTCCCTAGTAGTGGTATGCGGGCTTTTGATGTGGTTTTGGAGGTTAACACATTTATACGTAAGCTTACTCTAATGAGACACTTCAATAGGGGTAATCCTGACAGTCCCAGTGGATCTTTAAATGGGGATTCTGATGATTTGGCCCCGTTATCTGATAAACACCCTAATGGGGACGCTAATCCACATTTTTCATCCTGCAATACCCCCTCAGTAACTTTTTCTTTTGATGATTTTTGTATGATTAATACTTTACAAGATTTAATGTTGGAAACGGATGATAAGGAACACACATCACGTACAGTGACATACACAATTGGGTGAAAAATGTACTTTCTATCCCATACAGAGTAAAGGTGTATATATAGACATGTTTCACAAGTTGGTAACGAATGATCTGTCTAACAAAAATTAGTAAACGGAAATCGCATGCCATTCTGAGCCTACAGTCCAATAAGGACATTGTCATCAAAAATGCCGACAAAGGTGGCTCCATGGTTGTTTTAGACACTGATTACTACAGAATGGAGGCTGAGAGACAGTTAAGACACTGAGATGTATTTGACCCTAGAACAGGATCCAACTGAGACGTTCCAGAGCTCTTTACTAAACTTATTACATTGGGCCAAGAATGAGTCGATTTTGTCTGATCAGGAATTTCATTATATGTATTGCACTAATCCGCGCATTCCAATATTTCATTGGTTACCCAAGGTTCACAAAAGTGTTGAATGTTCAGGGCCGCCCAATTGTATCAGGGATTGGTTCCTTAAATGAACATCTATCTGAGTATCTGGATGATCTTTTATTACCAATTGTTTTAGAACTCCCCAGTTACCTAAGAGACAGCACCAATTGTATAAATAAGATTCAAACCATACCGTGTAAATCATCCTACACCTGCGTTACTTTAGTTAGTTCCCATACTCCTCCATCACCCATGATCGGGGTATGCTGGCCGTTAAGTTTTGGTTACAACATTCCAATTTATACCAAGACATTCAAAATGAGTTTTTGTTACAGTCCCTCGAATTTTTATTACATACTAATTATTTCATGTTCAACGGTTCGTTTTTTCTCCAAAAGAGAGGGGCGGCAATGGGGGCGTGATTTGCTCCCTCTTATGCGAACCTCTTTATGGGGTTATGGGAAAGGATTTTTATTTATGGAGACACAAATCCGTTTAGGTCACACATAGTGTGCTATTACCGTTATATTGACGATCTGATTTTGATTTGAAATGGTGATCTGGCCTCTATCGAATCCTTTAATACCTAAATGGGTCAAATTGGGGCATCTCTCTCACTAGGGATGTTAACCCACATACTATTTCATTCTTGGACATTAATTTCAGAGTGGACAATGAATCTATCATCACAGATCTGTACCGTAAACCCATCACTAGGAACACTTTACTTCATGCTAAAAGTTGTCACCCAGTAAGCACTTTACGTAGTGTTCCTATTAGTCCGTTTTTGAGACTGCGCAGGCTATGTACTACCTGGGAGTCTTTTAATGTCCAAGCTATGTCTTTGTGGGACCGTTTTGTTGAGCGGGGCTACACAATCTTTGATATAAAGTCGGCCTATGATAGGGCAGTTGGTACTTCACGCGATCATTTACTTAATGCCACACATCACAACAATTATAGAAAAAAACGTGGCAGGTTTAGGAAACATTATAAGACATCTAATATTGAATTCCCCACTGAGGATCCCCACTTAAGGAATATTTTACCTTCCAAACCACTATTTGCTTATAAGAAAGGACGGAGCTTGGGCTCAAGACTATCTCCGAGTCTATACATGGAATCTAAGCCCAAGCGACCTACCCATTGGTTATCGACCAAGGGTTGCTTCCAATGTGGGGTGTCACGATGTGGCTCTTGTAAATATTTAGCCCCCTCTAAGATCTTCTCTCATTACAAAGATTCAATAATACACAACATCAATTTTTATGCCAATTGAGGCACCCGATGGGTTATATATCTGATCACGTGTAGATGTATATCTTTCCAAGTCATTGATAGACTAACCTTGACATTAGGAAAGGAGGCCTCGAAGTCTCCCTTTCAAGAAGGGAGGCATATTGGATATACACTCTGAACACCATAGTTCCACATGGGCTGAATAGAGAATGGGAGTTGAGCTGTTTCATTGGTTAACTAATTAACATGCTTTTTCGGTAGCAGTAAATGAATTTAGAGGTGTATTCAGGAATTAATCCATCGAGTGACTGGTCCACTTATTTATTTACTTATTTATTCAATGCAATCAATTTCGAATGAATTAATTGATTAACTTTGAATGAATTGATTTTGTATATACATTTGGATGACTTGGACCATTACTTTAATTCAATGTGACTTATACTATATATAATTTTTTCAACATCTGTTTCCTTTCAAATTTGTTTTCTCTTAATACTTAATTTTTGAGTTTTTTCACCTTTTTTCACTTTTTTCTATTTTTAATTCTGCGTAACTGTTTTCCCTACATGTATGAGTGATATTTATATATGCATCTATATATATTTATGTCTCCTTTGAGGTGTTTTGAAAAATGATGATACATTTATTTTGAGATATTGAGACATTGAGATATGTATGCATTTATGCTTATATTTATATCCTTTTTGACGTGTACAAAATGTGACTCTTGTATCTTATTTGGAATTTGCATATTTTATTAGTAAGGTTTTATCTCTGTGGCATCTACAAGGGGGCGCACTAGCTTCTGATGAAGTGACCTTTGAGTCACAAAATGCGTCAAGCTTGGTTCTCCTGCCTGCTTACTTTGGATGTATTTTAGATGGAATTAATAAAGATGTTGTTTTAATCGAGACTGTTTCCCCACGCATTGTTCCTTGGAATGCCTTGCCAGCCACTAAGTTTCTTCCGTATAGAATTCAACCGCAGCCAGAGCGGAGCTGGACGGCGCTCCTACTGAACATTTTCAGTGAGTTTCCACGTGGCCCAGCAACGGCGTTCTCCATTATACCGCTACTATTAAAGGTTTATCCCCTTGTTCATAGTAGGTTTGCAGAGTCCATTTGATGAACCTTTCTACCTCTCTAAGTCTAAAGTTTTTGAGAGCTTGTCTGGCCTATGTTAGTTCCTGTAGGGCCTTAGGGGTGTTGGTTGGCACTGCGTCCAACTAACTTTTGTAGTCCGTTCTAAAGTGGATAGGTATCCTTTCTTTCTAGCTGAGGCTAATGATATGAGAGTTCCTCTTATGGTAGCTTTATGGGCCTCCCAAAGGACTGAAGCTGTTGGGCTATTGTTCTCAAAATATTCCTTAAAGGAACACTAGCATAATTTTTTTTTTTTAATGAAAATAAACGAAAACAGAGATAAATCTTTAAAGTCAGTAATTTTTTAATAAGAAATTACTTACTGATTCTCTGCATGTGCAGCGCTCGATTTCTCATCCATGCCTTCTATATTGAGAAATTGAGAGCTGCAAGTTGGATCTTCACCACATTGCCATCTCAGAAGAGGAGCGCATGCAGAGAATCGGTAAATCATTTCTTATTTAAAAACTTACGATTTTAAAGATTTATCTCTGTTTTAGTTTAATTTCTTTAAAAAAAAAAAAAGTTAGTGTTCTTTTAAATGCTTTCCTAATTTTAGCTCGGGTTTGTAAATCCGTTATTAGCGTTTTTCATCCGCCAATGTGGGGACTTACTTGGTAGTGGTCCTAATGCTATGTCCATTATGATTGGTACGTGGTCTGACCATGTAATGGGAAGTATTTTAGTTATGAAATCTAGGTTAAGGCATGTATGTGAAAAGAAAAAATTATCTAGTCTGATATGCTTGATGTGGGTTAGAGTAAAATGTGAATTACCAAGCATCCTGTAGGATATGCTGCCTCATTGATTGTCTAAATTCTCTGGAGAGAGAGTGAGGCTTTATCTGGTGATGGGTGGGATCTGTCCTTATCTTGTGAGAAGGCAATGTTGAAATCTCCTCCCAAGATTGTATTTTGTGATACAAGATCTTGCTGTTTTTCCAGGATCTGTTTCAAAAATGTTAGCTGATTTTTGTTCAGGGCATATACATTAAATAGTGAAAGAGGAACCTTTGATTGCTATATAGTGTCCCTTGGGGTCCACATAAGTTTCTAATATCTGTAAAGGGCAATTCTTGTGTATTAGAATTGCTATGCTTGCCCTTTTATGTGGTCCCGGAACATATATTGTCTTGGTATAATTTTCGAGGAAAGGTGGTATGCTTTATTTTGGGGAAATGCGTTTCCTTTATAAACCCAATGTCAACCTCATTGTTTTTCAATTCCTTAAAAAGACCTCTTTGGCTATTGTATTTAAACCTTTTGCATTAATCGATAACCATTTAACCATTTGATTAACATATAAAGAATGCTACGTTCGCTAAATACATCTCATGCCGAGCATATGAGTTGGCTTTGAAGCCAAGTTTCTTAATTTTACCCAGCACTTCTCAATACTACTCGAAACCCTTGTAAGATAAAAATATGACATTGATTAACCAGACCATAAACACAAACCATAACGAACAGTGAGCAGCATTTGTTTTTTAGGTGGGTCAGTGATCCCATTTAAAAAGAAGCCAAATAATTAAAAAAAAAAAAAAAAAAAAAAAAAAAAAAAAAACTTCATTTTTTTTTTTTTTAATTAAGACCAATTGAAAACTTGTTTAGAGTAGGCAATTTTAGAATATACTAAAAGTTAACTTAAAGGTGAACCACTCCTTTAAAAGCAGCTGTTAATTGATACAATAATTGCTAATATTCCATAGGTGCTGCTAAGAAATGTATCAACAAATGTAGCAAATTTTAACAGTTCAGAATCTGCACCTGGGTTACTGAGCTGCCAGACTGAAACACCAGAGGCAAGAATACTAACCTTTAAACTTCACTTTTGGAAAAGCCCCAAGAATATATTAAAAGCTATTTTAAAAAGTCTTTATTAGTTTCAATATCTCATATGTTGTCTTTTTGTACCATTTACAATGAAAAATATGGTTTAGATGGCTAAATTTGCCTCCTTCCTTATCCATATGGACCAAACCGGCTTTATGCCTGCAAAATCCACCACCACTAACCTGAGAGAGGTAATTACACACCTCCAAACTGAGCATACTAACTCTGGCTCTAGGATTAACTGTTCACTGCCAGCTGATTTTGTCACTTTAAGGGTCTTTCCTGGGGGGTCTAGTTTATCCAGGAAAACAATTATACATTTTTTTTTTTTTTTTTTAGACAACCCGTGCTTTCAAAATTTGCTAGAATTTTAGGGTAATTCCATTTCTGTAAAAAAAAAAAAAAGATATAGTAATAAAATGAAAAAATTAATCCTGTTTCACATAGTACAATCACATATATCAGAAACATAATTTATTTTATGTATTGGAACACAGCAGATTTGGAACTTTTTTATGTCTCCTGAAGTGCCATGGTTTTATAGAATTTATCACTTGTATAGATCAAAATGTCTAAGCATTACACTACCAAATTTCCAAAGCACTGATCCACAAAACCTCATACTTCGGATTTCAAGGCCAAACATTCCACGACCAGTAGGTTTACCCTAGAAAACTACCCATTATTAGAAAGAACAGATCCTGGCGAATCAAAAATGGGTAAATATATCAATGTAGGCCAAACTACAAGTAGCAATTATATCCTAAATTTATAATTCTTTATAGAAATTAGCAATTTTTTTTTTTAAAAGTCTTCATTAGGTACCAATTTATAACCCCCTAAATATGATTGCCAGGAGTCCACTGAACAGTTTGATGCCCAATATGCATTGGTTTACCTAAGTATGTGGCATATAGGGGCCCTAAAATGTAGACACCCCATGTGAGCTATCAGTTCTGTAATTCCAGGTACTACAAAATCAACACATTTACATAATTTAGAGAAAACCATATATTTTCAGAAAGTACACATTCCCCTGAATCCAAATACATAGTTTTGGGGGTGCAAAGTTAGAAAAAAAGTAAGTTCACCACAGAAAACCATATATATTCGGAAAGTACACATTCCCACGAATTCAAATTTGGTATGCATGTCTTTCTACTCCAAATCACCAAGCCTCTAACCTTTCCTAAATTTGGGGATTTTGGTGACATTTCCAAAAATCACCTCAAAACTTCCAGCCTGCAGCATCCTATTTCCCACATATTATTCGCTATAAAGATAAATCACCCCAAATATGAAAGACTGGGACCATCTGAACAATTCTATGCCCCATATGTACAGGTATATGGCATATTGGGGCCCAAAAATCAAGATCTGTCATTTCAGGTACTGCAAAATTAACACATTTGCACAGTTTTGGGGGGGGGGGG
>CM044443.1:61445169-61458844 GCA_024363595.1 Xenopus borealis | reverse complement strand
TTTTTTTTTTTTTTTTATTTAAATGTGGCTCACGAGCAAAAAAGGTTGAGGACCCCTGCCTTATGTGTGCAAAAGCTGCTGATGCAGAGGGTTTTGCTGTAAAATTGCAGAACTTATTAGATACGTTCTTGGCACTTTGAGCATTTGCCTGCCAGCACGTGCTTGGCAGGCAAAGCATTTATATGTCACTGGATGCCAACAAGGCATTTGACTCGGTGGAGTGGCAATATCTATGGGCAGTGATGAAGAGGTTTGGCTTTGGCCCATGGTTCCTCAAATGGGTGCAATTGTTATATCTTAAGCCCACTGCATGCATTAAAGTCCATTGAATTCTATCCTCCCCCTTTCCTTTCGCCTGGGGTACCAGGCAAGGCTGCCCATCATCCCCACTGCTGTTTGCAGTGGCTATTTAACCCCTGGCCACTTACCTCCAACAGTTGCGCTCATAACTTTATATGCCGTGGCAGAATGTATGATTTCTTAACCATTTTTCAGAGAATATGAATAAAACAAAAACTTTTTTCATTCATGATTAGTGATTGTCTGAAGCCAAACTGTGTTTACTCTTTTTAAATCATAATCACTACATAAACTACCCAAATGACCCTGATCAAAACTACCTACCCCAGTTTTTAATACTGTGTATTGCCCCTTTTAACCTCAACGACAGCTTGAAGTCTTTTGTGGTAGCTGTGGATGAGGCTCTTTATCTTCTCAGACAGTAAAGCTGCCCATTCTTGGCAAAAAGCCTCCAGTTCCTGTAAATTCTTAGGCTGTCTTTCATGAACTGCACGTTTGTGGTCTCCCCATATTGGATCAATGATATTGAGGTCAGGAGACTGAGATGACCACTCCAGAACCATCACTTTATTTTGTTGTAGCCAATGACAGGTCAACTTGGCCTTGTGTTTTTGATCATTGTCATGTTGGAATGTCCAAGTACGTCCTTCTTCTTCTGGGCTGATGAGTGCAAATTTTCCTCCAGTATTTTTTGATAACTTTCTGCATTAATTTTGCCATCAATTCTGACCACATTTCCTGTGCCTTTGAAGCTTGCACATCCCCAAAACATCAGTTATCCACCACCGTGTTTCCCAGTAGGAATGGTGTACCTTTCATCATAGGCCTTGTTGACTCCTCTCCAAATATAACGTTTATGGATGTGGCCAAAAAGTTCAATTTTAGTCTCATCACTCCAAGTGACTTTGTGCCAGAAGGTTTGAGGCTTTTTGGCAGATTGTAAGCGGAATACTTTGTGGCATTTGCGTACTAATGACTTTCTTCTGGCAATTTGACCATGCAGCCCATCTTTCTTCAAGTGCCTCCTTATTGTGCATCTTGAAACAGCCACATCACATTTTTTCAGAGCCCTGTATTTCACCTGAAGTTATTTGTGGGGTTTTCCTTGCATCCCAAACAATTTTTGTGGCAGTTGTGGCTGAAATTTTTGTTTTACTTGGTTTGGTTTCAACAGAACCCCTACTTTTCCACTTATTTATTAGCATTTGAATACCGCTACATGCTCAATTCCTTTGATATTTTCTTATATCCCTTTCATGTTTTATAGCGTTAAACTACTTTTTCCCACAGATCCTTTGACAATTCTTTTGTATTCCCCATGACTTAGAAACCAAAAAACATCAGTGCAGCAATGGATGAAAGATGCAAGGGTCTGTCAGGAATCCCGAAAATCACAAACCTTTTGTAAACACCCACTAATTACAAGCAAACAGATCACAGGTGAAGATGGTTACCTTTAATAACCATTCTAACCCTTTTGTGTCAGGTTGTGGGCATGTTATCAGTCTAAATCACCTTGGTGTGTAAACGGTAGTTTGTGTTATGATTTAAAAAAGAGTAAACACATTTGTTTGACAATACATGGCTTCAGACAGCCATTAACCGTGAAAGAAAGAAAAGTTTTTGTGTTATCATTCATATTCTCTGAAAAATGGTTAAGAAATCATAAATTCTCCTAGTGTATGTAAATTTATGAGCACAACTGTATAAATTAAATAATCCCAAGCGTATGCAAGCATATTGTATAAGGTGGCAACTGCCATTTCCATAGGTGGTTATACTCCCACCACAAGAAGGGAAATACTAATATAGAGAGAAAGAGCCTCTAACAGTATACATCCGTATGTCATTTTTATCTGGGTTTGTGATTCTCTGGACTTTTAACTGACCGTTTTGTGTGCTGTAATGTATGGCAGTTTGACTGTACACAGAGTTCACCTGCATTACTTTTGTTCTATAAATAATTTGCTTGTGCCAGGGAATGTGTGCACACACCTACTCACACACTTAATGCATAAAGAACTAATGACTTTTCAAGAAATTCCTGTATAGATCTGGTTCCAATTAATTTTTTCTTAGTCCTCTCTGCTGTACTCTATTACGGCCTTTTTTCATTCCCTTCATTAATGCTTCTTTGCCTGTAACTTTCTAAAAAACATTTAAAAAATGGATTGTGTTGTAACCCACTGTGCTGATGGCGCCAATGTCAAAATTGAATTTAGCGACCTGAAGTAGTCCAACACACAGGTCCTAACCATTGTACTTTTATTTTGTGTCCTCTGTGTCCTTTTTAGTTAGTTTTTTTTTTTTTTTAACAATATTTAGTAAGTTTAGTGAAGTAAAATTATACGTTTTAATGTATACAATCTTAAGAATGATTGCTTTCATTTCAAAAGAAACTTTGGAATGTCCCACATGTAGAAGTGGCTGATTATATTGAAATTTGAGTTGGCCATATATCATCTGTGTGTTTTACTTACCATGTTGTTGATAGTACAATCCTCATTCTGGCAGTCTTTCTATAACGAAAGCATAAGAGAAACTCATTAATGATACTTCATATATGCAGGTTCTGTGTAATAATGCACAATATTTCATACAGAGATTGTGTTGGGGATATATTCATTATAATGCTCTCTAAAATCAGAATTTCTTTTTTCAGGAGTTATGAAGATCCACTCTCTGATCATTTTGGGTCAATTCCAACTTCAGGTAGCCTCTCTAGTCTTGGACCTGCTCCATTGACTTTGGCACCTAACAGTGTTCCTTGGAGACATCCAGAACTTCCAGAGGTTTTGGCAATGCTTAGCTATACTCTAGATGCTGTGAGGTTAAATGCAGCTGCCTATTTGCAACATCTCTCCTACCGGAATGAAGATGTTAAAAGAGAGGTGTGTTTGTGTGCGCTTTTGCTTATAGAGTATAAATCATTCAGAAATGTGTTGTAATTAATATATAAGAGAGAGAGAAAGGGAGAATTATAGCCAAACTCTCTAAACAATGTTCAAAAAATGTTGTTGTCCAGGTTTAACATAAAACATAAAGCCCCATACAACTGCCTGACCAAACACTTTCACAGATCTTCCAAAACCTTGTCAGCTTGTGGCATGCCCATTGACTTCTCTTCTGATGGTGGCTGGGGAAAACAGGCATCCACTGGACTTTTTTGTAAAAGCAAGTGTCCCCCTTATAAAATAGATCCCTATAGATAACAACGCAGTTAATTTTAGAAATGTCAATATCCACTGACAGCTAAAACATGCATTCACATTTTTTCAGCACGAGAAAAGCAAATTATGCTAAAATACATTTTTGCATATTTTATTATTACACCTTTGTTTTGATTATTTAAATTTATTAGAAAGCATTGTTTTTGTTTCAAACTTCCAGCCTCCCTTGTTATTAGTAGAGTTAAGGTGGCCATATGTGTGCAGATTTAAGATGCCAAGTCAGCCTAATCAGCCACTAGCTCATTTGCTCATGTATGGGGCTCTATGATGGGACTGACAATCAACCAAATGTGAGGTTTAAAAATCCTGTTGGAGTGAAGACCACTTTGACTGACTTATTTGGTCCTCTCCCAACTACTTGCTAGCTTCATTTGGCTTCTAAAGGTGGGCATGTTGTAAGAAAGAGTCCCTTGTTTGACGACCTTGCCAAACCAGCTGATTTTTACATTTATTGTCGGCTTACAGGGACAAAAAATGAAAGCGCTATAAAGGAAAGACTAATGTACCATTGCTCTGCTCCAGTAAAATTGGAAAACTGCTGTGTATTTTTTTGATGTTACTGTTCCTTTACATTAACTAGTACTAAAGGACTGTCTAGCCCTTATTGTTTAACTAGTTTTAAAAATAGCATAAAATGTTCTTGTATTTTTTGCCTTATGCGGTTTGCCAGAAGGAAAACACAAATAGGATGGGAATACAAGGAAGTAGATTTCACCCAAGAATAAAAAGTGCCAGTTACTTTTTTAGAGCAAGAAAATAACAAAATTTTGCATGTTTTTTAATTTAAAAGTAAATACTTTGCGTTCTTTTTGCAGTGTCTTTTTAATTATGACTTTGTGACATTCCCATGGTGAAATTATGAATTTCAGGTGTGCCGCTTGCGTGGGATACCACCCCTGATCAGCCTTTTGGAGGATCCAAGAGCCCCTATAAGACTTGCAGCATGTGGTGCCCTCAAGAATCTATCTTATGGGCCTGCAAGGGAAAACAAGATGGCTGTGAAAAACTGTGATGGTGTGCCCGCTTTGGGAAGACTACTGCGCAGAAGAGGGGAGGGAAACGAAGGAAGAGAGCTGGCAGAATGTGTAACTGGTAAGCAAAAGGGTTACCAGGGAGGGCTCAGATTGGATTAGTTTCAGTAATAAAGTACTGAAAATAAGTGCAGCAAATGTTTGTGTTCTTTAGAGTACTGGTACATTTAAATCTGCGCTATCTTGGCAGGCAAATCTCTCCAAAATCTGTCACATCTATCAATTTCAGAACACTTTACACATCCATTCATGCAACTCTCACAAGTAACATCTGTTTCTAGGAGGACATCCCACACCAGTTGAAGCTAGAGTCCTGCAGCGGGTCGGGTACCCGCGGGTTACCCGCAAAATCCCGCGGTACCCTGCGGGTTGCTCGTAGAATTTCTGGGTGCGGGTATAGAAGCGGGCCGGTGGTTCTGCAGGTTGGCGGGTTGAGGGTCGGGTCGCGGATCCTCGCTATAGAATGCTTTAAAATTGCTTATATTAGATCTACCATGACCTGGATGAATGAAAATCTTCATAGTCACCTCTCCAAAAGTCTTTCCCACCTGAAATAATGATTATGGGGATTTACAATACCAGGAGACATGAAGGGGGGGCTATTATGTAGCTATTATGTAATTGATGCGAAAACATTGATTTTCTTTGTCCTTAAACACTCTGAAGAGGAACAAAGCACTCTAGCCGCAAAATGGTTAAAGGGAACCTGTCATGGGAAAAAAAAAATTTCAAAACACATCAGTTAATAGTGCTGCTTCAGAATAATGCTGCACTGAAATCCATTTCTCAAAAGAGCAAACAGATTTTTTAATATTTCATTTTGAAATATGACATGGGGCTAGACATTTTGTCAATTTCCCAGCTGCCCCAAGTCATGTGACCTGTGCTCTGATAAACTTCAATCACTCTTTACTGCTGTACTGCAAGTTGGAGTGATATCACCCCCTCCCTTTCCCCCACCCAGCAGCCTAACAATGAGAAGGTAACCAGATAACAGCTCCCTAACACAAGATAAAAGCTGCCTGGTATATCTAAGAACAGCACTCAATAGTAAAACCCATGTCCCACTGTGTACTATTCAGTTACAGTTAAAAGGAAAAACAGCCTGCCAGAAAGCAGTTCCCTCCTAATGTGCTGGCACAAGTCACATGACCGGGGCAGCTGGGAAATTGACAAAATGGCTAGCCCCATGTCAGATTTCAAAACTGAATATAAAAAAATCTGTTTGCTCTTTTGAGAAATGGATTTCAGTGCAGAAGTCTACTGGAGCAGCACTTTTAACTGATGCGTTTTATAAAAAAAACATGTTTTCCCATGACAGTTTCCCTTTAGCTTACTTGGAAATGTAGACTGTTTTCCACTAAGCCATTTTTATATTCTAGTCTTACATTTTTTGAGCATTTCCCGGGAGCTACCTTTAGTTTACCTAGGAAAACTATACAAGTTTGGGATCTGTTATACAAAAATGCTCTGGACCTTGTGTTTTTTCTTTCTGTAATTTGGGTCTTCATACCTAAAGTCTGCTAGAAAATTACAAACATTCATTAAACCCAACAGACTGGTTTTGCTTCCAATATGGATTAATTATATCTTAGTTTAGATCAGAGCCGGACTGGGACCAAAAAGCAGCCTGGGCAAAGAAAAAAAAAAAACAGCCCACATGTAAACATTCACAGATACACGCACACAGTCAGATACTCTAGCCTAGCCCAGCCCCCACAATAAACATAATCGCAGCCCAGAAGAGACTGCAGTTTAAATTCATAAAACAGATGCGTCCCCTTTAAACAGTAAATGGAGCAGCCCTTTGGGCATTTTCCCGCACAGACAGATTCGCAGCCTAGGCCTGGTTTAGATCAAGAGCATGGTACTGTTTAATTGTTACAGGAAAATTAAGATACCTTAATACCTTACGTCTGCTAGAAAGATAATATACCTTCATACCTAGGAAAACTATACAAATTTGGGATCTGTTATCCAGAATGCTGTAGACCTTGTTTTCTTTCTGTAATTTCTTCATACCTACTACTAGAAAATCCCATACAAAACCCATTAGGCTGGTTTTGCTTCCAATAAGAATTCATTATATCTTACTTGGATGAGGTATAAGGTACTTTTTTTACTATTAAAGAGAAAAAGAAAATCATTTTTTTTTTTATTGGATAAAATGCAGTCTATGGGAAATTGCCTTTCTGTAATTTGGAGCTTTCTGGATTATGGATCCCATACCTGTACCAAACTATTGAATTTATCTATGTAACCTGTGCCTTTCCTCCTTTTTTAGATTTAATGGTTGCCCCCCATTGCTACTTTTTTCAGGATTGAGCCATGTAAAGACCCCAACATAAAGTACATGCATATATTTATGGTTGGCCCTCTGGCTGCTGCTATATACCCTTCCTACTTTTAGGTGTAGTTAAATTGTTTTAGAGCAGGGGTGTCCAACCTTTTGGCTCCCTGGGCCACATCGGAAAAAGAAAAATTGTCTGGGGCCGCACATTAAATACACAAGCACTTTTGATTTGTTAAAGTAAAGAAAATGCACAGAAAAGAACTACAATACCAGTTGGATAACCAGATAGAGCTATACATTGGAATATAGGAAACCTGGATATTAAATACATATTAGATTATTATTATTATTACTACTAACTGGGTAATGGGCAGAGTCCTGCCTACTCCTATATCCTTTGCAACATGAAGTTTCCTTGGGAACCAAGGGTTTCAAGCTGGGCTGCATTCATATCCATCCTGGGACCCATGTGGCCCTCGACCACTGGTTGGACACCCCTGTTTTAGAAGTTACTTATTCTGATTGAGGAAATGGGGTTCTCTTATCCAATCTGTCCCTTTTTTCTGAAGTGTATAAATTGGAAAGGTTATATATTGGCCTTTTTCCTTTGCAGTAGCCCTCGGTTTTTGTGATAAGCAAAATTACAGCCAATTGCTCATAACACATTATCCAAGCACGATACATAATGCCTTTGTATTGTACTCTTAAAATATACCAACAACTAACAAACAGAAATAAAAAAAAATATTTAAATACATAGTAAGTACCATAGTAAATTAGGTTGAAAACAAGACACATGTCTATCGAGTTAAACCTTTGAACTATTTTAACCTGCCTAACTACTAGTTGATCCAGAGGAAGGCAAAAAACCCAATTTGAAGCCTCTCCAATTTGCCTCAGGTAAGATATTCCTTCCTGACTTCAAAATGGCAGTCGGACTAGTCCCTGGATCAACTTGTTTTATGAGCTATCTTCCATAGCCCTGTATTCCCTTGCATGCTAAAAAACCATCCAGCCCCTTCTTAAAGGAGAACCCTAAAAACGAATGGCTAAAAATGCCATGTTTTATATACTGGACTTATTGCACCAGCCTAAAGTTTCAGCTTGTCAAAAGCCGTAAAGATATGTGACTCCAAAGATGCCCCAGTAGCTTCCCATCTTGGAAAAGTGGATCTTGGATCTGTGACACTCACATACTCTGTGTGCTCTGAGCAGCTGTTGAGAATCCAAGCTTACGGGTCGTCTGATTATCCAGCAGAAGAAAATGAGCTTCTGGCTCTAATATAACCTTATGCTACAGGTTTGCTGATTATTACGTTTTGATGCGAATTGCACTGGTGCACTGGTCATGTAACAATTATCTGTATGAATGACTAATCAGCCTTATATTGTGAGATTTCTATTCTATGTGTACTGTATATTATGAGTGGGTCCCTAAGCTCAGTAAGTGACGGCAGCACAGAGCATTTGAATCGGCGAAACAGCGGAAAAGATGGGAAGCTACTGGGTCATCTTTGGTTGCCTTGGGCTGGTACAGAAGCCCAAAACATCATGTACGACATTGCTACCTACTTCTTTATTTTAACTTTCCTTGCCTTTAAAGCTAGCTCATGTATCAGCCTGTATCAGCCTGTTCATAATGATCCAGGAGAGAATTTCATATCTTCACAGCCTTCACTGTAAAATACCCCTTCCGAATTGGAACACACAATAGGAATGGGTGTCCTTGTGACAGCTGGAAAGACCTACTGATAAATAAAGCATTAGAGAGATTATTATATGATCCCCTTGCCTATTTATACACTCTCTAGTTTATACACACACTCTAGTTCAGTAATGTCCTGTTTGAGTACTGGAGACCAAAACTGTAGAGCATATTCTAGATGGGGCCTTACAAGTGCTCTGTACAGTGGAAGAATGGCCCCTCCTCCCATGAATCTGTGCCCCTTTTTATACTGCTCAAGCTCTTATTTGCACTTGATGCTGCTGACTGGCATTGCTTGCTACAGCCAAGTTTATAATCTACAAGGACTCCAAGGTCCTTTTCCATTATGGATTTGCCTAGTGCAGACCCATTAAGCGTACAAGTAGCTTGGATATTTTTACATCCCAGGTGCATGACTTTACTATGCCATGTGACGTCCTGAAGATACAGGAAGTGAACGAGAAATTGCAGATTAGAACTACATTTATCAGACTTTCTGATGAAAACACTGTGTCTTCATCCTACAGTCGGATAAATTGTAATTCTTACCTGTGATTTCTCATTCACTTCCTGTATCTTCAGGAGATCCGAAACGTCACATGCGTTTCATCTCGTGGTGACGTTTCTGCTCGAGGCGCACTGCAGAGTTCTACCCTTTATAGGAGAAGGTGATGCTCCTAGGCTCTTCCCGCCCCTGTGCAGAGCACAGACAGAGTGCAGGAGGCAGTCAACCAGTTAGCAGCAACAGGAAGGCAGCAGTCTGTTTGTCTGGGGGAAAGAGCCCTGCTTTCTCCCAGCAGTGGAACATGACTGGGAACTTGTGAGTCAGAGCCTATACTGTGCTGCCTGCCCGCAACTTCCCACAAACAATGCAGCCAACGGCCACTGTGGGAGTTCAAGAGCATATGTGCCTCCTCATGGGCCCCTAGGCTATAGCCTAGGTTAGCCTAGGCATTAATCCATCCCTGTCCAGGCAGAATAGAATGGACTGCAAGTAAGCATGTGCGTCCTCAAATAGGGGCAAGGTGGGGTACTTTGCCCCCCCTCTGGAATCTTGCATATTTCCCAAGTGTCCCTTTTAAAAGTCACAGCCTACTGTTCCAGATTGCTGTAAATGTCTAATGGTGCCCCACTTGGCTTCTGTTCTTTGCTCCCTGCATGTCCAGAGTTAATGGAGTGCTCTTAGACCATTTATTTAGTGAGCTTACTGGCTTGTCTGTGTTAATGGAGTGCTTGTTGGCCATTTATATAGTCATTTTACTGTTTCATCTTGTTGTTTTCTGCAGTAATTATGCTGATATTTCTGTGGTCATTGGCATTTTCTGTTATTTAAATGTTGGGAGGTTTCATTATGTCCTGCTCACTAGCTGTCTTACTGGATAGCTGTCCTTGTGGAGATGTGAATGGTCCTGTTTCTTTGTTTATAATGTGTGCTAAAATTTGTCGCACTGGTTTTAATGTCAGCTCATGGGTGCAGAAACACAGACCAAATACTGCTGATAAAGCTATTTCATTGGCAGAGGACTATTTACTTGCCAAGAAAGATGCTGGTAGACACAACAAGAGGATCCAGCAGCCACAAGTACAAAGTGAAATGGCAAAGCAGGAAACTAAGACACCAGTAAAATCTGATTCAAGTAGAATGGTTTGCTTTGAATGCCAAAAAAAGAGGACACATGGCCAAGTTCTGTCCCAAGAAAATGAAAAGGGCTTCAACACACACATCTTTTTGTGGTTACAGTGACAATACTGTGCCGGTGCTACTTAATGGGCATACTGTAAATGCCTTGTTGGATACTGGCAGTAAACTCAGCTGGGTAAAGGCTGATTTGGTTACTCAAAAGAAAGAGTTTCCAAAGATTCCAGTCACTTGTGAGCACGGTGACACAAAATCCTACCAAAGGTCACACATTGATTTGCAAGTTCTGGAAAAGATCTTCACGGTAGAAGCTGCTGTTGTTCCTAATCTTCAAGTTCCAGTTATGCTTGGGAGAGCTACTCCTAGGTTTGATGACTTATTGAAAGGTGAAGAACAACTCTGTGCTGTGACAACCAGATCACAAGCAAAAAAGGAAGAAGATACCAAAGTGAAGGATACATTGGGACATATTTTTCCTTTTCATGAGCCAGAATCCTTTATCGGTTCTACTGGCCAGGGGTTTATGATCAGGTTATAGCTCATTGCCGTTCTTGTCCAGAATGCCAGTACACTGTTTCTGTACCTCCTAAAGCTACTTTAGTACCACTACCAATTATTGATGAGCATTTAATACTGTTGCCATAGATATAATTGGTCCATTGGAGAAAAGTTCAAAAGGTAACCGGTTCATTCTTACAATAGTGGATTACTGCACAAGGTATCCTGAGGCAATACCAATGAGAAGAGTTACAGCAAAAAGGGTTGCTGAGGAGATTTTGAATGTTTTTAGTAGAGTTGGGCTACCAAAACATATCCTTACTGATCAATGTAGCAATTTTACATCTGCCTTATCAGAAGTGTACCAACTTTTGGGTATTAAGCCACTTAGAACAACCCCATACCACCCACAAACAGATGGCTTTGTAGAAAGGTATAATCAGACTTTACAGAAAATGCTTAAGAAATTTGTTCATAATGATCCAAAACAATGGGATAAATGGTTGCCATTTCTCTTATTTGCATATTGAGTGCCACAAGAGGTTTTAGTCCCTTTGAACTCTTATATGGAGACGTCCAAGAGGTCTTCTAGATGTTATAAAAGAAGTATGGGAAGATGAATCTGGTCATCAGAAAAATGTTATTGATTATGTGTTACAAATGAGAGAGAGGTTGCAGAACTTGGTAGAAGTAGCACTTGAAAATGTTGAGAAGGCACAAACAAATCAGAAAAAATGATATAATCAGCATTCCAGGAATAAGACCATTAGAGTTGGTGAGCAAGTTTTACTCCTGCTTCCTAGCAGTGAGAATAAGCTAATGGTGAAATGGCAAGGTCCATTTAAGGTCCTTCGTCAAACTGGTCCTGTTGACTTTGAAAATGAAACTCCAGGTAAAAAATCAACCAGTAAAGTATAGCATGTAAATCTACTAAAATGCTGGTTTGAACCTAAATCCAAAACTAAGAGCAATATTACCTATTCTATTGTCTGAGTCTACAGAGGATGTGTCTGAACAGATGTACAATCTGTTAGTATCAGGCTGAATTGGAATGATGTAAAATTAACCCTGCGTTAACTAAAGATCAACAGGGAGACTTAAAAGAATTGATTGTCATATGCTGATGTGTTTGTGAGTAAACCTGGGCTTGTGTCACTAGTATGCCATCAGATAGATACTGGGACTCATGCTCCCAATTAGACAAAAACCATATCAAATGCCTGAACAATTTAAGAAAACTGCTGAAAAGGAAGTTAATGAAATGCTAAAATTGGGAGTTATTGAACCATCCAAAAGTCCTTGGTGTTCCCCAGTAGTGATGGTTGAGAAAAAAGTTGAAACAACAAGATTTTGTATTGACTTCCGTAAAATTAATGCAATCTCCACTTTTGATAGTTACCCAATGCCACACATAGATGATCTCATTGATCAACTGGGTGGAGCAGTGTTTATATCGACCTTAGATTTATCCAAGGTTATTGGCAGATTCCTCTAGATGTCAAAGCTAAGGAAAAATCTGCTTTGATAGTGCCTAGTGGGTTGTTTAAAACAATGCCATTTGGACTACATGGTGACCCGTTACTTTCCAAAGGACTGGCCATACTCCTACGGGACCATGTGGGGTACAGTGCTGCTTATTTGGATGATGTTGTGATCTACAGTCAGTCATGGGTAGATCATTTAGATCACTTGAGGAAAGTGATTGGACAAATAAAGCAGGCAGGTTTTACCATTAACCCAAAAAACTTTTCAATGGGTTTCCACAAAACCAAGTATCTTGGCTTTATTTTGGGTAAAAGTAAAATCAGAGGTCTCAAAAGTCCACACTATTCAGGCTGCCAACATTCCAGCTACAAAGAAAGAAGTCAGGTCATTTCTTGGGCTTACAGGATACTATAGGCACTTTATACATGAATTTTCTGCCATAGTTGCCCCACTGACTGACTTAACTAAAAAGAACAAGCAAGAGAATGTTACATGGTCAATAAAGTATGAACATGCTTTTCAGAAAATAAAAAGTTGTCTGTGTAAGGAACCCGTTTTACAGAGCCCAAATTTTGAAACCATTTATTGTACAAACTGATGCGTCGGAGGTTGGACTGGGTGCAGTCCTTAGTCAAGAGATAGATGGTGAGGAACACCCTATCCTTTTCATAAATCGAAAATTGTTCCCTCGTGAACAGAGATACTCAGCTATTGAGAAAGGAGGTCTTGCAGTCAAATGGGCTTTGGAAGCCTTACGTGATTATTTACTAGGGAGAGAGTTCACTTTAATCACAGATCATCATCCTCTAACTTGGATCCATACTATGAAAGATAAAAATGCTAGAATCACTAGGTGGTATCTTGCCTTACAACCATTTTAGGTTTAAGATTGGTCATCGGTCAGGTAAGAAGCGCCTGAATGCTGATCATTTGTCCAGATATGGTGCTTTGGTAATGTTGGTGGAAGGACAAGCTTCCTTTTAAGGAGGGAGGAATGTGGAGATGAGAATGGTCCTGTTTCTTTGTTTATAATGTGTACTAAAATTTGTCACACTGGTTTTAATGCAAGCGTTCACATGGACTGACAGACCTATGCTGGGTGAATGGTATTCTTTACCGTTTCTTTTCCCTTTTCTCCATTAGGCTGGCCACCTAATGCACTTTCTTTCTTTACTCAATATGTCAGCACCTGTGAACAATGCATGTAATTAACTAGCTTGTTACAAACCTTACTTGTATTTTGTGTTACATTTAAACATGTAAGGTAAATGCTTCAGTGTTCACATATGTATTGGAAACGTAACGCATTTATGTTGGCTATATTGGTGTGAACGATATTAAAATACAGCTTAATTGTAAGGGCAGCTTTAAAGTTAAAAGTTTTATTATACCTGTGATCCAGCCTGGAGTGGTGGCTTGCACCTCTTAAAGGGGTTGTTCACCTTTGAGATAACTTTTAGTATGATAGTGATATTCTGAGACAATTTGCAATCG